>CANNZV010000522.1:65795-332531 GCA_947561585.1 Caprella mutica
GGCACACTGTAGTTCAAAACTAACTAGGCACACTGTAGTTCAAAACTAACTAGGCACACTGTAGTTCAAAATTAACTAGGCACACTGTAGTTCAAAACTAACTAGGCACACTGAAGTTCAAAACTAGGCACACTGTAGTTCAAAACTAGGCACACTGTAGTTTAAAACTAGGCACACTGTAGTTCAAAACTAGGCACACTGTAGTTCAAAACTAGGCACACTGTAGTTCAAAACTAGGCACACTGTAGTTCAAAACTAGGCACACTGTAGTTCAAAACTAGGTACACTGTAGCTAATTGCAATAACACAAAAATATTCTAACAAATGAAATTTATAGGTATTACACTGAGCAAGTAACACTTGTGAATATCATACTTTAAAAAAAACTGGTATTGGACTTGGTACTGGTATCATTTGCCAATATGGTATCGGTGCATCTCTAGTAAATTCCATTGTGTCAATTATTTTATTTAAGATTGAAAAGAGAGCTGAACTTACCTAATACTTCATATTGAATAGCATCATGTCCTCTTCATCATCTAAAGACATGTTATAGTTTGAACTGAATATCCTTGATTGTTTATACATACAAAATTTCCTTAACTAGTTTCCTTTTGGAAAGTGTTGAATAATTATATTCCTGAAAAGAAAAACACAAGTTTTGACATATATAACAAACAAATTCAAGAACATCTATAAAAATAGCCTATTTAGTAACAATATCCAGAGGGAGCAATACAGATTATCATAAACAAACTCACAATTTGAGTTAGCTATATATAATTTTTTAATAATGATCACACTCAGTATAGATATGAAAATTAACAAGAACATAGGTAGATAATTGATAGAACACCAGTTATCTAAATAAATAAGAGTGATATTAGCCTCTTCCATACTATGCAATAAAAATTAAATTTCTATTTAATGTCCTAAACATTGTTGAGTTTTAGCATAACAATATAGGAAAAATATGCTTTAAATTCAAATATCTATCAAAGTTTCTTAGATTATCTGACCATTCGAGATATACTTTGTAAAATATCTCATTGGTCAAAGGACTCAAAACAATGACACTGGTGAATGAGCTAGGATTTTGACACTGAATAATTTAGTATATATTAACCATCTTTCTAAGTATGTCCACAATGATCAAATAACAGAACCATCTCTGAACTATGAGGAACATGTACTTATAATTTTACAAATGTTGCTAATAGAAGAATAGATGAGATAATTAAATAGTGGTGTAACATGTGTGAAAAAATAGTGTCGTGTGAACCTTTTATCAAAAAATAGTCCCCTCCTGCGTCAAAAAATAGTCCCCTCCTGCGTCAAAAAGTAGTCCCCTCCTGCGTCAAAAATTAGTCCCCTCCTGCGTCAAAAAATAGTCCCCTCCTGCGTCAAAAAATAGTCCCCTCCTGCGTCAAAAAATAGTCCCCTCCTGCGTCAAAAATTAGTCCCCTCCTGCGTCAAAAAATAGTCCCCTCCTGCGTCAAAAAATAGTCCCCTCCTGCGTCAAAAAATAGTCCCCTCCTGCGTCAAAAAATAGTCACCTCCTGCATCAAAAAACAGTCACCTCCTGCATCAAAAAACAGTCACCTCCTGTGTCAAAAAACAGTCACCTCCTGCGTCAAAAAACAGTCACCTCCTGCGTCAAAAAAAAGTGACCTCATGCGTCAAAAAAAGTGATTTCCTGCTTCAAAAAAAAAGTGACCTCCTGCGTCAAAAAAAAGTGACCAACGTCAAAGAAAACTGCTATGTTTCAGAGGGTGGAAAATTGTAAGCAAATTTTTGTCTAAATTTCATAAAGATTCTACGCCAGGCCAATTTGGCTCATTTTTGAAGATTTCAAGCCAAAATTAACATGGGACCATATGAATTAATTCAAAATTTTAAGCCAATTAGACATATCTGAATTTTGACCTCTTGAAATTTAAGCCAATTACTTGGCTTTAACTGACATACTCTGTAATCCAGTCTGCAAAAGATGCATGAATTTATCCGGTGACTATTATGGCCTTGAAATTAGTGTCCTGAATTATCTGGTAACAATTTCTTAATCAATTCCTATGTTCACATGTAATTATTGGAGAGTATTTTGAGATTTCTGGCCATTTTAGAGAGAAATTTGAAAATCTTTTGAAGAGAATTGCTTCAAAAATTAAATATTTGAAGACTGATTATGCATGTTTTGCAGACTGGTTTGTAACATGGAAGAAAAGTGACCTCCGTCAAAGAAAAAAGACCTCCGTCAAAGAAAAGCGACCTCCGTCAAAGAAAAGCGACCTCCGTCAAAGAAAAGCGACCTCCGTCAAAGAAAAGCGACCTCCGTCAAAGAAAAGCGACCTCCGTCAAAGAAAAGCGACCTCCGTCAAAGAAAAGCGACCTCCGTCAAAGAAAAGCGACCTCCGTCAAAGAAAAGCGACCTCCATCAAAGAAAAGCGACCTCCGTCAAAGAAAAGCGACATCCGTCAAAGAAAATAGACCTTCGTCAAAGAAAATAGACTTCCGTCAAAGAAAATCGACCTCCGTCAAAGAAAATCGACCTCCGTCAAAGAAAATTGACCTCCGTCAAAGAAAATCGACCTCCGTCAATTAAAATCGACCTCCGTCAAAGAAAATCGACCTCCGTCAAAGAAAATTGACCTCCGTCAAAGAAAATCGACCTCCGTCAAAGAAAATCGACCTCTGACAAAGAAAATCGACCTCCGTCAAAGAAAATCGACCTCCGTCAAAGAAAATCGACCTCCGTCAAAGAAAATCGACCTCCGTCAAAGAAAATCGACCTCCGTCAAATAAAATCGACCTCCGTCAAAGAAAATCGACCTCCGTCAGTCAAAGAAAATCGACCTCCGTCAAAGAAAATCGACCTCCGTCAAATAAAATCGACCTCCGTCAAAGAAAATCGACCTCCGTCAGTCAAAGAAAGGTTTCTAGTGAAAGTAACCTAATTTTACTGCTACATTTATCTAAATTTTAAAATTATGTTGTCTTTCTAAATTATAAATATAGCTAGCGTCAAAATTTACATGAGAATAGGTACCTAAATATATTGAAACTGTCAAGATGCATCTTATATAATCTGAATAATCATCATCATGCCATGTTCAAGAGACTGACAGATTATAAGTCAATTTCAAGCCAAAATTTAAAGATTCTGAGACAGGTCAATTTTGGCTCATTTCTTAAAATTTCAGGCCAAATTAAAATGGGAACATAGGAATTAAATTAAATCAAAACATTAAGCCAATTAGACATATCTGAGTTTTGAACTTTACAAATGTAACTTAATATGTAAGGCTGAGGGTCAATTAATTGGCATTACCAGATTAACTGGCATATTTTGTATGCAATAATACAGAGATCTCTTTTCATGATCAAAGTAAAATTCAGGTAAATAGATATAGCTTGTATAGGTAGGTACTAGTCAGTCTGCAGAATATAGGACATTTTTAACATTTTCTGTGCAAACAATCAATAATTTCCTCCTACATTTACATGTACTTTACTGAGAACAGAAGTCAAAACGTAGGATATCTTTGAGAACACTTTACCAGTTCCTGCATTCTGGATAGGTTACAGGTAGGAATGAATTCAAAACTATTCCAAGAAAATTCAATATACCTAGTCGTCAGTCAAGACTCGAGCAACTGCGAATATCTATCTCTGACTCAATTAATGTCCCAGTCTGTATTTCGTGGTATTATTCACCGACATGTCAGTAGAATTTTTTGCCCTTTGAAAATAATATTCTGGCAAAGTCGGTGGATTTTTATAGCCATTTATTCCTATGTTAGCCTACCATTAATTTTTGGTGGATAAATTGGAAAAAAGTTGCTGGATCAGCCAAATTAATAGAAATTTATGGTGGATTTTTTCAACTTTTAGAAAGTCAGTTGAATTTTGTGCACCAAATACAGACTGGTTAATGCCAAGACTGTATTTCATGGTAAATTCCATCCACTTGTCAGTGGAATTTTTCCCCTTCAAAAATAATATTTTATTAAAGTCTGTGGATTTTAGCTATTTACTATTCCTATGTTAGTATAACTATAATGTTACCATTATTCTTTTATTTTTGGTGGCCAGGTAAATAAAAAAATGTTGGTGGCTCATTCAAATAGGTAGGTAGGTAGGTATTTTGCTGATTTTCTTTTTCAGCTTTATGGAAAAGTAGGCTTCCTAGGTAATTGGAATTTTGTAAACCAAATACAGACTGGTTGTGGATTCACATCATTCATGTACCAACAGTCATAAATTTGAAACAACAAATATCAAATTCACTACATTTCTACATATAGGTATCATAAATCATTTTTCAATCTACCTATGATCTATCTAATAGAACGTATGGTGGGTGCGCCGTGATCTGGTGCGCCGCTCATCTTTTAGATATGTATTAGGTAATCAATATAGGCTGCTATACTGGCGACTTTGTACTACACACTTTCAAACATGGCTATGGCTAAGGTATATAGGTAGCTATCAGAGTGTGTGGACGAGTGGACCATTTAAAATAGAAGCCAACTAATTTGCTTAACTGACATCGGTAGTACTCTATAACTTGAGTCGCCTGTTGGATGTGGGTACATAGATATGTCACAGTAGTTGGACATAGGCTACTTAAGTACAAGTTACAGTGCATTTTCTGATACCTATGTGCTAGTACATTATACATAGCTAGGTGAAAAATCATTTATTGTTAGATAGATAACTGGTGTCATGAGTAGGCACCTAGGTAGGTAGTGAATTTCAAAACCCAAAAAAGTACAAATTAGCTAGACTATATTATATAATATATAGCCTAGCATAGCTATTTTTTTTTTCAATAGGATACAATAACCACTCAACTCTCAAATACTATACACATGATAGATACACAATTTCACTTTCACCAATAAATTAATAACTTGGAACATTAAATCACCACAGAACCTTATTTTAAACTAGAAACTATTCAAAATACGGCAGGTTCAATGGTTCTCAATAAAAAAATCCGATATTTTTCTTTAGAACGTACAAAATAATTGTTCTATATGTTTCGTTTTGCAACCCTGTTTTTAATAATTTCAGCATGGAAATGATTTTATCTTTAAATAATTATTAAGAATGACCGATTTTTTCAATAATGATTTCGTGTTATTTGGTATTCTTGTATTCCAATATACCTATTTAAATGGCGCGGATGAAGAACAAAAACATGATTAATGTTATAATAATATTAGTATATAATTTTAACTGGTTAGTTATTGCAATTATTTCACTTATAATATTGAATCGTTGTTAGATGAACCAAATTAATTTTCTGTACTACCTAACTATATATATGCAGTATACTGTATGCATTATATACAATATATACTTATTGGAGTAAACTTATTAAACTAAGGCCAATGTCAGCTTGTTTATAAGAATGTCATTATATATTCCATATATGATATATTTTATATATTCTCACATGCCAAAAGTTTAATTCGACAAATAATAACCTATATCAGGGTAAATAATTACCTAATATCTTATAAATTGAAAACATGATATGCAATGGTAGTTTAGTATGCTTATAATTTATCTTTATACGTCATTTTATCTATAATCAAGTATCATCACTTTGATATTTATGGAAATTATTTAAGAATGTCTCTTGTAACTACGATTCTCAGTCACATGTACGCATGGAAGTACTATTAGAACCTACATGATCGATGTGTGAGTCTGATGAGAGCTGTGTCAGTTCATTCAGTGAGAAGATGCAGAAAAATTGTATTCTGGTAAAGCCTGATATCAACATTGTCAGACTTCACTAATGCTATGATCTTCTATAAGTGTTACTTTAAAAAAATTTAGTGGTTCACTCTGACAAATGAGAAATAAAAGAGCGCATACAAATTACTCAATGATATTCGTGGTTAAATTAATATTAGGTAACAATAAATTTAATATAAAACTGAATGAGCCACACCATAGCTGAGTACCAAGAACAAATTATTGTGATTAATGTTTATTTTATATTAGGGCTATCCACCAATTAATTAACTATAGCTATTATTACCTATTATTAGCTACACTATCGATAACGAAGTTGTATTTTTGTTCAAATTAATTTGTTGGATTATGATTCATGAGCAATATATAGTGCTTCAATCTCTGGAGATTTTAGCCAATATTATCGACTATAAACTCTGAAGATTTTATATGCTCTGTTCTCCAGAGTTTTCGGCAGATAATAAAGCGTCAAACCTCCGCAGATTATCTTGTCCTTATACTGCCGTGGCCTCCGTAGGTCGCGGTAAACATTTGTAGAAAGCAGAGATTATCTGCTGAGGACTGCTTAGAAATACTGAGACTGCCATAAACTACAGTAAAACGTCCGCTATACTGCACCGAATTTTAACTGGGCCGTCACATTTGGACTTATTCATTTTTAGTCTATATAGAGATAAATTGAGTTTGATATTGGTGAAACATCTATAGTATAGTCTACTAATATATAAATATTTGTAATAAAACCATTTTTGAAAAAAAATTACATATATTATAAAATATTACAATCTCTTCATTTACTATACTATAAATAATAGATGGTGACAATTCTCCTTGGTTTGATATTCTAATATACATATAGCGACAGTACAACTCCTCTATAATGAAGTCATGTGTAGTGAACCATCTTGATTAGTTGAGTCCTGAGTAATGAGGTACCCTGTATAATGAACACTATTTTTTTAGTCTGCTGAACAAATGACCATCAGTCTTCTATGCATCTCATTGTAGTCAACCTGTTTTGATTCATTATATAGGAGTTCTACCGATAAAAATCCTCTATAATGAAGTCCTGTACAGGGTGGCACAAAAAAAAGGAAACCCATTTTCAAACTAGTTTATTTTATTAACTTTCAAACCTAGAAATTTTCTAAAAATAAAATTTTATTCGTTCACTTTTTCTGCATCTATCTTGATAATCTGTTAAGAATTACAACAAAAATTGAACATCCTGCAGCGAATTGAAAAAAGGTAAATAAAACGGGCTTGCGCGAGGACGTAATATACGAAAAAAAGTCATAAGAGGTATTCATTTTATATGGATGTAAAAACAATAAATTCAACTTCTTTTTGTAACAAATAGGAGAAAATAAAAAAATGAATTACCATTTGCTAGTTGGTTTCTGAGAAAAAATTGATATCTTTATAAAAATCATTTCGCCGTTAATTTTTATCTCCTATTCAAAACCCTAAAAATGAAGCTTTTAAAAGAACAAAGAGTCTTGTTATGACAATTTTTTTAAACACTGGAAACATTACACAGGCTCAACCTCATTTTGAACAACGCTTTCTGGAAAGATTTCCACCAACTATAAATCCATATTGACAAATGTTAATAATTTCAAAACTGAAGAAACCACTTTAAATTTGAACTAAAAGTGATCATGTCGCAGGAGAAAAAAATGAACACATGAAAAAACATTAATCTTTTTCATGAGCAATTTATTGAGAACCCAAAAATATCAATCAGAAAGTAAGGATTAGATTTCATTTAACAGACATTTCACCGAATTGTTAATCACGATGAGAAGTATCATCTTTTCAAGAATCATGCAATGCTCGAACTCTTAGAACTAATTTACCGCACCGTCTAAATTTTGCAAAATTGATTCTGCAAAGAAATGCACATTTAAAAAAAAACATCGTGATTGGTGATGAAGATGTATTTCCATGAATGAAAGAGTCAATAACAAAAACGTTAATTGAATGAAAAATAATAGGATTTTATTTTAACTACTACCATATGGAAATAAATTATTCCTATTATGAACTTAGGAATTTTTGGTACTCGCGTAAGCCATTTTTATTTACCTTTTTTTAATTCGCTGCAGGACGTTTCATTTTGGTCGTAACTCTCCAACAAATTACCACAATAGATGCAGAAAAAGTAAACGAATAAAACCGTGTTTTTAGAAAATTTCTAGGCTTGATAGTTTGTAAAATATACAGTTTGAAAAGGTTTTCTTTTTTTTTTGCGCCACCCTGTATAGTGATTATTGAATTATCTTGATTAGTAGAGGCCTAAGTAATGGAGAACCCCGTATAATAAAGGTGCGCATCTCTAATCTATGTATTAAACAAGTTGCAGTTCATTATAAAGGAGCTCTACCAGTACAATTCCTATATCATCTTGTGTAATATTTAGTCTGTCATAAAATGGTCATAAGTTTTGTGTGAAACTTTAAGTTTGTGTTGTGATCAACCTTATATCAGTGGAGTCCTGAGTAATGAACTACCCAGTATAATGAACATATTTCAGTTAGTCTGCCATAAAATGGCTATCAGTTTTCTATGCATATCTTTAAAGTGAACTAGTCGTGGTTCCATGTTGTGGTGTTCTACCAATGTAATTCCTTTTTCTGTGAATTCCTGGGTAGTGAACTATCAAGAATTTTAGAATCTTGTGAAATGAAATACCCTGCATAATGAATTTATATTTGAAAAGGAATATATTATTAGTGAATTGGCATGACATTATATGCATATCTTGAATCCTATGTAAAGAATTATGCTTCATATATAAAACTAGTTCCAGAGCTACTTGCTCATCATTTTTTTCCTCACTCTCACCAATAATGGATATGTTTCAACGAAGTGAAGAATGCAGTTGAATATTTATATTGAATTGGAAATATACACAATTATGCATCATTGAATATCAAAATATTTATACATAATGAATTATATACATGATTTCCGTTTACAAAGTGTAACAACTGGCTAGCTAGACTGATTGAAATTCTTTATAAGGGAGGTCGTCTGGATCAGAATTTCAACCTCAACCTCATTTTCATCAGCAAGATGAGATGTGTTACTGATCTTGTACAATCATTCTTTTAGTAAAATAAACTAACATAAAACAGTTGATAAAATAATTATGAATATATTTTATGTAAACTGTAAACAATAAAAATAACTATATATGTAATATATCTATATTTATATATACCTATATTTATACTGTTATATAGCTTTATCAGGCAGTATATTACACATAACATATGTTATTTATTATTTTATATATCTTACATGTATATACTCAAGTATCTTTGGAAAGAAAAAGTAGACACTCTGACAAATGAATATCTTATATAATAAATATATAACTGTAGAAATTCAATAATCATAATTCATGGGCATAATGAATATCACACCTATAATTTTATTCTATATTTACATGATACCATTTTTCAAATTCTCCAAAATATAATCCTATCTCAATATTATATTCATAAAACCAGTTACAAGCACGTTCAAAAGAAAATTGTAGCAGCCAACATGGTTCCTCTTGAAACTGGCGGAGTGTCACTCCAGTGCTTGCGTCTTATATCTTTCGATATATTTAACAATTCAATTTAAAGGACTATTCTTGACTATTCATATCATCTTTAGCTGGTATTCATGCATAACATAAGCCTTAGTTATATTACAAACCTCCATTATTGTCCGAATGCCAAGCACATTAGTAAAGGTCACTCCAAGCAAATTCGCACACTTTTACCCGTTAGAAAAAAACTTATTTTTATGGAAGCTGTAACTCGCTCAAAAAAGGTCGTAGGGGACCATACTTGAATTCAAATTACGATCCAACCTCTCAACTATATGACAAAATTTACTACGAGTTTCTAACTGGTATATCATAGGTACAGTAAGCATAATATAAATAGCTCATTTTGAGTATCACTCGAGTGACTCTCGCCCGCTAAAGGGTTATCAATGAAATCATCCAGAACTCACCAAAAACAGGTGGCTGTAATACGTTGGCCACCCTATTCACCCCCAGCCGCTTCACCATGAATGGTAAAATAATCTATATTAGATTAATATAGAATCAAGTTTTTGGAAAGATGGACTTGATTGAATTTTACATATGCCAGACCATCTCGAGCTGATGTGCCAACAACTGAAGTTAAAGCCACAGTGACTACACCATTTTATCCTCAAATTAAGAAAAGTCAAGTTCAAATTCAAATTAGTCAACTTCAAATTGAAGGAAGTGAATTTCGAATTAAAATTAGTGAACTTCAAATTAAAGAAAGTGAATTTCGAATGAAGATTAATGAACTTCAAATTAGAATTAGTCAAGTTCAAATTAAAAATATCTCAAGTACAAATTAAAAATGTCATTCTTATTTTATAAAATATCACAAATTATTAAAGAGGAACTCAAGAAAAAATCAATTATTAAACCATCTGATAAATCTTTAGAATAATATCAATGTTCTACTGTATCCATTATGTACATGAACTTATTATGAATTGGACGAGTAAATAAATATATGATGAAATAAAACTGCTTTTGCCATTATTCAATATATGTAGAAAATTTCCTATTTGTAAATGAACTTTATTTATTCAGAATTGAGAATTTAACAGAAGAAAATGACGATATTTTAATTTGAAATTGAACTTTTTTAATTTGAAATTGACCTGTTTTAATTTGAAATCGAACTGTTTTAACTTATAGTTGACTTTTTAAATTTGAACTTGACTAATTTTAATTTGAAATTCACTAACTTTAATTCAAAATTCACTTCCTTTAATTTGAAGTTCACTAATTTTAATTCGAAATTCACTTCCTATAATTTGAAGTTGACTAATTTTAATTTGAACTTGACTTTTTTTAATTTAAGGCTGAAATGGTGTAGTTTTATGTACCTCTCAACTGCTTGAGTGTGGCACAGAAACTGAAGAATTGAAGATGAATTTTTCCGATTTGAAATGTTTTAATAACATATTCAGTTGAAAGATGCATGGTTAATAGAGGCTCTGCAGCACACATAACTTCCAATCAATCAATTCCTAATAACATTTAGCCAAAACATTGATTTTTGGAACTTTGAAGGATCTTAATTCTCCAGCTGAAGCTCAAGCCTCAAAAATCCTTCTTCATCACAATTATCGAATTAGTTCATGGTTGTCATGTACCATGCTCAAAATTTTATTATCAGAACATGAAAAGTAAGAATATCTCTCAACATTATTATTTAAATACTACAGGCATCCCCCGCTTAAGTTAACAAATCACAACTCAGTTTAATTAAAGCGAGAAAAAGAAACAAGAAATTTATAATTGTCATTCCTAGATCTCATTTTCTATGAGTAATAGAAAGAAAATATATCTTAGAGTTGAGAGTACTATATAAACCTATTATAAAACAGTGTTTTTGTTTTTTGATGAAATTTTAAAATTGTGAATTTATTAAAGGTTCTAAAATCCAGTCATAGCTTAACTTTCACTCAGTATAGGTGAGTAATTAATAGATACTTAGATTTGTAATAACTACTGTGTTGCATTGAACAAACAGCAATTTTATGTTCTATGAAATATTTTCGGTAGTAGAGTACTAAGTTTCAAGTTATTGGTTGGTTCTAAATCTTCGGACACGTCCGAAAAGAAAATAGGTATAATAATTATAAATATTATTCAAATTGGTATCATGGATACCAATTGAAATAAAAGTTGAATAATGATTATTATATTGAGATTTTTACGTGATTGCAAATATGGACCCGTTGCAAATATGGAACACAGATTTTACCCTAAAATGGGATATGTTGAATTTCTGAACCATTCCTCCTAACAAGTAATAACTTCAACTGGATTAAAATTTGGATGTTTTTGATAGTTATCGTGAAATAATCACAAAAATTTGCTCTCCGTTTTCTATGTCACAAACGGTACTTATTTCGAGACATGACCCGAAATAAGTACATGAAGCCAGGCCTGCCTGTACTTCCTTTTCTTTACTATTGGGAAATCGTTATCTCTCTGTTATCTTTAGCGAAGAAAAAACAATTAAAATGTCACATTCATGTAGGTTGACAACTGAAAATCGAATCTTACGTCTATATATATATCAACAGCATTCCCATCTGATAATCTTAAAATAATATTTCAATTTATAATAATAATTAGAGTATATATACCGAATTTCTTTATTTACTCAACGTATCACTAATTATCAGTTCATAATGGGATTAGTGTTAAATTATTTCTTTTTGTGTTTATAATTTGAGAGTTGAACAAGTATTCAAGCTTATTGTTCGCTTATACTCATTATAAAATAACTTAGATCGATGTTTGTGAAATATTTAGAATCTGCAACCCGGATTATCTATTATTACCAAACTGGTATTACCTACCTAATTCTATGACAATAATTTTCACTCGATCGAATTGGATGAATATTGTAAAAATGATGGTGTTGTGTAATTGACATGGAAAATAAAAATGTAATAAACATTGAACATGCATATAAGTTAAATAAACATTCACTTAATTTATTGTATAAATTACAATGATTTTATTGTGAGAATATCTAACTAGCTGGTAATCAAAAATCAGTACAAGGGATTTGACTTTTGTTTCATAAGCAAAGGCTATATTGTTGACATAAATAGGAAATTAAACAGAAGGAACTATATACGTAACTTAACATTTTTTTAAATGTATGTGACTTAACAATTATGTTAAAAATGGTAATCATACCTCCCTTGTGTGTACCGAACTTTCGTTCACTGTGTATTTGATAAAGTAGCTTTGTTGAAATATTATTTTTCTGTTAATATTAAGTAATCCAATATCTATATAGTTTTATTGTAGAAATGAATGTGCCCTTAAATCCTTAACGAGGGGCGAACGCCATTTTTATAATTTCAAATGTTATTATTGGTTCTAGGTATATTCCACCCCGGTATATTCAACCCCGTTATATATTACCCCAGGTATATTACACCGCGGTAAATTCTACCCCGGCTACAATGCTCATTAGGTTAACAATAAAAAGTGAAAGTTTTTCTTTTCAGATGGCCATTTGTTAAATACTTCGTACCCATGAAGAAATAACTCAGACAATATCCTTAAACATTTGGACAATATTTAAAAGTAGCTCAAAATAATTTTTGAAACTTTTTCCTAATAGACAAAAATACAAATATAAATACTTTGGTATTTTATTTCGAAGTTCAAATGTTGAGCAATTTAACCCATTAATGCCAATAATTTTTGTGCAGCATTTTTTCGAATTTTATACTTCAAAATAGATATATAGGATTGATTAACACATTAAGTAACAAATTAAAAAAATTGATTGGCATATATGAAAAATATGGCCTGGCAACTATAGTTACCAATCGGCAGTAACGTAAGCAAAACAGCGTTTATCGAAATATTTGATCATTTCATGTATAGGATATTGTTAAATGCAATTGAACAATTATAATTGTTTCCATTCCTTGCTAAAACATTATATTATCTCATAATCGAGTATTGAATGCATTTTTCCACTTAGGATGGACAAATATAAATGTATTTTAGAAATACAAGATAAGTAGATGCCACTTTCCTGTCATCTACAATGCTTTGTTCTATCTATTCTTTACATATAATTGTTAATATATATTGAATTTGAATTTTACTACTAAAGAAATAGAAGTTACAGGTGTTAGCCATGGATGCTATCGTTTGGTTCTATATAAAATGTCAACATTGTAAGTTCTTCACCTTTGACATTATTTTCTGTTTTATTCAAAGGTTGTATAACTGTGGTCTCACTTTTTAGAATCTACCCTTATTTTCCATCTCTGTTGAGGTGTTGTGGAGTATGGTGTGACGTCTCCGTGTCAATTCCCTGAGAGAGAACTCTCCGCGGCGCTTCTACGGGCGAGTGTTTAGTTATTAACTTATTAGACTATTAGTGTCTATTCTCATGGCACTAGAAACCAGTAAAATTCGAACATCCAACAATGGAGCTGCTCAAACTACAATCAATGACCAATATTATTGTACCCAGAGATAATTAGAATATTGAAGAAAACGAAAATTATTACGAAAAGCACAATCATGCCGTATTGAAATTGAGCTAGCTCTGTTAACACTAATAGTCAAACAAATCATACGTCCAGTAAAATCGAATATGTTTCAAAATATTCTCTGCATCTCTTCAAAACAGTAAGGAAAAATAATAATAAAAAAATATTTTAACGTTAAGATGGATAATAAAGATAGAAGTTAATTTTGAATCGATAAATACATCGAAATGAAACTCACAGAGTGAAAAAAAATTTTTGTCCCATATGATAACACGGTGTGCAGACGTTTCGTCGACAGACATTTCGTCGACAAGAAGTTTCGTCGACAGGACTTTTCGTCGACAAGACATTTCGTCGACAATTTTTCGTAAATGGGATATTAACAAACTCTATGTTACAAAACATAATCATTAACAGAATAACGACCAAAATACAAAATGGAATGATGTTCATGATGAAAATTGTTAAATACATTTCAATCGTTTTTCTACTATAATATTAAACCAAAACTACTCAATGATAACAAATTATTTTAATGTAATTCAATACTTTTGGGTTGAGTTAATTTTGTGATATTTAAAATTTAAAACAGTTTCCTCTCAATAATTTACGTTCCATAATAATAAGATTTATATCGTGGGATTTGTCATTGACAAGCCATTATCAGTAGGTAAATGACCACTGTCCGACTACTGCGAGTGTTCGGCAAAGTGGTAATCCTAGATTGAATTACACGATTTTATAAAAATTAAACTTGCCGTTCAATGTTTATCGATATTTTAGTTTTTTGGTTTCCAAAAAGTGATTCTTAAGAAACAAGTAGTTGGCTTGAAATATAAAATGAAACGGCATCCCATTTTCATATTTTGATCATGTAAGAAATGAATATTAAAAATGCTCTCCGATTGTAGAACTAAGTATCGTTAATAATATTCTCAAAGTACTCGAAAAGACACCTTTACCCGAGCTAACACGGCAAGATTTGCAAGCCAGTTGTGACAATAGTCTACTTATAGACAAAGAATTAATTTTAAGAATGCTCTTTGTGTTTTGATTTAGTCCTTTAGATCTCAATGATTTCATTATTTGCATATACAATTTTTCAAATTCCTATAAAATAATATTGTATTTTCGAGTAGTTCTGGTTTAGTATTAAAGTAGAAAAACAATATAAATATATTTTCCTTAGTATTATTCTATTTTGTAATTTGATCATTAGAAATTGTTAATATCCCATTTACGAAAATTTGTCGACGGAACGTCTTGTCGACGAAAAGTCCTGTCGACGAAACGTCTTGTCGACGAAACGTCTGTCGACGAAACGTCTGTGGGCGAAACGTCTGTCAACCGATAATACTACTGCCGAACGATAGCTATAGTTACCTCACTAAATATTTTATATCATATAATTTCCAAATATAGAGTTGAAATAATTTAGTCTACATGGCACACAAGAAGTACCTCTGACCCACCATATCACAGTAAAATTTAAAAATAGCATCAAAATATAATGTACAACTTACGATTTACTGAGTACAGACATCATGAAATGAACCAGGCTTCAATGAGATTTGAAACATTGAACATTTATTGGACTTCCCGGGCAAGAAGGTTTTATGCCTGGTATATTCCCTTAATATCTACAATATTCCCTCCTAGTCTGCACTCACAGTTTGATGATGAAGGAATATTCCTGTAACAATAATATTGGATACTATTCAAATTCTCATACGAGGGAATATTCCAGGAATATTGGAGAGTTACAGTATTCGGTCAGATATTATCCTAGGATATTCAGGGAATATCATATTTCTATAGTATTCCATGCGAAACAAATTGGAATATTCTTGGAAGATATATTTTTGATAGCATTCCATTATGAATATCCCATAAATATCCCAAGAGTTTTCAAGCTAGTTACATATAATAGTATTCCCAAAAATATAACGAAGAAATATCCCTGGAACATTTGGGATCTACAGTATTCTTAGTGAAACAATGACGGAATGTAACGGGAATCGAATGAAAAATTTTACTTCCTAAGAAATACTTTTGAATATCCCTGGAACTATTTCAATATTTTTGATAAGGAATATATCCCATTGGGTTATATGAAGGAATGTTCCTGGAAGAAGGGAAATTTAAAGTATGTATTTCAAACAACAAAGGAATGTCAATTAAATCGAACGATGATTTTTTTCTATTTCCTTAGAGTTTGGTTGTCCAATTTGAAAACTAAGAAACGTTAGTTTGTGAGATGAACTGTTGTAATTTGGATTTCATATGTTCTCTTCTAATTTTTACCATCTATATAATTTTTAACGCTACTTGTAGTTTTTGAGAATAGCGCAAGAGTTAAGCTCTTCGTCTATGAGGTGTTAGATTTTCGTGTTAGGTATGTGCTTCCATTTTCATCTTCCATTAATATCGAAACTCCTTCACGGAGCTTTTCTGCATCCATGAGCTTTGTCACCGACTTATAATGTGACTACTTCTATAAGTCAGTTTCCTTTCTGGTTGCTTCTTCCAGTCTCTTGTATTTCAAAACGTCAACGTTATGGCCTTTTGTTCTAGAGCAGATACTAAACAACCAAGTAAATTAAAAATATCGATCTAAATCAATTGAATATCGGATCAGTAAATTTAATGCTGGCTCCCTATCAGAAATTAGTAGTACCTACAAAAATTACTTATTTCGTTTGTATGAAATGCGAAACTACTAAAAGTTGCGAATCAGGTAGCCAAAATATTTGTTATCCAATTTAGTTTTCGCCTTGCAGCACTGCAGTTCAGACGTAATAGACGGGTTATAGTAGATAGTAGTTAAATTAGTGTCAATTCAAGATAAAAGAGGTTAGTATTGTGATTGTAAATGTTTAACGTATGTACACCATTGTTTCATATTTCATCAACAGCAGTTATCACTCAACAATTTTAAATTTTGGTTTAAAGTTAAGTATTGATATCTGGTGATAACGGAATAAGAGTAGAGTCAAGCATGTAAATTGCGGCACACTAACTAACTGCGGCTTCTAGCAACATACACTTCATATATTCAAAACACACGTTAAAAACTTAAATTAATAAATTATAGCATGCACTGCGCTCCATTTGATAGCTATGCAACATAGTAATGGAATTTTGGTTCAGAATTGAAATGCAATTAAAAATTAAAATGCTGCAATTTACCTGCATGAACCTACTTACCGTACTATTTTAGTTTGTAGTCCTATTTCTATTCAGATATACTCAGTTTATACTTTAATTGTAAATGGTTTCACTATGTTAATTTATTTTACGAAATGTTTATGAATATTTAGCTATAACCTAGGTTAAACAATATATATTCTCTATCCTCTGTAAGTGAAATATAAAATTTCATAGAATTATTTCTTCAGTGACCTGTTCTTTAACTGACTAGATTTTAATATTAAAATTTTAAAAGTGCCAATAATGATTTTCAGTGTTAATAATGTTCATAGTAGCTTTTCTTCGTTCATGAGCCCTTTCTTGTTTTACTTTAATTTGATTTTTTTACTTTTTTGACCCTTATGGTTTCTCAAAACCTTTTTCCTTATCTAATTCTGTATTCCCTTTACTATCTACTTTTTCATCTTTTAAAATTTGAATGAATCACTTATGTTTTTTATTTAGTTTATGGATTAACTTATTGAATACAGATTATTGATAGATGATAATTAATTATTTTATTTCTTTTTAGGTACCACTGTCACAGTTTCTGGCAATATGGTTTACTTTAAGAAGTTACAAATCTAGAGACATGTCCTCTTCATTTCGTTGTGTGAACTATATAGTATGAAGTGCGTGCACTAAAACTATAACTTCTCTGACACCACTAGATTCACTTTATAGTCGAGAATATCAATGAATTTAAGAATAATGACAAAATTAAGTGCTTGATTGAATAAATTTGCTCCAGGTTAATGTAAAGAACCAAATGCGAAAGACTTTGTACTAGTTGTCACACAGGAAAGTAGCTCATAGCAAATTAAGCTACCACCAATCAATTGTAGTGGTCAATAATTTTGCAAAAAGATACGAAAGCACTGTTGAGTGTTGACTGCATTAACAGATGGAAGAGGAAAATGAGAAGGTGATGGGAAATGAAACCTGTGAGCTTTTCTTAACTAAAAATTGAAAACATTGAAATTGAAAAGTACAACCATAGCGGTATAGAATAAATAAGAAATATCTAGTGAAAAAAACTGAGAGTTTATAGAACATAAATAGAGCCTCAACAACATAAAAACAAGTTGCCCAGGAATTAATTTGTGCTTGATTACATTAGCTCTTTCTAAATCATGTACTATTCGATATTTTAATAAAATGATTGACGTATGTTTAGTTTCTTTCATTTAATCCCAGTACAAAGGGACAATTGTGGAAATACCTAGATTTAAGCAATGTGTCCTGTAATTAAAGTGTTAATATTGGTAGATTTTTTATACAGTTATTTGTTCAAGTTAAACTTCTTGGTGTATAGCTATGTGACAATTAAGTTATGCACTCAAGTAAATAGTGATACATGGCCAGTGATCCCTCTTATTTTGGATGTCTTATTCCATTGGTACTTCTTCAATATTCCCTCTTTCTTTGGATGACTCATTCAAAAGATATCCCTTCAATATTCCCTCTTCCTTTAGTTGTCTTATTCCATATGTATTCCTTCAATATATCCTCCTCATTTAGATGTCTTATTTCATAGGTATTCCTTTATTATATTGCCCTTTTCCTATGGGATTGATAGTAAATTATCACCTATTTTCTAAGTAGATGAGGCTTGTTAATAAACTTATCCCATAGAGCAAAATAAGTCTCCGGGTTCGTTACAATTGTTGTATTATCTTAACTTGAAGAGATTTAGAGGTAATTGATTGAATTCTATTAAACTGACAAATGACTAAACGGTAAAAGTTTTTAGGAAGTAAATTAAACACAAGGAAGTTTTAAATGGGTGTACTTATATTAAAGTTCGAATAGTACAGAGTTCTAAGACTTACGCACAAGTCTTCAAATAACACAACACAAGTTTTAAATAAACTAGCGGTTGAGTAAACTTAAGGGTTTAAAATAAACAAGGGTCTGAGTTGCCAACTCACGAAACCCGTGGATGGACAAGTCCGACCGGACTTGGTCCGACCAACCAGTCTTCAAGAGACCATCGCGAACTATGAACACTTTAGTTAGGTGCCAATGGTATTTAAAGGATGAACTGGAGAGTCCAACCTTCCAGTGAGTGAATAAACTTCTGTTAAGGTACTGATAGTACTTTTCAAAGATGTTTTTCTACTCACTGCAGATAGAAATAACACACAATGCATTATTCAAATTTAACACGCTAGTGGTAATGGCTTTCTATACGATTAACATATAGATCGATCAGATTTACTAATAGTTCATTTTAGTGAAACCTGATTTGCTAATAGACATCCAAATTTAAGCATACTATTTCAGAGTCCTGTTTAACCTATACATGATCAGAAATGTTACAAGTTCCTAACTATTAATTAAGTATTTCAATTAGAATAATTGAAATACTTGCTTAATTCCTTTTAAATTAATTAAGTATTAGTTTCAATTCTATCTATAGAAAAAGAACTCAATATTCTAAGTTGTATAACTGATTTACAAAGTTCATGAAGTTATATAACTTTAGTACAAATTATAATGTTATATTCTGAGTTACAAGTTATAGCTCTGGGTTACAAGTTATAAAGTTATGTTCTGAAGTTACAAGTTCAAAGCTATTCGTTTATAATTATATTCGAGCTCCTAGCGAGAATAACATGACCATAAATTTAAATAGCATTTCCTTCTAATGAACAGTGTACAAGATTAAAAAGATTATGTCTGATTAAATGATTATCAAATTATAGAAATTGAAAGATTAAGTAAAGATACAAGTTCAGCGTATTAACAATCTTTCTATTGTCAATATCACTCCCCCCTTCATGTTTCAACCGACTTGTCGGTTGAATTTCAATTTCTAAACCCTTATTATCGAAATCCAATCGAAAAATATCCTAAGAAATTTCGAACAACACTCGGAAAACATCCTATGAAATTTCTTGAAATTTCTAAGTCCGAAACACAAATTATATCTATTAAAACAAAAGAAATTTAATCACTCGATTCATGTATTATGAATTTCAGATTAAAATTTGATCTGCTAAATAGATCAGTCTTTTCATCATAAAATTTGTGTGTACAAAAATATGATGACAAGACAATTCCTATCATATATGTAATCATGAATTCTACCTCTGGTCAAGATATTAAATCAAAATAGAGTAAAAATTTATAAGTTATTCTACTCATATTCAGAAACATACATCAAAAATATATTTTCATTTTATGGAATTTATTTAACTAATAAAGATATTCAAATATCTAACCTTGTTTATAATTATTCAAAATTGAACCTGAAATCCCATTTCAATTAGTTCTAAATTTCAAAACATGAAATATCAAAATATATATCTCAAATTCAATTTGAACAATCATAAAACTTCAATCTATTACTGCTAAATTTATATTTTAATTTTTTTAAATAAAAGTAACCATTACCTTTCTAAAAATTAAATATTTATGTTCTCATTTCTTAAACACTTAAATGGAAATAGTATCCAGGTGAATGTCTAGTCATTGAAAACACCCTTAAAGTTTTTCTTCAAAATATATAAAGTTCGTTTAATACTTTACTGCAATATAGTCCAACTATAAACATCTTACTTTCATTCAAGCACCAAAATTATAATGCTTACAAATAAGATTATCAATAAAATCTAAGCATACGATTATAATATTTCTACTATTATTATATCTTCTACTTCAAGCATAGTAATTTGAAACGTCGGAAATAAAGTTAAGTAATTTTCAAATGAAATTAATTTCAAAATCAATAGAGATTAATTACTTTTCATATTTCCAATGAATATAATCTATAATCAATAGAACTTAGTTAACTTTCATATCTCAAATGAATATAATCTATAGTCAATAGAACTTAGTTAACTTTTATATCTCAAATGAATATAAGCTATAGTCAATAGAACTTAATTAACTTTTATATCTCAAATGAATATAATCTTACATCAAAATCGAAACTTCATTATAGTTTATTCTAATTCCAAAATATTCATTTCAGAATATATGAGTATAACTAAATTCGTTATTACTTATCTTAAACTTCTCTTTTCTTAAACTATGGTTATATATGTTATGTAATATCATATGAGCTATATTATTGGTTAGTATTCATCTATACTATTGTTAGCTTTACATAACTTATTTTTATTCGTATTGAATAAACATATTCAGATTTCGTTTAAAATATTCAATGAAATTAAAAGTTACTTTAAATCAAATGTTCAACTTCGAAATCTGTAAACTATCAAATGAAATCTTAAGTAATCCTTTAAAGAATTAATTTTCAAATAAACATCAATGATTAAATGCTCATAACCTGAATGTTTCAATAAGCAATTAGTATATAAACTTTCTTTAAAGTAAATTCAAAGTATAGAAATCTAAGATAATTGGACTAAAGTAATAATCCAAAATTTAGAATAATAAGATCAAGGTGAAATGATCTAAATGCGTCGGTACCATCAGAGAAGACTTCTCAAAGTAGGTACATGAGAGTTGAAGCCCCCATGTTCATTTTCCTCCTTCAGAATGAATGATTCCCTCAGGTTATCGGGCATTGGTTTGTGACGTCACCAAGTATGACTGCGAAGTCGTCACCAAGTATGATTGTGAAGTCATCATCAAGTATGACTGTGAAGTCATCATCAAGTATGACTGTGAAGTCATCATCAAGTATGACTGTGAAGTCATCACCAAGTGTGCTCCACTGCTCAGCCTTCTCGTCACTAGGCGTAGCTCGGCTTATCCTTTTCGGATCAACAAGTTACTGGTGTTGGATTGTTCCAACATCTGGTTTGTTATTGCTCTGCTCCAGTTTCTCGAGAGATGTTTTTCAAGTTTTGGGAAAAAATAAATCATTAATTTAAGTATAATTAGGATTATATTTTTACCTAACTATTACTTTTAGACTTACAGTTGAAGGATAATATTACTATTTTACCATTGCTAAAACATGATTGTTTTAATTATTTCCAAAATTTTGTACAATGATTCTACAAAATTCTTTAATATTATAGTATTGTTATAATCCTTCAAGTAATATTATAGTTTGATAATATATATCTCACATAACATTTATTTCAAAATATACCTCATTCAGTTTACAATACATATTCCTATTATTATAAAACTGTAAAGAAGGGGTTAGTTTATATATATATAACATATTTTTCACTTAAAACTAGGTTCATGAAAATCTTGGACACAATCAAAACTGTTATGTTTCTTTTTATTGTTACGTTACTTTACAAGATTTTCACTTATAGTGATAAATTCATAGTAAAATTAAGTAATTCACCTTCAACCGATGTCTTGCCCATAACGTCAGATCGTCAGATGGATGGGGTTCATTGCTTTTGGTTAGCCTCTTTTACGTGTGTTTCTGCAATTACAGGTGAACTTTACTAGCTTATACAAGAAACTTACATCTTACATAGATTATTTATCTACCATTACATTACATTTCATCAATAATTATAAGTGTTAGTCAACATAATTTTCTTAATTACTCTTAACTTACAAACACACAGTTATTTATATATATTTTATGTTTCACTAAACATCAATGCATTATATATATAATTTACATTTCTTTAAACATCAGTGTATATTGTAGTTACCCTGAAGAGTTAGTGTTATTGATCTAACCATTGAAAGAAATTAATTGAACACAAACTATGTCGTTTTTTAGCTTTTCATTATATTTCGTTATGTTCCTTTTATAATCATAAATTCTCGTACAGAATTAAATCTCATTATTTTTTTTTCATTTGCTTTAACTCAAGTTTAATGTATTCATTTACTTTTTCAAGTAATAATTTAAATATCATCAAGATTCTTGTTATCATTAAACTCAGTACTCAAAAATATTTTCGTAATTCCCATTTCTCACTAAAGAGCCTTTTACTCTTAATTCAGTATCATTAAACTTTTCAACAGTTTTCTTTATATTGAATCCATACATTATTTATTAAATTATTTAACTGTCCCTTTTAAACTCAAACTTTTTAATTACATTTAAGCTGCTATACTGAGTTTAATTAATAAATTCATTTATTTTTAAGAAATAAATCCGTTCTAATCAATCACTTTTATTATTTACGATTTCATTTTAACCCCTTTTTTACTCATGTAAAATCAACTACATTCATTCTTTTATAAATCTTGAAATATTACGGTTCCCCCTTGAAATTTTTCTTTAGAAGAAGATTTTCTTCTCAGGGTATTTTCTGTACTCTGGTTGACCTTTGAATCTGCAATTACTGTTTTCTCTTAGTAATATTTACACTTACAGTTTAGAATGAATATTCTTTATGCATTAGGAATATCCCCTTTTTTCAAATATCAACATATAAATTATTATACATCTTAATTTATAACTTTCTAATATATTTATCTCACAATTCCATGTATAATCACACTTAATTACACTTCAATTCATTATTGTAATCTTTTTGGGGTCTAATTTCATTCTTCACTCTGAGAGGAATAAATAGAATGTTCCCCTGAGATTATTCTGAAATTCTTTAGAGTCTATTTTATTCTTCGTTCTGAGAGGAATAAATAGAATGTTCGCATAACTTATGTTTGGAAATTCTTTAGGGTCTATTTTATTCTTCATTCTGAGAGGAATAAATAGAATGTTCCCCTTAAGATTGGATCAATCATTTCCTTGGTTATATATTTATATATTATCATATATAAAAGTTTTAACGAACTATCTTTTTCAGCAATTAATTTATATATCATTGTACAATATTATATTGCATGTTTTCATTGTTCATTATACATTCAATAATATTCGACTATTTATTTAGAATTCATTCCTAAATTTATATATCAAGAATTCAGTATCTTTATTTTAATTAACAAGTACAAACATTTTTATTTATCACCTTGAAAATCAAAAATTCAACATAAAATATTACACTTCTATTATAAATAAAAGAATTCAAATTAAATGAGAAATAATATTAATTGAAATATTTGCTTCGTATCTTGTTATCATTCAAATCATTCGTTAAACTCTCCATTTGTTATGGTGTTTCAAATATTAGTTCCTGCTACATCTTGGATTGTATAACAATACAGTTCATAGAGAACAGTAGATTGATTTACTGCATGTCATTTGATTATAAATAACTATTAATTCTTATTCATACATTGTTCTTACAGGTTCTAATTCCCACACAAGTAATAACTTATATTACTTCAGTTCCTCAAATTTATCATATTATTAAATTATGATATTACACTTATTTCATGACATTAATTCCATGATTTTATTTCGACGAAGAACCTGTAACTCATTTATTTATCAAACATTACAGTTATCATTAAAAGAAATCATCAAGAGCTCTCTTTCAAACTCATTTATTTATCAAATAATTAATTAAATAATTAATTATTAGTTCTCAGTAACCTACTGGAATAATCACATTAATTCCTATATCTTTTATTCTCCATATAATACTCATTATTTTATTCATATTATATCCTTGCTATCGTCAACTATAGTGTTACTGACTGTACCACCTTGACTAATTTTAATAGCTCTGTTGACAATAACTTCCCACTTGAGAATTTACATCGCTTCCTTCAAGATTACGTTTAGTCTTGACTTTTTACTAGTCAACTATTATAAAATCAAGTTTCGTTATATTTTTACATTAAGTTATATTTTTATATATATAACGTTTGCTATATTTTATACTTTATTAATAGAAAAATAGTCTTAAGATAATTGTTTTATCTCTTATACATTTATGTTCGATTGCTTGCATTTAATTCACTATTCAAATCAAGTCTTACAATTTAATTATAAAATTCAGCAAATCTTTGCTCTTATAGTATTTTCTTTCTCAGAATTATCGTCTGACAAATACAATTGTCTGAATTCACATCATTTTTTATACGATTATTTCGTTCATATGAACTAATCACCTATGTGATTATTTTAAGATATTATTCGTCACTGGAATAATTACAACAACTTCTTATTTAACAGTTAATTATTTATACTCAATATATACTCAATATACGTAAACTGCGTTGAATCTTTCTTATATCGTTGTTTCGTTCATTATTGAGTTACTGGAGATTTTACGTTAAAGCATATAATTATTTAATTACGTTAAACAATAACCTTTAATCAAATCAATTATTTCTTACTTTTAATTATTACAGGAATATAGTTTGAAACTAGATCACATATCCCTCTATGTTACCACATATTACCCGATATTACATTAACTATGGTTAAGCAGTATTAACCTCTAGGTAACTTTAAATCTCTTCAAAAATATTTAATATACAATATTAATATCAAAATAGTCATTTAAATATTCAAGATATATATATATATCTATATCATTCCTTGTCAATCTTTAAATCTGTTTCACTCTTTTTATACTGAGTCATACATCTGAGTTTAATATATTCGTTATATCTTAATCTGACTCGATTATCTTTAATCACTGAAACGATTGACAGGTTCTTTTTTCAAACACTGCGATTATTACTATTTGAATAGGAATACATCATAATTATCAATTGACTTCATCCCTGAAAATTATGTATGATTCGTTACATATGTACGTTACGTGTATATCATAGGTATTTCCGGTTTACCTGAAACCTTGTTTATTTTTATAAATATAAATTGACATTATAATTATCTATTGACTTCATCCCTGAAATTAGGTATGATTTCGTCATATATGTACAATACATGCACATCTTAGGTATTTGCGGTTTTACCTGAAACCCTTTTTATATTTTATAATATCACAACTCAATGTTGTATCTTAGGTATTTGCGGTTTTACCTGAAACCCTTTTTATATTTTATAATATCACAACTCAATGTTGTATCTTAGGTATTTGCGGTTTTACCTGAAACCCTTTTTATATTTTATAATTTCACAACTCAATGTTGTATCTTAGGTATTTGCGGTTTTACCTGAAACCCTTTTTATATTTTATAATATCACAACTCAATGTTGTATCTTAGGTATTTGCGGTTTTACCTGAAACCCTTTTTATATTTTATAATATCACAACTCAATGTTGTATCTTAGGTATTTGCGGTTTTACCTGAAACCCTTTTTATATTTTATAATATCACAACTCAATGTTGTATCTTAGGTATTTGCGGTTTTACCTGAAACCCTTTTTATATTTTATAATATCACAACTCAATGTTGTATCTTAGGTATTACGGTTTTACCTGAAACCCTTTTTATATTTTATAATATCACAACTCAATGTTGTATCTTAGGTATTTACGGTTTTACCTGAAACCTCGTCTATATTTTATAATATGACAACTCATTTGACTTTCACTGACTTAAAGGATGTTTTGACCCTATAGTCAGATATTCACATTCGTGACTGTACTTTCGGTATATTTCTATATGATATAACCGTTTCTATGATATCAACTTCTCTCGATATCACTTTCTCTTGATATTACCTACTAAACAAAACAGCGTAATTTATAATTTCCAAAGATTTTTATCGACGTTATTGCTTTTTAAGCCACAAACAATAAATATCATTTCATTAAAATATGCAAAATTAATGAAATACGAGAATGGGTTAATTACTTCCATTCCAGTACTAAAAATATGGAAAATTACCTCGTTAATATAAAATAGGTATATCGTTACTTTACCAAATTCACCTTTGGTTATTTACATGACAAATTCACAGGTTATAAGACCCATTTAATTTATCATCAACTTGGAATATTTTTATTCTCCTTATCTGTGAATATACAGTTACATATTCCATCTGTATCTCTATTTATGAGTACACAGGTTACTACTAATATATTTGCAACTATGTATATTAGCTCATTTAAACATTGTTCTAATGTTTTTTACTTAATACTTTAAAAAATTCATACTTTCAAAATAGTATTTTAAGTTCGTTCTCATCATTTGAACTTTCTCTCTAAGCTTCTTCAAAATTCTTATATACGATTTTCTGAATTCCTTTATAATTATTTATTATAATTATACTTCGCCTTTTATAGGACAACAACAGTTATTTTGTTATATAACGTGCTTTCCACGTTATTTGCAATCTTCGCGCATTTATAAAACTTTCACTTTCTGAAACATACGTTCCATTAGTTTTCAATGATTTTACTTATAGAATAATTATGCAAAATAAATTAGATTTAAATGTCGTTCTCAGTCAGATGATTATAAAAGTACTGAAATACATGGTATTATTAGCCTGTCAAAATGTAAATAGTTTTCACTATCCCGACACATCTAAAATATTCTATGCAATTAATATATTCCCAGATTCAATTATATCTGTTAAAAGTTTATAACCTTTAAATGATACGCATTGACTAAAATTGTCATATCATCTTACTTTACTACTAACTGCGCTATTTGAGGCTACTGGTCTTTGACACTACTTTTTACTCCACTATTTTAGACTATGATATAAATCTATCATTCCCCCCAGGAATGTAGTGTCATAACTACACTTTATATTACTATAGGAACATTCGCGGCAAGTTGTAACTATTTGTGTCGTATTTTGGTAAAGCCATTCTTTATTACATACTACCTTATCTAACAAAACCTTTCAATATACACTGTAAAGATTAATAATTAGTAAAGATTAATAAAGACAATATAAAATTCACAATACAAAAATATAAGTAGACATTATTATATTCCAGACACAAAATTCATTACAATATATTAACTTTAGGTTAAATAGTTAAATAGCATCACCTAATTTGCCTCTCGTTGTTTAGCTGCCTGTTTACCAGATGGTAGTGTAGATTATAAATCTCATGTAGGGTTGCCTCATAACTCTCCTTTTTTCTGGAGTATTCGATTTCTTCTGTTCTCCCGTTTAGATTGTAGATTTCATGAAGTATTGCCTCGTAGCTCTCCTTTTTTCTACTTGCGCTGTTTCTTGTCCTCTTCTTACTACCTTTCCTTCGTAATCCCTTGGGTGATTACCGCCAGGTAAAAGTGAGTTTCTGTCGCGATGTATTTTTGTCGCTGTTAGTACTTTGTCGCTGTTAGTACTTTGACGTTAGTACCTTCACTTAATTTGGCGTATCCGTGCTCAGCTCGAAGTTTGTGTTGCAGCTTGGATGATTGAGTTTATTTATACGCACCGCTCGTTTTATACACAGCTCGAATTTTCTCACCGGTCTTTAAAATATTAATGGTAATCTAGAACAGTTTTTATAGTTAACTGCTGTTAACTTGAAAAGTATCCTTTCACATGTCATGTGAATCTTTTCTGTTGCTTTTCCTTCCTTTTTTATGAAGTGCTGCAGGACTTCCGTATGTGAGTTGAAAGGGTGTGTTCTCCCATATGTGATGGAACAGTGTGTTCTCCCATCGGCATTGTAGAGTTGCTCCCGTAATGTCCTTTTATCGGAAGGAGTGTGATTGGCTAGTTCACTCGCATTACATTCAATGCTTACCTAGTGATTAACACTGTATAACACTAGGGTTTCATAGTTCTGGTTTTGTACCCTCTTTATCACTGACACTGTCTTTCCAACTTTCCTTTTACTTCTCTAAAAATCTTTAAACCATTTATATTAAGTCAGTTCTTTTCGTTAATAGATTCTAACCTCTTTTTTCCTCCCTCTTTTCTTCAAGACCGTTTGAAGATGCCAATATTAAATTGCCCTTTTCCTATGGGATTGATAGTAAATTATCACCTATTTTCTAAGTAGATGAGGCTTGTTAATAAACTTATCCCATAGAGCAAAATAAGTCTCCGGGTTCGTTACAATTGTTGTATTATCTTAACTTGAGGAGATTTAGAGGTAATTGATTGAATTCTATTAAACTGACAAATGACTAAACGGTAAAAGTTTTTAGGAAGTAAATTAAACACAAGGAAGTTTTAAATGGGTGTACTTATATTAAAGTTCGAATAGTACAGAGTTCTAAGACTTACGCACAAGTCTTCAAATAACACAACACAAGTTTTAAATAAACTAGCGGTTGAGTAAACTTAAGGGTTTAAAATAAACAAGGGTCTGAGTTGCCAACTCACGAAACCCGTGGATGGACAAGTCCGACCGGACTTGGTCCGACCAACCAGTCTTCAAGAGACCATCGCGAACTATGAACACTTTAGTTAGGTGCCAATGGTATTTAAAGGATGAACTGGAGAGTCCAACCTTCCAGTGAGTGAATAAACTTCTGTTAAGGTACTGATAGTACTTTTCAAAGATGTTTTTCTACTCACTGCAGATAGAAATAACACACAATGCATTATTCAAATTTAACACGCTAGTGGTAATGGCTTTCTATACGATTAACATATAGATCGATCAGATTTACTAATAGTTCATTTTAGTGAAACCTGATTTGCTAATAAACATCCAAATTTAAGCATACTATTTCAGAGTCCTGTTTAACCTATACATGATCAGAAATGTTACAAGTTCCTAACTATTAATTAAGTATTTCAATTAGAATAATTGAAATACTTGCTTAATTCCTTTTAAATTAATTAAGTATTAGTTTCAATTCTATCTATAGAAAAAGAACTCAATATTCTAAGTTGTATAACTGATTTACAAAGTTCATGAAGTTATATAACTTTAGTACAAATTATAATGTTATATTCTGAGTTACAAGTTATAGCTCTGGGTTACAAGTTATAAAGTTATGTTCTGAAGTTACAAGTTCAAAGCTATTCGTTTATAATTATATTCGAGCTCCTAGCGAGAATAACATGACCATAAATTTAAATAGCATTTCCTTCTAATGAACAGTGTACAAGATTAAAAAGATTATGTCTGATTAAATGATTATCAAATTATAGAAATTGAAAGATTAAGTAAAGATACAAGTTCAGCGTATTAACAATCTTTCTATTGTTAATATCCTTCAATATTCCCTCTTCCTTTAGATGTCCTCTTCCATATGTATTCTTTTAACATTCCCTCCTCATTTAGATGTCTTCTTCCATAGGTATTCCTTCAATATTCCCTCTTACTTTAGATGTCTCATTCCATAGATATTCCCTCTTACTTTGGATGTCTTATTCCATAGGAATTCCTTCAATATTCCCTCTTACTTTAATGTCTTATTCCATTGGTATTCCTTCATTATTCCATTGAGATTCATCTCTGCGATTCCCTAGATTTTCCCTTGTGATTTATGGGACTATTCCATAAAAGTGTCAAAAAACTGTATTTCCTGAATATCGAAAAATGATCATCATGGAATATTCCTTGGGAATATTCCGAGAATGTTTTGGGAATATCCATTTTTTGCGCGGGTTATATAAAACTACTGAGCATGATAGAACTGGCAATACATAATTTTTTTAAATCTTATATAAGAAAGTTAATATTCTCGTAAAATATTTTTTAATTTAACAAGAATATATTCAGACTAGAATTTTATAGCAGTTAAATTTAATGAGGTAAATTTTTGCATACGTATATAGATTATTATTTTGAAATCTAACTGTCATTTATATACTTCAACCAATATTTATCTAATTTCCAATTTTGGTTTGGCAAATATTCGTAACAGAAAGGAACATATAAATAGGTTAATGACATCGATTAAAAACTAAGAAAATTGTGATGATTCAAATTCTATATTACATTTGAGACACTTTGAAGTTGCTACGGATAAATCATAACTTTTTCTCTGTTTAGTGGCGGAAAGATATGTTCGTAATATGAATGAAGATCTGCACCTCAAAATGAATACAAGTCACTGGTCTTCATATCCATTTCTCTCATTCTAGGAGCTGTGACTAGCATTGACGTTGATTCTGGACGGTGATGTGAAATGTGTTTGTACAAATGTGTTTGTTTAGTTGCAGTTTGTTTAAAAGTATCTGTGATTTTCATTCCCATTCATATAAATTAAAATAAGCAATGATTAATTGAAAAATCTTTATTGAAATAAACTGTACTTAAAAATAATACAAGATGATTTTGGTGAATAATATCACACAATGAATGGGAAATTACGTATTAATTTCTTTTCTTCAAACTTTTATTAAAGATTCTTAACCCAATTACGACGAGATAAAATGAAGTTTTTGATACGGATTTGAAACTCACATGTGTGTTCAAGTTGGGCTCGGATATCACGAAACAACAGTTTTTGACCCATATTTGTTTCTATATTTTAAATAAACTTAAAAAATATGATGGCACAAAAAACGCACCGAGCGGCACAATATGACCGCGTTCGGTGCGATTTCGCACCAAGCGGCACAACACATCGTACATAGTTTGATAAATTGTGAGTTTCTCATAATTTGAGAAGAGTATTAACAGAATATGAATATAAACTATTTATCACCCATAAATATTCGTTACTGAACACTAAAATATTTTCTGCATGATACCAAATACATCATTATTTTAGATTCACATATATAACCGTTTTTTCAATACCACTCATTACCTTGTATAAATAAATACTTCTGATGCAGATTGTATTGCCTGCAATATACGAACGACAAACAACTATTAGTGTTAAGAAAGAACAACAACTTAATCCTTTTGAGTTTTAAATTGACTATTTCACCGTAGGCACTAGGACTTTTCCCCGCTGGATCATTCCTCGCCGGACTATTCTCCGCCGGACTTTTCCCCAGCAGGACTATTTCCTGTCGGACTATTTCCCCGACTGGACTATTCCCCGCCGAATATAATAACAGTATTTTGGGCTATTGAATTATGATTTTGATAAAACAAACTACACTGAAAGAAAAGTGTACTTAACCGAACCTATATATAGTTTCATACAAACCACAATGTTGGTCATTTTTAAACCATACCACAGCTGTGGTTTGAATCAAACATCATGAATTTATAATGTAATTTTACCTACATGCATGCACTTTATCTTACCTACATCTATCACAATTCCCGCGCAAAAAATGGATATTCCCAAAAAATTCTCGGAATATTCCCAAGGAATATTCCATGATGATCATTTTTCGATATTGAGGAAATGCAGTTTTTTGACACTTTTATGGAATAGTCCCATGAATCACAAGGGAAAATCTAGGGAATCGCAGAGATGAATCTCAATGGAATAATGAAGGAATACCAATGGAATAAGACAATAAAGTAAGAGGGAATATTGAAGGAATACCTATGGAATAAGACATCCAAAGTAAGAGGGAATATCTATGGAATGAGACATCTAAAGTAAGAGGGAATATTGAAGGAATACCTATGGAAGAAGACATCTAAAGGAAGAGGGAATATTGAAGGAATACCTATGGAATAAGACATCTAAATGAGGAGGGAATGTTAAAGGAATACATATGGAAGAGGACATCTAAAGGAAGAGGGAATATTGAAGGGATATCTTTTGAATGAGTCATCCAAAGAAAGAGGGAATATTGAAGAAGTACCAATGGAATAAGACATCCAAAATAAGAGGGATCACTGGCCATGTATCACTATTCACTTGAGTGCATAACTTAATTGTCACATAGCTACACACCAAGAAGTTTAACTTGAACAAATAACTGTATAAAAAAATCTAGGAATATTAACACTTTAATTACAGGACACATTGCTTAAATCTAGGTATTTCCACAATTGTCCCTTTGTACTGGGATTAAATGAAAGAAACTAAACATACGTCAATCATTTTATTAAAATATCAAATAGTACATGATTTAAAAAGAGCTAATGTAATCAAGCACAAATTAATTCCTGGGCAACTTGTTTTTATGTTGTTGAGGCTCTATTTATGTTCTATAAACTCTCAGTTTTTTCACTAGATATTTCTTATTTATTCTATACCGCTATGGTTATACTTTTCAATTTCAATGTTTTCAATTTTTAGTTAAGAAAAGCTCACAGGTTTCATTTCCCATCACTTTCTCATTTTCCTCTTCCATCTGTTAATGCAGTCAACACTCAACAGTGCTTTCGTATCTTTTTGCAAAATTATTGACCACTACAATTGATTGGTGGTAGCTTAATTTGCTATGAGCTACTTTCCTGTGTGACAACTAGTACAAAGTCTTTCGCATTTGGTTCTTTACATTAACCTGGAGCAAATTTATTCAATCAAGCACTAAATTTTGTCATTATTCTTAAATTCATTGATATTCACGACTATGAAGTGAATCTAGTGGTGTCAGCGTATCTATAGTTTTAGTGCACGCACTTCATACTATATAGTTCACACAACGAAATGAAGAGGACATGTCTCTAGATTTGTAACTTCTTAAAGTAAACCATATTGCCAGAAACTGTGACAGTGGTACCTAAAAAGAAATAAAATAATTAATTATCATCTATCAATAATCTGTATTCAATAAGTTAATCCATAAACTAAATAAAAAACATAAGTGATTCATTCAAATTTTAAAAGATGAAAAAGTAGATAGTAAAGAGAATACAGAATTAGATAAGGAAAAAGGTTTTGAGAAACCATAAGGGTAAAAAAAGTAAAAAATCAAATTAAAGTAAAAAAAGAAAGGGCTCATGAACGAAGAAAAGCTAATATGAACATTATTAACACTGAAAATCATTATTGGCACTTTTAAAATTTTAATATTAAAATCTAGTCAGTTAAAGAACAGGTCACTGAAGAAATAATTTTATGAAATTTTATATTTCACTTACAGAGGCTAGAGAATATATATTGTTTAACCTAGGTTATAGCTAAATATTCATAAACATTTCGTAAAATAAATTAACATAGTGAAACCATTTACAATTAAAGTATAAACTGAGTATATATGAATAGAAATAGGCCTACAAATTAAAGTAGTACGGTAAGTAGGGTCATGCAGGTAAATTGCAGCATTTTAATTTTTAATTGCATTTCAATTCTGAACCAAAATTCCATTAATGTGTTGCATAGCTATCAAATGGAGCGCAGTGCATGCTATAATTTATTAATTTAAGTTTTTAACGTGTGTTTTGAATATATGATGTGTATGTTGCTAGAAGCCGCAGTTAGTTAGTGTGCCGCAATTTACATGCTTGACCCTACTCTTATTCCGTTATCACCAGATATCAATACTTAACTTTAAACCAAAATTTAAAATTGTTGAGTGATAACTGCTGTTGATAAAATATGAAACAATGGTGTACATACGTTAAACATTTACAATCACAATACTAACATCTTTTTTCTTGAATTGACACTAATTTAACTACTATCTATTATAGCCCGTCTATTACGTCTGAACTGCAGTGCTGCAAGGCGAAAACTAAATTGGATAAAAAATATTTCGGCTACCTGATTCGCAACTTTTAGTAGTTTCGCATTTCATACAAACGAAATAAGTAATTTTTGTAGGTACTTCTAATTTCTGATAGGGAGCCAGCATTAAATTTACTGATCCGATATTCTATTCATTTAGATCGATATTTTTAATTTACTTGGTTGTTTAGTATCTGCTCTAGAACAAAAGGCCATAACGCTGACGTTTTGAAATACAAGAGACTGGAAGAAGCAACCAGAAAGGAAACTGACTTATAGAAGAAGTCACATTATAAGTCGGTGACAAAGCTCATGGATGCAGAAAAGCTCCGTGAAGGAGTTTCGTTATTAATGGAAGATGAAAATGGAAGCACATACCTAACACGAAAATCTAACACCTCATAGACGAAGAACTTAACTCTTGCGCTATTCTCAAAAACTACAAGTAGCGTTACAAATTATATAGATGGTAAAAATTAGAAGAGAACATATGAAATCCAAATTACAACAGTTCATCTCACAAACTAACGTTTCTTAGTTTTCAAATTAGACAACCAAATTCTAAGGAAATAGAAAAAAATCATCGTTCGATTCAATTGACATTCCTTTGTTGTTTGAAATACATACTTTAAATTTCCCTTCTTCCAGGAACATTCCTTCATATAACCCAATGGGATATATTCCTTATCAAAAATATTGAAATAGTTCCAGGGACATTCAAAAGTATTTCTTAGGAAGTAAAATTTTTCATTCGATTCCCGTTACATTCCGTCATTGTTTCACTAAGAATACTGTAGATCCCAAATGTTCCAGGGATATTCCTTCGTTATATTTTTGGGAATACTATTATATGTAACTAGCTTGAAAATTCTTGGGATATTTATGGGATATTCATAATGGAATGCTATCAAAAATATATATTCCAAGAATATTCCAATTTGTTTCGCATGGAATACTATAGAAATATGATATTCCCTGAATATCCTAGGATAATATCTGACCGAATACTGTAACTCTCCAATATTCCTGGAATATTCCCTCGTATAAGAATTTGAATAGTATCCAATATTATTGTTACAGGAATATTCCTTCATCATCAAACTGTGAGTGCAGACTAGGAGGGAATATTAAGGGAATATCCCGGGCATAAAACCTTCTTGCCCGGGTTCTAGCTACAGCTGAATGTCTATTTTACCTACATACAAGCAATTCAAACCACAGCTCTGGTTAAACATTACCTACATGCTTATGAATTAAACTACAGCTGGCTGTCTATTTTACCAACATGCATGCAATTCAAACCTCATGTAAAAGAATATTTAACTGAAAAGCTAATCCTTCAAACTACAGTCGCTAAGCATTTTTACCTACATGCATTTTATTTTAGTCACTTGGATAATGTTTACTTTAGCTACACTCGATTACAAAAATACTGTAGTAATCAAATTTATCAGAATACATATATAATTTAGCATGAAGATTAACTAATAAATATAGAGTGATAATACTTCTGTTAAGTTAGTTAAAATAGATACAATATAAATAATTAAATTGGATATTTAGCAAATCTTTCCATATTTAACAAATCATTGTAATAAAACTCAAAATTAATGAATTACATTTAATAAAAAATGAACAATTTCAAAACACACATTACTTGGTAAACACTAGAGAGAAGAAAATTATTATAGTTTCTCAGAAGCTAGAAAAATTGAAAAGTTACCAACTTATGTATCATTAAACATGATACATAACGGTTCTTTTCAAACTCATTTAATAGATTACTAAATTTGAGATCACACCATCAAAGGAGAAACTGCAACTAGATTATAACTTGAAAGATAGATTATAACTCGAAAACTAGACTATAACTCGAAAACTAGATTATAACTCGAAAACAAGATTATAACTCGAAAACTAGATTATAACTCGAAATCTAGATTATAACTCGAGGAATCAAGAAAAAGTTGTACATAGTTATGTTATAAAAGCCTAAATAAAGCTTCCTTGTAGCTCCAAGATTTAAATACCCAAACAAATAAAAAGTCATTTAGTAGTTCATGAACTGAATTGTTCACAGCTAGCTATTTCTCAAAACGACTCACCAAATCAGTGACGCATGGTTCTTTCAAATCATACATTGAATGAATATTGTACAATGATGTTCACAGTAATGTAAAAATGTTTCAGCACTCCTTGCAATATTGCAAATTCAAAACTTGGGACAGTTTAAAATTCTACATCAATCCCCTTCAAAAAGTGTTGGCACCCAAAATATAATGTCATCAGAGGATACTTGATCAACTTCAGAAGACTTTGAAGATGGGTGGCTGGAATGAGACTAAGAAGGAGGATTACTTCTCTTGCCACCTATCCTCTTCAATAGTTAGCCATATGACTGAAAAGAAAATTACAAAGCATCAATTAATGAAGATTTTCCCATTCATAGTTAGCTAGAAGTCAAATAAATAGGTAAAACTTACAGAAACTTACCTCTAAAAGTTAACACCAACATCATCAGCAGTTGTGGGCCTCAATCTCTTGTTGTTGTGATGATGTTAGCAAAAGTATGCAAGCCACCCCAAAGGTCTTCATTAGAATGTCTCTGGTGTCTGCAAAATACATGGAATTAGCAAATAGTTGAGAATAGTTAGTACAATTGAGAGATTAAGGCTAATTACTGACTAGCTATGTAGCAATAATTAGCAAAAAAACTAAAATTCAGAATGAATATAGTGATAATTGTTAAAATAAGCCTCCGCAAGTGATATAAAACAGTCTTAGATTAAGTAACAGCAAGAACATATTTCCTTTAACCAATGGACTTCTCTAAATTAGAATTAAATATAGTAGATTTGAAAGCAGAGAATGAATATAATTGAATGAGAAAAATAATCAATTAGCTATCATGCAGTTATTGATGACAACATAGAATTGAATGGAAAAAAAGTAGCTACTAGCTACTGAATTTCAATCACTTTGTAGCTACCTACTGTTACCAAAAATTCATATAACTCTGAAAAAGAGCCATGTGAAAGTCATGGTATCTAGAAAAAGATAAAATTCTATAAAAGCAGTGGGAGATTCTGAAATTTGGGTTGATTTCAGAGAGCATTTCAGTCCCAAATAATTAAATTGTTACCGAGAGCCAGCAAATAACTATCTCAAATTCAGTCTGCTGAATATTAATTTTTTTAAATATTTTCTGTGCATAAAATACTTATTTTCTTCTTCAATTTACATTTATTTTGTTGAAAACAGGATGCAAAATAGAGAGTTCTAGAACAATTTACCTGTTTCAGTAGTCTAGTGTTTATATTAAAATATTTGATAACAAAGAATACACTATTTAAAAATCCATTTGGCATACAGTTGAATTTAATAAATGCAATGAATTTTAAAATCCCATTAACTGATCATCATATATCAAAGTCCATATAAACCGATCTCAAAAAAATCTATTTTGATTATTGTTCTCAACTTCTCATTGAAATACAAGTAATAAAAAAGAAACTTATAAGATCATTTTCACAAAAAAAAAATAAAAACTATTCCATATTCTGCAGACTGCCAACAGAGCAATCAAGTCATCAGAGATAATTATGAAATTTAGAACATATTTATAGCTACAGTCTGTAAGTGGTGTACAGAACTAGGTACTCTAACTTTAAAAAAAAATCATGAAAAAGCCAGCAAACAAGTTAATTCAATTGGCTAGTCTTCCATGCAGTGTGCACTAGGTAACTGTCTAACATTATTGATTTAGCAATTTTTCCTCAAAATATTAAAGGCAAAATAATGATAAATAAAGAATATGAATTTAAGAGAAAAGAAAAACAACCCAGTTTACCATCAAATACAATCTGGGAGAATTGGTGAAAAAATTGGAGAGTTCATGGACCACTTAATTTTACTTTGACATCAGTCTGTATTTTAACATATTTTGCTTAGAAGTGAAGGAAAATAGAGGATTTCTTGGAAAGCACTTCACCAGTTTCTGCAATCTGGCCACGGCAGAGTCAGAGATTAAGAGTGACACTGTGGCAGACAGTCTGACAGAGACAATAAAAAGTTTATACCAATATACTATAATTATAGTAATTAGGATTATATTACATACAAGCACCCTAGAAGTAGAGGCTAGAGCAAACTAAAGATTATGGTCAGTTGCCTATAGGCTGTGCTGCAAGGTAGGCATAGGAGATTCTGCCTTGGATCTTTTTCAATTATAAACAGCTAGGCTGATTTCCTATTTTATTATTTTTCAGAATGAATTGATCACAGAAAACAATTCTAGCCTATTTTATTTTCTGATTTATATTTTATTACTATAAATTTAAGCACTGAGAATAGCTGAAAGTAAATTAGGGTTACCACCAAAATACAAAACTACCTTCTTTCCCGCGCAAAAAATGGATATTCCCAAAACCTTTTCGGAATATTCCCAAGGAATACTCCATGATGATCATTTTTTGATATTCAGGGAATGCAGTTTTTTGACACTTTTATGGAATAGTCCCATAAATCACAAGGGAAAATCTAGGGAATCAAGGAAACGAAGATCAATGGAATAATGAAGGAATGTCAATGGAATAAGACATCCAAAGTAAGAGGGAATATTGAAAGAATACCTATGGAATAAGACAACTAAAGGAAGAGGGAATATTGAAGGAATACCTATAGAATGAGACATCCAAAGTAAGAGGGAATATTGAAGGACAACCTATGGAATAAGAAAACTAAAGGAAGAGGGAATATTGAAGGAATACCTATGAAATGAGGCATCCAAAGTAAGAGGGAATATTGAAGGAATACCTATAGAATGAGACATCCAAAGTAAGTGGGAATATTGAAGGAATACCTATAGAATGAGACATCCAAAGTAAGAGGGAATATTGAAGGAATACCTATGGAATAAGAAAACTAAAGGAAGAGGGAATATTGAAGGAATACCTATGGAATGAGGCATCCAAAGTAAGAGGGAATATTAAAGGAATACCTATGGAATAAGACAACTAAAGGAAGAGGGAATATTGAAGGAATACCTATGGAATAAGAAAACTAAAGGAAGAGGGAATATTGAAGGAATACCTATAGAATGAGACATCCAAAGGAAGAGGGAATATTGGAGGAATACCTATGGAGTAAGTCATCCAAGGGAAGAGGGAATATTTAGGGATTACCCATGGAATAAGTCATCCAAAGGAAGAAGGAATATTGAAGGAATAACAATGGAATAAAACATCCAGAAGAAGAGGCCACGATGAAGGAATATCAATGGAATAAGTAATTAAAAAGGAGGGAATAAATGAAACTAAATAACTTAGACTACGAGTGGCCGTGTAACACTAATTACTTGAGTGGATAGCTCAATTGTCACATAGCTACACACCAAGAAGTGTACCGTGAACAAATAACTTTGTTTTAAAAATCTACGAATATTAAAACTTAAATTTCAGGACACATTATTTAAATCTAGGTATTTTCACAATTGCCCCTTTGTACTGGTATGGAATGAAAGAAGCTAAACATACGTCAATCATTTTATTAAAATATCAAATCGCACATGATTTAGAAAGGGCTTAAATTAATTAAACATAAATTAATTCCTGTGTAACTTTTTTACATGTTATAAAGGCTCAATCTATTAGCTGTCAGTAATTTTCACTCGATATTTCTCACGTATTCTATGGCGCTATGGTTGTACTTTTCACTTGCAAAGTTTTCAATTTTTAGTTAAGAAAGGCTCACAGGTTTCATTCACCGTCACTTTCTCATTTTCCTCTTCCATCTGTTAATGAAGTCAACACTCAACAGTGTTATCGTCTCTTTTTGCAAAATTATTGACCACTACAATCGATTGGTGCAAGGTATATTAACTTGGATTGGTGGTAGCGTAGCTTACATGTGCCACTTTCCTGTATGACAACTATATAGTACAAAGTCTTTTGTATTTGGTTCTTTACTTAAGGAGGAGCAAATTTATTCAATCGAGCAATTAATTTTGTCATTAATCTTAAATTCCTTCATATTGAATATAGTGGTGTCAGTGCAGCTATAGTTTTAGAGCAAGCGCTTCATACTATATAGTACACACAATGAAATGAATAGGACATGTCTTTAGATTTGTAACTTCTTAGCCAACCATATTGCCAGAAACTGTGATAGTAGTACCTACGGAGAAATAAAATAATTAGTCATCATTTATCAATAACCTGTATTCAATTAGTTAATCCATAAATTAAATAAAAACCTAAGTGAAATTATTCTTTCAAATTTTAAAAGAGGAAAAAGTAGATCTTAAAGGGAATACAGATTTAGATAAGAAAAAAGTTGAGAAACAATATGGGTAAAAAAATAAAAAAATTCAAATATAAGTAAAACAAGAATGAACGAAGAAAAGCTACTATGAATATTTTTAACACTGAAAACCATTATTGGCACTTTTAAAATTTTACTATTACCTAAACTCTAATCAGTTAAAGAACAGGTCACTGAAGAAATAATTTTATGAAATTTTATATTTCACTTACAGAGGCTAGAGAATGTGTATTGTTTAACCTAGGTTATAGCTAAATATTATTATATTAATAAACATTTCATAATATATAAATTAACATAGTGAATCCATTTACAATCAAAGTATAAACTAAGTATACATATGAATAGTTATAGGCCTACAAACTGAAATAGTACGGTAAAGATAGCTAGGGTAAGTAGGGTCACGCAGGTATATTACGGCACTTTAATTTTTAATTGCATTCTTCTCAAGAGAGTCTAAAAACATTCTGAACCGAAATAACATTAAAATGTTGCAGAGCTATCAAAAGAAGCTTAGTGCATGCTATAATTTGTTAATCTAAGTTTTTAACGTGTGTTTTGAAGCTATGATATGTATGTTGTTAGAGGCCGCAGTTAGTTAGTGTACCGCAATTTAACTACTTGACCCTACTCTTATTCCGTTATCACCAAATATTAATATTTAACTTTAAAAAAAAATTTAAAATAGTTGAGTGATAACTGCTGTTGATAAAATATAAACAATGGTGTACATTCGTTAAACATTTGCAATCACAATACTAACCTCTTTTTTTTCTTGAATTGACACTAACTTAACTACTGTCTCTTATAGCCCGTCTATAACGGGTGAACTGCACTGCTGCAAGGCGAAAACTAAATTGGATATAAATTATTCTGGGTACCTGATTCGCAACTTTTAATAGTTTCGGATTTCATAAAAACGGAATAAGTAATTTTTGTAGGTACTACTAATTTCTAATAGGGAGCCAGCATTTAATTTGCTCATCCGAAACTCTATTGATTTAGATCGATATTTTTAATTCACTTGGTGGTTTAGTATCTGCTTAAGAACAAAATGCCATATCGCTGACGTTTTGAAATACAAGAGACTGGAAGAAGCAACCAGAAAGGAAAGTGAATTTTAAAAGAAGTCTCATCAGAAGTCAGTGACAATGCTCATGGATGCAGAAAAGCTCTGTGAAGGAGTTTTGTATGAATGGAAGATGAAAATGGAAGCATATACCTAACACGGAAATCTAACACCTCATAGAAATAGTTGAAGAGCTTAACTCTAAAACTACAAGTAGCGTTAAAAATTATATAGATGGTAAAAATTAGAAGTGAACATAGGAAATCCAAATTACAAGAGTTCATCTCACAAACCCACGTTTCTTAGTTTTCAAATTAGACAAACAAATTCAAAGGAAATAGATTAAATCATCGTTCGATTCCATTGACATTCCTTTGTTGTTTGAAATACATACTTTAAATTTCCCATCTTCCAGGAACATTCCTTCATATAACCCAATGGGATATATTCCTTATCAAAAATATTAAAATAGTTCCAGGGATATTCAAAAGTATTTCTTAAGAAGTAAAATTTTTCATTCGATTCCTGTTACATTCCGTCATTGTTTCACTAAGAATACTGTAGATCCCAAATGTTCCAGGGATATTCTTTCGTTTTATTTTTGGGAATACTATTATACGTAACTAGCTTGATAATTCTTGGGATATTTATGGGATATTCAGAATGGAATACTATCAAAAATATATATTCCAAGAATATTCCAATTTGTTTCGCATGGAATACTTTAGAAATATGATATTCCCTGAATATCATAAGATGATATCTGACCGAATACTGTAACTCTTCAATATTCCTGGAATATTCCCTCGTATTAGAATTTGAATACTATCCAATATTATTGTTAGAGGAATATCCCTTCTTCATCAAACTGTGAGTGCAGACTAGGAGGGAATATTGTAGATATTAAGGGAATATCCCAGGCATAAAACCTTCTTGCCCGGGTTGATAATTCTCTGCAACTGACGCGCTATTCCAGTTTCCCGCCTAATTTACATTGAATTTACATACATGTGATTAATAATTTCATAGTAATACTCTAACTACATAGAGGACGGTTATATATACTGACAATGGAAAATAATTTACCCACATGCAAGTTTATTTTTGATTTGTTCTGTAGGTAAGGTAAACTGACATGGATGATGCGTATTTCTAACCACAGAAAAATAAAATTTTACCAACATTTCGTGCGTTTATACTGACTAGAGAATTAAACCACATGCTGTAGTTCATCTACACCTAGCACATTACTAGAATTAACTACTTTAGCTTATAATCAACCCACAATGCGTTAAACTACAGTGTGTTATTTGATGTCCAAAAATTATTTCTCTCAGTGCATTTATCAATAGAAGACAATTTATTAACAGACTTACATAATAATATAGTCTTATTCTTAGCTTTGATTTATGATGTGTCAATATTGGTCGTTTTTATTTTAATACTGTACCTTCGTACATTTGTATATAATTGAAATATACTACAAAGTTCAAACATCATTACAATTCTAAGGGATTGTCAAATGTCGCAATTCAGCTTGAGAAGCAACGATTAATTCAGTTTATTCCAGCATTAAAGTTATAAGTATCGTAAATTTATTATTTTCTTTGCCAGCTATAAAAATTATATTATCATACTTCTCGTTCAAATATATACTTTTCCAGAACACTAATAAATTTAATTGTAGTTCATTAATTTGACAATTAACAGAATTAGTAACCCTACTATATATTTTCTTACTTCACTGAATATTGGCCTCTTTTTATAATGTCTTTTTTCTATTATGCATATTTCATATTTATACCTTACAGAATATACAATGGATTAACCATTATCATGAAATTACATAAGTTAGAGTGTAGGAACACTTAAATCAAGACATTTCAAGTAGTCAGATCTGACGACGATTTAGATATAAAGTCGTACATTTTCTCTAAAAATCTCTAATGAAAAAAAAATTATTAAAAGAGTAATTACAGAACGGGTGCAGTTCAAGTAGTTGATAAGTGACCAATTCCCATGCAATAATGTTTAAAAAAAAAATTGGTTAGTTGCGACGGCAGAATTGATTTGCAATTTGACGGCAATAGATTTATTGGTCAAAATTTTTTTTTCTCAAAAATTAATTAAAAAATCTAAATATTAAATTGTCTTCAGAGCTGTAATTGAAAAAAAAATTGGTGGTGAAAAGTTCGGCGGGGAAAAGACCAGTGGGGAAAAGTCCGGCCGGGAATAGTCTGAAGGGAAAAGTCCAGGCGGAGAAAAGTCCGGCGGAGAAAAGTTCGTCGGAGAAAAGTCCAGCGGGGAATAGTCCGTTTTCCGCTACCGTATACACTTTTGATGCAGATTGTATTTCTTACAGTACTGTAGGGGATGGCTTTTGCACTGTTTGTACCTAAGCAAATGGTTATTCTTCATAGCTTTATGACCTAAATTGTCATATCGTTGATGTGATGTAACATTATTTGAGTGTATAAGTAAACTTGGTCGTCCGACTTTTTTTTGTGGGCAACTTGACTCATTGTTGAGCTAATGATCTTATAAAGCAAAGCATGTCAAGACTGTCACAAATTTTTAATTTAGGACAGCTTGTGGTTTTTATTTTAATCTATAAGTTTTTATTTTTTGACTCTCTTCACCTAGACAGAATTTTCAATGAGGATTTGTGAACTCAGTAATAGCACTTTTCTAAATTGTTATCTTCTTTATTCTTTTGACCACAGCATGAGACAGCAAATTGTCAGACGTAATCTGTGAAATTTTCATCAGGTTACAAAAAATATAATACAAAGGATTTTAAACGACATGAAAAAATGGAAAAAATAGTTATCACCAAAAGGGTAATAACTATGAAGCAAACTATTAAATAAACTAGTATTTTCATAAACAATCAATTATTACACAATAGAAATATAAAAAAAACTACCAGAAACGCTTACCAAACTTGTGACTTCCCACTTAAATTTCACAATTCCAATAAGATGTCTACGACTAAGTTTACCATTTACGCACTTTCTCTATTTATCCCTACATTAAATAACGTATCTTCTGAAAATATAATAGATAGTTCAGAGTTAAGAAGTATCTACATTAACTTTAACTATTTCAAATTTGAAGTTTATTCAAATATAGACTTATACTGGAGGTAAAACTAGCCGGCAGATCGAAACTGAAACTATAAATGCTGAACTATTGTGAGACTAAAACAATAAATGACATGAACATTAAAAAAAATAAGGATATGGAATTTAGGAAGATAATTTGAATGAAGACTATAAATAAATGAAATAAAATATTAGAGAAATGCATGTATGAAATAAATAAATTGTGACATTGTCACGACAGCAAGTCTTGTTTGTAACTTCCTCTTCGAGCAAATAACCGCACGTTATATGTAGAAACATTCAACAGATTGGCAATAAACTAATAATTGGAAAATACCACTATTTCCCTCCGATTTTGGTTCGTTATTGTGATATATTTTAGTCAAGCCTGTTGACTCAACCCACATTAGTGTTGTTTATTCCATCTCTGAATCAGTTTTAAAATATATAGAGTACTGTACATCACTTTTGTAAATTATCAATAATTAAAGTGAATCGGAATATACGTCAACATGTACGGAATGAACTATAAAAAAACATATTTTTATTTCTTACTTACATAATTTATTAATGGAAACGAGATACATTTTTATAAAATAGTTAAATAATTGAAATGAGAAAATTATTCAGAAGTTCATTCAACACAGTTTAAATATTCGTTGTCAACTCTTTCATACAAAAGAATATGTAATATCTGAAGTCCAGGGACCTCTTTCCAATTCCAATTGAAGTTTCACTTGCAATCAGACAGAAATATTGGAACCCTTTCAGTGGTGGTCAACCTTACACGTCTGGAATAAGAAAACAAAATGGATGAAAAAGAAAAAAAAACAATGATATCATAAAATTTGACTATTATTTGAAAATCAATTAAAATACTTTAATGACTCGAATACATTAAAAATTCATTATTTCATGATATGCATTCATAATATTATCCCAGCATAATCAAAGAATACATAAGTTCAACAAATATATAATATCAAGCGTCCTGAAGAAATTTACGAATATCAGTTTTTCTTATCTCCAATGAAAAATGGTGTTACAGCGACACATTATTTTCTTGTTCATTTCCCTTATGTCTCATTTGTTTCTCAATTCAGTTTCACGGACGCAATAACGTGAACCGCAGAAAATATCATAAAATGTTTGACTCATATACTACAATGTATGTAATTATTAAATATTATTCAAATATTTACTTAGTAATTAGTAATTTATATTAAAAAAATCCTGGGACACTTTAAATAATATAATGTTATTTCTATACAATCATTTCAAAATTGAAAAAAATATAGTTTTTAAATTTATAAATTATTGTATGTATGTATAAGTATGAAAGAATCACAATGATGATGTGATTTTTTCTGAAATAGTATGATACTTACAATTATTTTTTTTCAAGTTGAATTTGACACAATACTATATTAATAACATTGTATTCAACTTTTCGAAGAACTGAATTAAGCAGGTAAATTAAAATCTTTCTTTAATGAAAGTTTGTTCTTTACATATGTATATCATTATATTGAGAATATTAAGTGAATGGTTTAATTATCTTCTCCCAGACAAGAAAGTTTTATTCCTGATTTATTCCCTTAATATCTAGAATATTCCCTCCTAATCTTCATTCACAATTTGATGATAAGTGTATATTCCTTTAACAATAATATTGGATAGTATTCAAATTCTTATGCGAGGGAATATTCAAAGAATATTGGAGATTTACAGTATTCAGTCACATATCATCCTAGGATATTGAGGGAATATCACATTTACATACGAAACAAATTGGAATATTGTTGGAAAACATATATTTGATAGTATTCTATTCTGATTATCCCTTAAATATCCATAGAATTATCAAAATAGTTACTTATACTAGTATTCCCAAAAATAAAACTAGGAATATCCCTGGAACTATTGGGATCTACAGTATTCTTCTTGAGAGAAAAAAGGAATGTCACAGGAAATTTTACTTCCTAAGAAATACTTTTGAATATCCATGGAACTATTTCAATATTCTTCATAAGGTGTAATGTGAAGGAATGTTCCTGGGAGAAGGGAAATTTAAAGTATGTATTTCAAACAACAAAGGATGTCAATGGAATAGAACGATGATTTTTTTTATTTTCATAGAATTCTTTTTGTCTATTGGATCACTATGACACATGGGTTGAAAGATGATTTTTGGGAAATGAACAGTTGTTATTTGGATTTCATATGGTCTCTTAATTTTTACCATCTATATAATTTTTAACGCTATTTGTAGTTTTAGAGAAAAGCGCTAGAGTATAATTAGTATTTGTTCAGCTCTTCTACTATGAGGTCTTTGATTTATGTGATAGCTAGGCTCTTCCATTTTCATCTTCCATTCATAAAGAAACTCCATCTGCATCTATGAGTATTGTCACCAACTTATGGTATGTGACTTCTTCTAAAAGTCACTTTCCTTTCTGACTGCTTCTTCCAGATTATTGTACTTCAAAACGTCAGCGATAGGGCCTTTTGTTCTAAAGCAGATACTAAACCACCAAATGAATTAAAATATTGATCTAAATAAATAGAGTTTCAAATGAGCAAATTAAATGCTGGCTCCCTATTAAAAATTAATAGTACCTTCAAATTACTTATTTCGTTTGTATGAAATCCAAATTAAAAATAGTTGCGAATCAGATAGCCGAAATAATTTGTATCCAATTTAGTTTTCACCTGGCAGCAGTGCAGTGTAGACGTAATAGACGGGCTATACGAGATAGTGAATAATGAAACAATTTATTCAAGAAACATTAGTCATAAACAAAAAATTTAGAGTAAAAAATTCAAAACAAAATAATATTTCATTTATGTAATCAAGGCACAAGAGCATCAAAAAAGCTTTCAGGGCAATCTATATACGATAATTATAAAATCGAAGTGCAATTGTTAAGGCAAAAAATTGGAAAAATATAGGATTACATAAAATTGCTGTTAGAGTAACAGATACCGATACTAAACTTTGTGAAAACAAAATGAACAAAAAATACATATATGACAGTAATCTGGGTATTACAATACTAAGAGCAGACAGTCTATGAGAATAAGTCAACAAAATAATTCCTGATAGGCATCAATAATCACGTGCAAAAAATGGACATTCCCAAAATATTCTCAAAATATTTCCAAGGAATATTCCATGATGATCATTTTTGATACTGACAGAATGCAATTTTTTGACACTTTTATGGAATAATCCCATAAATCACAATGGAACATCTAAGGAATCACGGAGAAGAAGTTCAATGGAATAATGAAAGAATGCTAGCTAATGGAATAAGTCATCAGTAGATGGAGGGGATAATGAAGGAAAACCAATAGAATAAAACATCCTTAGATGAAGGGGATGATTAAGGAATATCAATGATATAAGAAATCCAAAGTAAGAGGAAATTTTGAAGGACAACCTATTGAATAACACGATTAAAGGAAGAGGGAATATTGAAGGAATACCTATGTAATAAGAAAACTAAATGAAGTTACAATGTGACGCAAAAAAGAAGTTAACCCATTTTCAAACTAGTTTAGTTTTAAAAACAATCAAACCTAGATATTTTCTAAAAACACAGTTTTATTCGTTTACTTTTTTGCATCTCTTTTGATAATCTATTAAAATTTACGTCAAAAACTAAAAATCCTGCAGCAAATTAAAAAAAATGTAAATAAAACGGGCTGAGTGGGGACGAAATATCCGAAAAAAATCATAATAAGTGTGATTCATTTTATATGGACTGAAAAAAAAATACTATTTTTTTCAACAAATAAGAAAAAATAAACAAAAAATGAATTACCATTTAAAAATGGTTTATGAGATAAAATTGATATCTTCATATAATCATTTTGCCGTTGCTTTTTATCTCCTATTCGAAACCCTCAAAATGCAGCTTTCAAAAGAACAACAAGTTTTTGTTGTGACAATTTTTTAAACACTGGAATCTTTAAATAGGTTCAACCTCATTTGAACAACGCTCTCTGGAAAGATTTCCACCGACTATAAAACCATATTGACTAATGTTAATGAGTTAAAATTTGAAGAAACCACTTTAAATTTTAATGAAAATTTATCATGAAGACATAAAAACATGAATCATTTTCATGAACAGTTTATTGGGAACCCAAAAATATCAACAGAAAGTAAGGATTAGATATGTTTTAAGAGACATTTCACCGACTTGTTGAACACGATGTGAAGTATCATCCTTTCAAGGAGCTTGTAAGGCTCGTACTCTTAGAACTGATTTACCGCACCGACTAAATTTTGTAAAATGTTTTCTGTAAAGAAATACAAGAAATCGTGATTGGTGATTAAAATGTATTTCCATGAGTGGAAGAGTCAATATCCGAAACGTTGATTGAATGAAAAATAGTTAGATTTGTTTTTACTACTACTATATGGAAATAAATTATACCAATTATGAACTTTTTTGTGTTTTTCGTCCTAACCCAAGCCCGCTTTATTTACATCTTGTTAGTTCACTGCAGGATGTTTAGTTTTTTTCGTAATTTTTAACGGATTAACAAAATAGATGCAGAAAAAGTGAACAAATAAAACAGTGTTTTTAGAAAATTTATAGGTTTGATAGTTTATAAGAAAAACTAGTTTGAAAATGGGTTTCCTTTTTTTTTCCGCCACCCTGTAGAATAAGACATCTAAAGGAGGATAGATTATTGAAGGAATGTACCTATGGAATAAGTCATCCAAAGGGAGAGGGAATATTGAAGGAATTACAATGGAATAAAACATCCAAAATAAGAGGCTACGGTGAAGGAATATCAATGGAATAAGTAATTCAATGGGAGGAGGGAATAATTGAAATTAAATAACTGAGACTATAAGTGGCAGTGTAACAGTATTCACTTCAGTGAATAAGTCAATTGTCACATAGCTACACACCAAGAAGTTATACTTAAACAAATAACTTTGTATAAAAAATATACGAATATCAAAACTTTAAACAGTGTCTATCGCTTTATTGCAGATCACTATTTTGTGAATAATTTTAGTAATATTAATCGTACAGTAGTGAAACTTGGATTACTGGAAGATTGCTTCAAGGTTAATATCTTGCTTAAATATGTTTCGAATACGTGTGAAATTTGGAAAGTTATGAACGTTTATGTATTTTGAAGGCATTTCAACTAGGGTTTCTCTCCCGGGATCCCGGTCCGTTTTAACCTATTTTTTTTATCGCAGAATAAATCGATCCGTCCCGGGATATCCCAGAATGAATATATAATCATATTCCAGTATTTTGTTTCAAAATACACGAGATTTACAGAGATGGTATATACTTCCTGATAAGTTATTAACATTATTTAGTAAATTGAAGGTAGAAATGAACTATAATGACATGAATTGAAATATTTTAAATTATAATTTAGCCCCGATTACGAAACACCCCTAATTTTTATCAATCTGTTAATCGGAAATATTTTCTCTTCACATCAGTAACAAAAATATATTGATTAGTTATCTATTATCTTTCAAATACATTAGGTAATTTCCGAAAACTGGTGTTAAGGTAATACCAAATAGTAAGGTTAATGAGTAGAATAACTAAAACAGTTCATTTGAATCAAATTGTTACTATAACCTTCTGTAATATTTCGAATACATATCAAAATTTCATTTGCAGTTTTTACCATGATAATATGGGTTATGGTAATTTTCTCTTGGATTGTAAATATTTATGTTTATAGTGGTAAATTATAAATTTAATATTCATGCTTCGGAATAATAAGTTCAAATGTTAATATACAAGAACATATATTTTGTTTAATGTCGAAAATGAACTTAGCCTAAGAGGTGTTCAGACCATCAAAAAAAATATATTATTGAAGAAATTTCAAAATGAACATTTTATTTAGGTTTAATGGGAGAATAGAGAGATTAAATTAAAAATAAATTCAAACGAATATTTTATTTTAACCTAATTGGTAGTTAATTGCTACAATTATTAAGTAGGTTACAACAGTGGTTCTAATAACTTTATTGAGGCACCGAACCTCAATTGTTCCCTACATGCCATTCACAGAACCCTACGTGGATAGGACAATAAAAACAATCTTCAAAATCAGAAGACATATATATATAACTATACTATTTTAGTGCACAAAATTTATCCTGGGATTTCACTGGATCCCGGGATGAACACTATTTTTACCCTGGAATCCCGGGACAAGCAAAAGTGGTTAATATGAGAAACCCTTACCCATTACAGCCCAAAATGACCATACGGTCCTTTTTTGAGAAAATCATTATAATGTACATAATACTTGACAGAATATGTCTTATGCATATGGAACATGTTGGTATAGTATATTTCTTCGTATACGAAGCACAGTACGTTATATATCAGCTTAATATTTTATAGTAAGTGGTTATCAATCGCGAGGAGTGCTGAATAACGCGCTGTCACTATTAACTCAATTTTTGACAAAGTATGGAAGACAAACCAGTCAAGATAGTGCTTATGTAAAATCTACCATTAATACATTTATATTAGTGAACAATTAGCATGATAAGTTTGCCTCTTATATTCAATAGTTATGAAATTATAGACATAATTCAAAGAGGACCGTATAGTCCGGATGGGCGCACAAACAGATGAATCTAAAGACTACCGTACGGTCTATTCAGTCACATAAGGTAAAAATGACCTGTAGTATTATTTATTCAATAATTTTTCGGCAATTTAAAAGCTTTTTCATGGATATATGCTTCTTAATGGATTGCTATAGTTTTTAGTTTTAATCAATGCATGCTATATATAATGTTATATTCAATTTTTAGGAAAGTTGATGAATCTTTCCGCTGATTTGTCTCTTTATTCACATGTTTTTATGTCTTTCCCGATAAAAGTCCCTCCAGCCCTCCCGTAGAAATAAACTAAGTATACTTAGTTAGAAAGAAACTGCAATAACTTACTCAAGTGACTCTGAGGATATATCAGAAGATGATTATCAAGATTTAAAATTTACAATTCTATTGCTGACTGAATCTGACAGTGAGAGTGAACTTGAGAATCTAATGAAACAGTGCATACAACTTTTGAATTTGACGGAGATAATTTATTCAAATCAACACCACATGAAGAGCAATAATTAAACCAATGAGCTTGAACAAAGTCAATAACATTGATAATCTTACAAATTAAAACTGGTTCACATCCATAAAATTAATTAATCACCTTGCCAGCCATAAGATTTGGTATGTGGCACAATCCAGGAAAATAAATTACCAACCAGAAATTCAAAGCAGATAAACATCTAGAATCAAAAGAATGTTGATATTTTGATGAATTGAAGAAAACTGCAACATGTAGTGAAACTATTTTGTCATTGAAATAACATGATAATTAAGAACCTGATGTCTAGCATCAAGTTTTGAAACTCCTTTCCCAACAAGTATTTACAAAGATTTGACGTAAAGAACAAGCAATAAGTGAATGTTCTAAACCCAAGCATTACAGAGAGTACAATCAACACGTGGGCATTGGGCGGTGTTGGTTTATTTTATCCACTTTGTACCTTTTTTCAGAAAAAAATAAAAAATTAATCAATACATTACATTAGACTTGTTTTTAATCTTCTGGTTGTCGCGATTGTCAGTACCTGGCTTATATAACGACGTGCTCATGATGAAAAAGAAGTAATATTCATTATGGCAATTCAAACTGAAATTAGCGAAATCATTGATGATGCAAGGCAAGAACCTTATCATTGCTACAGGGATGGCCTTCAACTTCATGAATCTCTTAAACACAAAACAAAAATGAACAGGAAGAGCAACGTTAGCAATTCCTGAACAAAATGTGCGAACGAAGGAATTACATACACTACCAACCAAAGTTTTCTGAAATGTGCACTTTCAAAAATCTTGAATGTAATGGCAGTACTTCACTCTTATTTGATATGAATAAATAATTCATAGAACTTCAAGATTTTTTCTTTATTTCCCATCTAGGTTAGGGGTTTTTAATTTTCGTTCATTAGTTATTTTAGATAACTTTTTTGGGATTTTGTTATTTCATTTTGCCCCATTCTTAGCTTATGGGTGGAATGTTTCAATTTATTATAAAAAAACGTATAACTTTTCACATAATACGCCAAAGAACAAAAGCTATACTTAAAAAAATTATGTTATAGGTTAAGGTGGTTAAAACAAAGTTTCAAATGCTACATTTATTATTCCTAATCAATATTAAATTTCACAATTTAATCAAAATAATTTATGAATTTTACATATTACTAGCAAATTAGCAATTAGTCTCCGGCAGGCTTGACCTGCTGCACGAACTTGTAGGGGAAGGTAATCTTGGTCTGGTGGGATCAGGATTATTTCCTCTACCTCCTCCTCTAAGGGTTGTAGGTCATCCACAGAATCGTTTAAGGTTTTTGCCACGTTATGAAGGATGGCTGTTGACAGTACAACAGTTGGCGTGCGATCTAATTTAAGGCGAATAGGGTGTGTTAGGATGGGAAAACGCCTCTTCCATTGTACAATAACTGTCTCAATAATGACACGTTCTCGCTTAAGCATCACGTTCTATGCCCTTTCACTTCCATATCCAGGGACAGGAAATGGAACCATAAGATAGGTAGCAATTTCATAGCCAGAGTCACCAAGTAAAAGCGCAGAGTCCTCAGCATTTTCATGCTGTAAGATGTTTTTTAATTCTGATTTGGCAAAACCCCGTGCGTCGTGTGTACATCCTGGCCATTTATTATTAACTGCCATAAATCTTTCATTTGCATCACATATTACAAGGGCGTTAATAGCATGAAACCTCTTACGACAAATGTATTAATTAGTCAGGATGGAATTGAGATGGTGGATTCTGTATCGGAATCAAAGTTCCATCGATCACACCAATGGCATACGGATTAGTGAAGTGCATACCCACATTTTTGTTTGGCTTGTTGAATCTCTTCTCTTGTTCTTGGAAAATGCATATAATTATTACATTCAGAGACGATTTTTTTTGCTACTTCTTGGATAACCCGGCTAATAGTTCCTTGGTTTACGGACATTTTCTCACCCACGTTTATCTGAAAGCCCGGGTGGGCTTTCACGTTTATCTGAAATAGGACACTAGCACTATGAAGTAGCACTGCGCACTTCAAAGTGACTCTCTCGTATGCTAAATTGGTACTACACACTAAGCACTTCAAATTAGCACTTCACGGTGTAGTATCGCACTACAGTTTCGTATGCAAAAAGACTTTTTAGTGCTACTTCGCTTTTTAACGAATTTTGAAGTGCCACACTACGCTTTTAAGGTATTTCCGAGAATTTGTTTCCTAGTGTGCAAAATATTAGTCCTTGTACAGCGTAGTAATCTCCGTCCACTTGTTAAAAAACGTATTGCATTTCACATAATACACCAAAGAACAAAAGCTATACCTGAAAAATGTTATAATTTTTACAAAATAATATTTGTTATTTTGTGTAGGGTGAATACCCCAAAAATCAGCACCTGAAGCCACCACTATCCGTTGGAATATTATAAAAAATACAACAGATATGGGAAAATGAAACCATGCACATCATTGGAAAGAGAAATATTCGTTCTTTCTCATAAATCATTAACTTCTTGATGATAAATCTTATAGAAAAAATTATAAACAAAAATCATCATATATATTCCAGCATCGTTGAAGCTGCCCCCTCCAAGGTTGTCTAAATTAGTAAGTTGTATTCAATTTTCTTACTCGTTTTTGGCTGAAACAAGAACCAATTTGCAAGTAGTGATTTGTCAGCGTGATTGATTTGATAGAATCTTATTATTTTTTCGATTTTACGGGTAGGTACCGAATATTGAAAAGTGCCAATTCAACATGCTCTTACTATATTGTAAATAGCTGTTGTACCTTTTACATTTACAATGTATAAATAAAATACATTTACAATGTATTTATCAGGATCGAATCAAAGTTCCAACAATCACATCAATGACATAAGGGTGAGTAAAGTGCATATCCAAAATTTGTTCAGCTTGTTGTAGTTCTTCTCTTGTTCTTGGAAAATATAAGTTTATAATTGTTATGTTTCGAGACTATTTTCTCCTGTAATTCTTTGATAGCCTAGCCAAGTTTTTCTGAAAACCCAGTTCTCCTAGTATTTTATTTTCCGGTAAGATAATGACCTCTAGATCAGTATCTATTTCCAGGGAACACATCGAATTAAACTGAAAAAAAGCAAAGTGTGGTCTTGTAGGGCGGTCTCCAGGACACTTCAAAATATTGAAGTACACACTTCACTTTTCGCCAGATTTAGCATACACACAGAGAACGGTTTTGTTAAATTTACAAAACGTATTTTGTCGATAACATTTGGTTATGGTAATGGGAAAATTTTGTTATATTAACCACCAATTGAGTTAAATCAGCAATAAAATATTGTCCAAAGATTTCTTCACTACAACAAAATATTTTTTTAAGTTAACAGTACAATTTTTGTTATGGATTATTATTAAGGTTACTAAAAAATGTTTGTTCATATTAACTTTAATATTGCTATGATAACAATAAAATATTGTTAAATGTTTTTTTTATTTATAACAAAATGTTTTTGTAGTAGTAACTTGAAAAATTTAGTTAAAATATAACATTGTTGTTTAACAAAATACCTTTGTCTTTATAAATAATAATTTTGCTACAATAATATCATATTTTTGTTGATATATTTTTTACTATTAACAATATTATATTGTCATTAGTAATAATTATCTGCCATTTCTTTTTGTCATTAGGCTTCATATAAATTGTAAGTTACCATAATATGTATTCATTATTCGTACAGAATCAATATATATATATATAAATTTATTCGTGTTTCTTGAGTGCTATTTTGCATCGATATTCCCACGTATGTCCCACGCGTGATGTCCCTCGTGTGTTTTACGCGGGAAAAAGTAATGCATTGAGTCTTGGGGCAAATCTTAATGGTAAAAATATCGATACATATTAGCTACAGCAAGTTCATTCCAAAGCCTTATTTACGTATCATAACTACGTAAGCAATGATACACACTAGTAGGTATCTATGTAGGTATTGATTGATAACACCTAGTAAGAAACTAGGTAGGTAGGAGGGAATTGATAAATATTAATAGATAGCTATTTTAAAAAATATTCAATTTAAATGTTCTATTGCTTGTTATTATAAAAAAGAAAAGATACGGTATCAATGGAATATTAAATGATATTTATCTATAATTTCTTTAAATGGCTTGCATGTTTTCATATTGGTTATAGTTCATTCCAATCCTACTTCTAACACGTCCAGGATGGCTGAGAGGTTAGCGCCGCAGACTTGAGATTGGAGATCGTCGGTTCGAGTCCTGAATGTACCACTTCATTTCTATGTTCATTTATTCCTATTTAATTTGTGTATAACAACATGTAACATTAATCTAATTGATATACAGCCAAATTTACATATACACTATATGCAATAAAATAAATACTAATTAAGACAGCACAATCTATTTTTTCAGTTAAAATAACAAGATGATTTTGTTGTTACAAAAAATTATTTCTGTTGCTTTAAATATACTTTTTGTTGACATAACAAAATACACTTTTTGAAGTAACAGTATTGTAATGTTACTATAACTAATAAGCTCTAGTTACTGTTACCTTAAAAATTCTAGTGTAACTATAACAAAAAAAACTTAACAAAAAAATATATTTACTGTAACAAAGTTATTTTGATGGCTCATAGCTGACTAATTTATTTTGTTATTATAACCAAAAACCTACTTCTTTGTATTGTATCAACAAAACCGTTCTCTGTGTGTACCAAACTGTAGTGTGGAGGTGGACACTATGCATAGTATGTGGAGGTGGGCATATGGAGTATAGTGTGGAGGTGGGCACTTCAAGATAAAATCTCACACTATGGCCTGTAGTGTGTAGTGCTACTTTAAAGTGCTAGTGCCCGATTTAACATACGGGCCAATAGCATGAAACCCCTTACGACAAATGTATTCGTTAGGATGGAATCGAGATGGTGGCTGTATCGGAATCAAAGTTCCATCGATCACACCAATGGCATACGGATTAGTGAAGTGCATACCCCAATTTTTTTTAGCTTGTTGAATCTCTTCTCTTGTTCTTGGAAAATGCATATAATTATTACATTCAGAGACGATTTTTTCCGCTACTTCTTAGATAACCCGGCTAAAAGTTCCTTGGTTTGCGGACATTTTCTCACCCACGTTTATCTGAAAGCCCGGGTCTCCGACATAACGAAGAAAACACTCAAGTTTTTGCTTTCTGGTTAAAAATGACCTCTTGCTTCATCTCTTTCGCCAAGAATAATATTTGCCATAGTGATAACATGGTCTTCAGTGAAACAAAATACACGTTTATATTCATGTGCAGTCGTTCTTGACGTCATTTCTCGATGACGCCTATGGTGAAGACCAAACAGATCCATGTCAAACAAGTCAACACAGCAAACTAAACTTAAAATAAAACGAAGTGTTGTCTTTTAGGGCGGTCTGCAGGACACTTCAAAATATTGAAGTACGCACTACGCTTCCCACCATGTTTAGCATACCAAACCGTAGTGTGGAAGTGGACACTATGAATTGTAGTGTGGAGATGGGCACTATGGAGTATAGTGTGGATGTGGGCACTTCAAGATAAAATCTCACACTATGGCATGTAGTGTGAAGTGCTACTTCAAAGTGCTAGTGTCCGATTTAATATACGGACCACTGACTAGTGTTTCTCAGATTCAGAGGTAGTTTTCTCCACTCAAATACCGCATTGTGACAGAATTGGTTATGAGTTACATTTTTCCTCAATTAAGGTATATTTAAATTTTCATTTGTATGGAAACGAGTGTGATGCGTATAGCTCTAAATTTTTGATGTGAAAACAACTACTGAAATTATCATTTATAAAATATTTATGGAAAAACAAGAGAATATTGAAAAGAAAGAGTTCACTGTATGGGAGAGGCTGTCGTATAGTCGGTGGTTTAATTTAATTTCAAAGCAGTATTTTGAACTCTAGTGATTCTCTAACAGGTAGTAATACCACAGCCTCCCCAAATAGCTATACCATAGGTATGAATTGACTGGAATAATGAATAAAACAACTGTTTAAAAGCTACAGGCGTTAAAAGATTGAACATTCTCCTCATGATACCAAATACACATGACAGCTTTCTAGATAGGTAGTTCACATGGCTACTGTAATTTAACCTATCATCAAGGTACACTCCCAAAAATTTAACACATTTTTTCTGAATGATAAGATTATCACCAATATATATAGAAATGCTGTCAGTTCCTGTACGTGCATAGCTGAATAACATTAGGGATCTTTTAACCCCATGAAGAGATAATCTATTTGCCTGAAGCCACACATTAAGGGGTCCGTTCCCGAGAAAAATGGCAAAATTAAAGAAAAAAATGTTATTGTGTAAATAGTTGCTTTTTAACCTTCTAATAGCGTGTGCAAAATATCAGAGCTCTCATGTTATTCTAACCCCCTGGGGAGAGGGAGAAAGGGAAAAGAGGACCGGGGGGTAGGGAGTCAATATGTACTCTAAAAACCAACTCTCAGCCAATTATAATTCGTAATAATTAATTATCTCGCTATATCTGGTATCTAACGTGCCACTAATCAGATGCACACTATGGTATGCCCCTCAGTTACCGACAAACCTTCATAGGAGTCGTATGCAGCGTGTCAGATTATCAATCTTTGAATGGGATTTTCTATTAGTTAAGAGATCTAAAAATCTTGTAATTCAAAAGCCTAAGGCGTTTACAATTTTGAAGCTACGGCATTGAGATATTTTGCATTCGATTCCCCCCGGAATTCTCTACAAACTCTAAAAGAGTTTTATTTAATTTTCGAATTATCTTTCAAAAGGTTTAATTTTGAAATTTATATTTTTTCAATTTTTTTTTCACTAAAAATTTCAATAATCCGAAAACCAATTTGAAAAATAAAAAAAACGCTTCCACAGTTTGTATAGAATCTTGTGGAGAATGGAATGCAAAAAACCATAATGTCATAGCTACAGAATTGTAGTATCCATTTATTAATTTACACACTGTTCGAAATTTGTTCGAAATTCGAATAACTCGTTTTCTATGGGTCGAATCGAAAAAATGTCAGGACACAAAAACATCTTAGAACTTCTTTTATATTTGAGAACAAAGTTTCACAACCGTAGCTTCAATAATAAAAAACTTTTCAAAATCTGGGAACGGTGCCCTTAACCTTTACCAACTCCATGCTAACATCTCTACCACAAAAGTTAGAGATCATCACCCGATGTATAATATACTGCATATATGAGCCTGATATACCGTGACCACTTGAATATTTAGCCTAGGTTCGTATATATCTTTTTAAAGTACGTACAGTTCCTTGGTCTCACTACATTGTTGGAACACTAACTCTATATATATCAAAGTGCTCCATGTCACAGCATGATTCAAAAATAATGCACTATACCGCCTAATGTAGACGTGTATTATGCTCCGTCAATCGTACAAACCAATTACGATCGACCAAGCATTCATTTCTTCTATGTCTTTATTTTTCCACCCCCTTTATTTTTTCTACTCTAACTCTAAATTAATAATGAATTGTTAAGTGCCTCAATGGGTCGCTAAGACCCTTCACTTGATGTGATACCCACTTGCCGAAGCCGGCTGATATGGTTCTAGGTATTTTCCACCCCGGTAAATTCCACCCCGGTATATTCCACCCCAGTATATTCCACCCCATGTATATTCCACCCCGGTAAATTCCACCCCTGTGACAGTGCTTATTTGGGTGACAATAAAAATTCAAAGATTTATTTTTAGATTGCTATTTGTTAAATAATTCGTACCGTTGAAAAAATAACTTAGACGATATCCTGAGACATTTGGACATTATTTAGAGGAAGCTCAAGTCAATTAAATTTTATTCTAATAGAATTAAAAATATTCCTAATATGGTAGTTTATTTCAAAGTTAACGTGTTGGACAAGTTAATATTAATTCCTTTTTAACATGAAACTGCACATGTGTTTTTACAACAATGGTTGAATGAGATGTGAAAGGGGTCGACTGGCAGAGACAACCAACTCAATGTTTTCGCTCTTAGCTTATAAGTTGCTGTTTTGAATTCTAGGACCAAATTCCCCGTGGTCAAAATCTTTAAATGTTAAAATGCAATAATCTTCCAGTCTTAAAACTCTGTACAATAATCCTAAACTCTCTATCGAAAACATCCTAGTCAAAAAAAAAAACCCGAAAGCCACCACTCTTACAAGAAGTTAAAATATCAAATTCAAAATGAGATAAATATATCATGAAGTACTATATGACATCATCTTACAATTAATATCGGTTTTGTGTTGGCGATAGGGAAGAAAATCAGTTAGAGATTGAAAATCTAAATACCTCAACTCATAAAGAGCGTTCACACAGCCTTTCTTTCTGTTGTTCGGTTACATGTGTACTTGTGTAGTGAAATATTTATAGCTTGTGATAAAGTGTATCAATTTATAAGTGATATTTTTTTTAACATAAATATACTGAAAATTTCATAGAAAGAATTCATAGCTAATTGTTCTTAAAAGAAATAGATAATTGGATTTTTAATTTAGCCTATGCCGAGAACAGGTCAGTTCCCTGTTCGGTCATACAATAAAAAATTATATATAATTTTATATAATTTATATTTAAGTTATTATCCATGATTCCTGTAGGAATCATGGTCCATGGATAATAATTAAAATTACAATTATTATATAGCTTTTTCTAATATGCCCGTTGATATGAAACTGACCGTTAATTCGTAATTAACCCTTATTGGAACGCTTTGAATTGTTATTAATTATTTATATTGTCTTTGTAATTTTAAGAAGAATATTTATTATCAAGATCATTTTAGATTTAATTAAGCGATTTCGTTAAGTTACTGTGATAGCTGAGGGTAATGTCGCACGAGCGTTTTCAACTCTCCAAAAGCGTCGCGTAACATGGATACATATGAAATGGGTTTGATAATAATTTCTTCAGAGTCAAAAATGGTCGTGTGAGAGGGCCCTAAATGAATTTGCTGTAGTACAATTTAAATATCAGTTTTCATATATAAAAAGAATGAAAAATTCGAATTTTTTTAATCATTAAACGTTGACCGCGATGTGTACCATATGTACACAGGGAACTTCCCCAACCTACGATGTGCACATATATGGTACACGCATCAAAAATTAATATAACTTTAATAAGATGTATATCAGTTTATATTAGAAATTTTAAAGAATGATATACTGTGACAAGAAGGTAAATAACTAAGATGGATATAGATCATGAAAGATATGCTTTTTTATAACTATAACCGGAATTAATGTAATACATGTTTAAACCTATCGCCAGTAAAGCAAACATGCTGGATCAGCAATCGTGGTCAACGTGTTATGTGAGATATATTATCTAGTTTACTGTATTTAACATATATTATATTACAGATAAATATATTTCTTGAATTCATAATGACTACAGTAACAATAGATTTGACAAAAAAAGCTACTACACATTTCATCGAACTTTTAAAAGATCGAAATTGTGTGTGGCAATTAAAACATACAGAATATAAAAATAGAATATTGCGTGATGCTGCATTTCAGTTCACCATAGCAGAAATGTCAAAGTACATTTCTGCTATCAAAGTAGACAACATCAAGAAAAAAAAATACTTTGAGAACCCAGTATCGAAGCGAAATGAGGAATTTGGTGACTTCGAAGAAATCTGGTGCAGGTACTGATGACGTGTACACACCCAAATTATGGTGCTATGACCAGCTGCAGTTCCTGAATGAAGGGAGAAATTCAAAGAGAATTGAGATCAAACCTCGACGATACTGAGGTAAATTTTTTAAATAACTTTACTCGTCAAAATTCATATAATAAACATCATAGGTTTATTTCGGTTTCTTTGTATATTCAGTGATTATTTCCATTTTCTCAATAAATAAATTTAATAATAGATTAATAAGCAATTTATTCATTTTAAAATATATATATTTCATGTACATGAAATATTTTATTCATGTACATTTGATGAGTATTATCTAGTTGAATGTCCTGATATTTTATTAGTATACTCATTTATACCGATACGTAATCATAACTATATTCAAGTTCCCAATTATTTTCGATTGGTGTAGTGAATTTTCTTTTGGTATTCTTGATTATATATTTCGGTTTGAATTTATTTATAAGTTTTGTGGTTAGTGTTGAGAAATAAATCACATTATTGATTAGTCATATAGTGATGTACTACTACGATTATAATATAATGCATACACAAAAGAAAAGGTATAGTTCTAAAGACAGCATAAGCACCACTATGAAATTAGTTAATGAAGGGAAACTGACCGAAATATATGTTCAGTTTCATCTATTTACATATACATAGAAATATGAATTTATGCTCCGACCATTCGTGTCTGCCATGGCACAGCTCCTTCTTTATTGAAAAAGGAGCTAAACTCTTCTCTGACATTCCTTGCTTCTTCAGATATTCGGCTCCCAATTTGTTGCAGTCCAACAAGCTGCTCCTCTCTCTCCTCCATGATCCAGCAATTATATATCCATTAATTACATTTTCTGTTTCCAAACTCACTGCTGTGTCGTTCACATGATGCGTTCTAACCATATTGTGGAGTACAGTGAACGCTAGTGCGATAGCTTCTACTTTTTTGGGATGCAAGTTAAGTGGATTGAGAAATATTCTGAAACGTGACGAAAGTATACTGAAAGCATTCACGACTGTGCGCCTGGCAAGGGATAGCCTGTAATAGAAGACTCTTTGAGAAACTGTTTGATGCTGAAATGGATAATGTTTCATTAGGTTTCCCTTAGCGGGAAGGCATCGTCGCCTACAAAAACCATGGGTAGACGCCGGTTGCTATATGGTGGGACTTTATTTTCTGGGATTCCAGCAGCTGATATCTGAATATTTTTGTCCAGAGAACAGGTGTTCCAAACGCCTCCATCAGATGCCCGGCCATTTTTCCCAACGTCCACGTACCAAAACCTATAGTTTGCTTCCACAAGTGCAAGCATTATGATGCTATGTCCGCCTTTATAATTATAGTAAAATGAACCACTTCCTGGTGGGAGGCGAATTGCATTATGCTTCCCATCAAGAGCACTTATACAATTTGGGAAGTTCCATAAATTACTGAATGCAGTAGAAATTGCATACCACTCTTCTGGATTCCTCGGAAACTGAAAATAAAATAAAATATTTCAGTCATTTATATTAGAAAATAAAAATTATTCAAAGGCAATACACTCAAAATATATATCGTATTCGAAACTTAAAACTTGTCAGTGTATAATTCAGTAACTGTGCTTTAATAAGGGAAAACCTATCACTATGGATTATATTTAATTGTGATTAATATAACATATTATTCCACAAAGTGATATTACATTTATTTTGTATTAATTCTAAAACTTTTATTATTATTTTGCTGATTTTAGAAGAGCTGCTTCAAATGATAAACGAGGAAGACATAGAAATATCGGATCAACCCAGTACAAGCTCAGCCACACCAAGTGGATCCGATACACCATGTGTTTCAAGGCCCCCTTAAGCAGCGACCAAAAAGCGACAAAGAGAAGATCCTTCTGATGCTCTTTTACGGGTGGCTATAGAAAAAATGTCAAAGCATGATCAGAAAAAAACAAAGAGTACTTCATTTGCTTTGGGGAATACATTGGCCTATAACTTGAAAAGTTAGATGAAAAAACTATGCAATGATGCCATATTATTGGCACATATGGACAATTTAGAGTCAACGGCGGCACGCATAGTTAATGAATAATTTTTTTTTTCGGTCTCAGTTCTATTAATATAATTTATTAGAGATTTTTTCATATTTAAATAAATGTTTTCCTTTCAATAAATGGAATTATTTATTATATAATATTGGCACATGATTTATTTATTTGATTTTATTCAATTTAATTATTATTTATTAATAATATAAACAAAAATAAAAATTTATACTTATGTATATTGTATGAAACAGTCATTTTGATATTAATAAATGAGTAAACTTTACCTTCATATATTTATCCTTCAAGGCAGAAAAAGTGGCATCATATGTTTCAGGAATGATATGAGAAAGAGATGCTTTAGAAATTGTAGTGATGTGTAGGTTTCCCCTGTTGCCAAAAATCTTAATGAAGCTGCTAACCTGTTGCTCGGAGAAATGCTTTCCCTCAGGTGTGTGGTCTGCTTTTCAGTAACAGGACAAATTAATTCGCCTAGAACTGTAAATAAATCAGAGGGTAGCCTCATATAATTCATGAAATCTTCCTGTTCTTCACTCCTCAATTCCTTGAAAATGGTGTTGAAGGATCCTCTTTCTTCCCTTCTCGTTAAGTATTTCTTCATACACTCTTTCCTTTTCTTTTTTTGATTTTTCTTCTTATATGCACATACAGCGATAAATGCTAGAGCAGCATCTCTCTCCATGACGCACCTCACTTTCAACGTCTCTCTGGAAACTGAAGCCAAAGTGTTTCGTTCAGCACACTGACCAACTGTTTATAGTTTGAACGTCAGTCATTGAAACTACTACGGTGAAGTGGGGGTGGAGAGGTGTGATTGTCAGTCACTTCCACAGGCAAAACTGATAGTGTAAACGCCGGTTAACTATTCCAATTCCTAGTTACAGTGGGGGCTCTTAGGACATTTGGTCTGACGAAGAGAGACCTACTAGAAGCCTGTTGCCGCGTCATGCTGTGCTGGATGAAGTTTCTTCTGTGAATCCTGATGCCTCAACTGGCCTGGTGTCTCATCATGCTGTGGTGGATGAGGTTTTCACTGGAAGTCCAAATTCTTCCACTGATGTGACTGATGAGGGAGTAGATTCTGCAGCTAAAGTCCAAACTACTGTTCCCATTCAGGACAGTACAGCAGGTGATAGGGTAAGATCTGATCTGATAGACTACTCTAAATTTTCAAGCTATCAGAAGATGCTTAATGTTACTTTTTATGTACTAAAATTTGTGAATAAGATCTCTAAATTGCCTAAATTAACTAATGAAGAAATTAAAGCTGAGGCCTTCAATTATTTAATTCGCTCCGAACAAAGATCTTGTATTCCTGATATTATTGAATATTTCACTGATGTAAATGTTGTACTGAAAAAACCTCCTCTTGTAATGCAACTAACGTGTTGTTAGATGATGATGGTATTATGAGAGTTAAATCTAAGTTCGGTCGTTTCAGAAATAGGATTTACCACCCTAATCTCTTATCAAGTCTGAATTCATTTCTGGGAAGATTATATATCATTTCCATCAAAATTTCTCTCATTCTATCGTATATACTGTAATTAATGAGCTAAGAAAAAAAATCTATATTTGCTCAGTATTTTCTACAGTGAAGAAATGCATTAAGAATTAGATGCAGAAAGTAGAATAATCCACCTGTGAAACAAAATCAGAGCTCATATACAGATAGAAAATTTAAATTCTTTGAATTATTCTCCAATTGAAGATATCTTACTGAAAAAGATATCCTTTAAATGTATTATGCTTATTAATAATAGTGCGAACTCTTTTTTTCACAAATGTTGATAATATACTAGAATTATTAGATGATTATACATTCCATTCATGAGATGATATGTAATTCTTGAAATAGGAATGAACGATTACGTTTCGCAATTAGAGTGTGAATTCCGTAATCTGCCCATGTCTAATTTTAGACTTTAGTTTGAAAGAAATTATAATTTTCACGGATATCTATCGTAGCTGTTAGTCAGGTCAAGAAACTTTTTAAACCAGTTACCTCTTTTTCGCTTAGTCGTTGGATTTAAAATATATCATGAAGTTGGGTTAGATGCATCCTTCTCTAAGGCTCATAGCAATAGAGTGCTAATGAATAGAATGCCCATTGACGATATATTTCAGACAGCTTGATGGTGAAATTCAAATGTTCAAGCACTTTTAGTTAAGTGCTTTTGGGTTGACCATCTCTCTCGTCCAAGTGCTGCTGCTTTGAAGTCTCACTAGTTGGCACCTCTTATACACACTCAAGAGAACGAACAAGAAAGTCGTAATGTAATTAATAAGATAACCAAGACTTACGTAGTAGGTTGAAGGTTGTCTTCAATTACCTGGAAACTCTCTTGTTCTTTCCTGGAGGTGTACTATCCCACCCTGGTAAGTCCCACCCGAACACCACCTTTTAAAATTAGGCATCACTGGGACTCGAGCTTTGAAAACTGAGTACTTAGACACATTTATGCCGTGGAGTAACATCATATCTCACTAGTTGAAACCTCTTATACACACTCCAGAGAAAGAACAAGAAATTCTCCAGGTAAATGAAGACAACCTTCAACCTACTATGTAAGTCTTGGTTATCTTATCAACTATATTACATTTATTAGTTCATTATTCAAAATAAATATTCTATTACAGGAAAGCTTCGCTTTAAGTACAACTAACTCTAGTAAAAGTGGTACTTATTTCGACTCATGTTACAAAATAAGCACCGTTCGTAGACATATAAAACGGAGACAAATTTTTGTGTATATTTCACGGTAACTAAAAAAATATCAAAATTACAATCCAGATGAGGTTAATAGAAGCAATTGGTTCAGAAATTCTACATGTCCTATTTTAGGGTTAGTTCCGTGTCATTGCACAGTTCAATATTCTCGAACCTGTTAAAATCTTTATATAATAATCATTATTTAACTTTTAATTCAATTGGTATCCATGATACCAATTATAATAGAAGTTAAATAATAATTAAAACATTTTATTTTCTGACGTATCCGAAATTGTAGAACCACACAATAACTTAGAACTTAGTACCCTACTACCAAAAACTTTTCATAGAGCATAGAATTGCAGTTTGTTAAATGAAGCACAATAATTATAGAAGTCTAAGTATCTATTAATTACTCGCCTATACTGAGTGAGAGTTAAGCTATGGATGGATTCTAAAACATTTAATAAATGCACGACTTTAAACTTTTTCATCACAGTCACGAACAATGAAAGACTGTATATTATTATTAATATGCTTATATACGTTGTACTCTAATAACTCTAAAAAAAAATTCTATAACTGATAGAAAATGAGATATATAATCGAGGAGTGGCAATTATAAATTTCTTGTTACTTTTATTCGCATTAGTTACCGTTTGGTAACTAAATTGAGTCGTGATTTGGTAACTAAATCAGGGGATGCCTGTATAGTCATTTCTTATGCAAAGTTAACATATTTTATCATATAATTAAAGTACTAATTATTGTCAAAATATACTACGATGTATTCAGAACAATTCGAAAAATAATAATAAGAGTTTAATCATTCATAATGAAAGCAATATTTGTAATGTTGAAAATTGATTTTGTCTGGATTTTGGAAAAACATATTTCATTAGATTTTGTGTTTGATAAAATTTTATTTCCCGTATATATTTTTAAATATGTAATATAAATATTCCACAATAAATAATAATCACTGTAAGAAAATAACCAATTTCTCAAAAAAATGTTTGAAGATGTCTTTAACCACATCTCATTGCTATAGAAATATGAATTTTTTCTATTAGTTTAATTAAAAAGATAACTTACCTCCATAGTAAATTCTGTCCAGTAAATAATCCTAGTCATCAAAACGAAAGAAACAAAAAGCAAGTTAGTACCTCTCATTAAGTTTGGTGGTGTCTTTGTACCACTAAACAGGATGTGGAAATGTATGATTATGCAAAGCAGGAGATGCAAAGAGTTTTAATGACTCTCTTTTACAAAATTACGGCAACCAGTTCCCTTTGAATACAAGAAATATTCAAACACGAATAAACTGTTTCCTCTCATAGGATTGTGTTAATTTTTTAATAATTTTATCGCATTTCATCTGCCTGCAAAAGGTCTCAAATTGAGACAAGATAAGATCTGAAAATGAAATATTAAACTACGGATGATGTACATATAGATCAAAAACCTCTGTCATACCCAAACCTAAATTAGTCATTACCGTGCAAAATTTATTGTTAATATTCCAATTATGTTTTATTAAATAATCTGTACAAAAGTTGATAAGTTGCTGATCTGTATTTCGTTCATTATTAATTAAGTTACTTTACTGAATTTCCTTCTTGAACAGTATCATATCAACTTGAAGAGAAATTATTAAAAATATATCTGAATCTATTATTTTTACGGTATTTGCTTGAAATAGTACCAAAATTTTATTTCTGTATATAACTTTCACTTAAATTTGTTCTATTTCTGTATAGAATTTTCACTTAAATTGATTTTACCTTACCAAACAATTACTATCATTATTTGAACAATGGAATTATCTATAAGAATTGTATGAATTTTTTATAATATCATTTTAATTCTTAATTTGAAATAAATTTATCACACTAATACAATAACACGCAATATCTAACATATTCTATATTCAAATCATTGTTACATCGAATTCAGTCAACGATATTCTCGAACGGAGTATGTAACAGACAGCTTCATTGCAGATGAAAGCTTTTCCATTATAGGAACAACTAATTGATTATTTGGACATTGTATTATAGATGGAGCAGTCGCAACTGTGGAATTAATTAAATGCAAATTCAAAGGAGTGTATTCTGAAATTAAATCGTACATATTATTAAGTTATGATAAATATTTGATGAATCAATTCATTTTATTTCAAATGTACATTTATAGCAATGCGAATTTTAGTAGATCACCAGTGAATATAATGAATGTACAAATGTATAGTTGATCTATTTAAATATATATTTCAGATGTAATCGCGTTATTTTAAACATAAACTCTAGTAGAAAGAACATATTATTAATGAACTGCGTAATCGACACAGGTAGTCAATGTTCCCTGATCAATCGTGGTATATAAAAAAGATTATTCAGATAGAATGAAAAAATGAAGCAGGTATAATCATTTTAAGAATATTTAAATCAGACTCAGATGTACATTTCAATAATTTTATTTACTATAAAAATTGATTAAAGCTCTAGTTCTTTATTTATACATATTGTATCTCCAGTCTGCAGTGAATCAGTTCCTGCTTTTCATTAAAATCGTCATTCCGAATGGCATCACTGATATTGTGTTTGGCAAGAGAGAGAGAGAGCTGTTAAAGTTTGAGGAATTGGTCACTGATTTAAAAATGTACTTAGTTTCCTAAGTGGACTTTTGCATGTATTTTCCACCTGGTATTGAATAAGGTATGGTACAAATGAAGATCTCTTGTTTATCCAATAATATTTCACTATCTTCACATGAGTATTTTATAAAACCTCTATTGAGTCTATTCCATGTTTCAGTTGATCGCATTGGCGTTCAAAATTTGGAATCTGGTTTCAGTTTTTGTTGAACTGATTGAAATGGTCATTCGGCAAGCAACAGAGCATGCAGCATGCTACAAGCAACAAAGGTGTAGCCTTGCTGCATGGTTCGTGTCTCTTTGTTGAAAGTCGCATGCTACATTCTTGTTGAATTAAAGTGAAGTCACATGCTACATGTTGCTAGTGTTGCCTCAGTGGAAACCCGGCTTAAGAACAAATAGTTGAATTTGATTGTCAATCCAATTTTATTTTTTCTTTGTATGAAATTGTTAGTGTGTGCCATCAAACTATTGGAAAGCATTCTTGGTAACAGCGGTTGGAAGAGGGCTCTAACAATTATTGTGGTGATCATTTAATTTGCCTAAGGTTTCTTAATTCAAGAGGTAAAATAAATTATTACTGCGAAAATTCCTTACGGCGAAAATTCCATATGGCGAATTTTATTTATATCATACATTTATCATAAGTTTTTTAATTCCATGTGTATGCCCTTCATTATAGGAACAAACATGCAGGATCTCAAGACTGGCAATGTTCCAAAATCTTCAGGTATCTGGAAATCATAGGTTGTTTATTTGAAGGGACATGTTCGTGATGGGCAGAGCTAGATTACATGAAGCTACGATTAGTGAGAACACATCGGAGGTGGTGAAGAGTATGATTAGGAATGAACTCAAATACAAGTTGAAAGCAGATGATATTATTTCGGCCTTCAGAATAGGCAGGAGACCTGAAACGCAGACAACTGATAGAAGGAATATCTTGGTTGCTGTGTCTCTGTCTCTGCTGTGTCTCCGTCTCTGCTGTGTCTACGTCTCTGGTGGGTTTATATGTGCTATTTTATATGTGTCAGTGTAGATCATAATATTCTTTTGCATTATGTGCATGTTTCTAGTGTTATTGGTGTAATAATTTATGTAGAAATTGTTACCAGGCCTGAAAACTACTAACTATGGATGATTTTAATAGCGCTGACATTTCAGAGATTTATGGTGATTAATATTATAACGTTTGTGAATTTAATGAGCAATGCATTAATAATAATTTAATTTTGGTACACCAAAATGCATTAATGCATTAATAATAATTTAATCAATGCATTAATAATAATTTAATTTTGGTACACCAAAATATAAGATCGTTCACAGAGAAAAAAGTTTACTCATATTTGATGGGTCAACAATTTATGCTTTGAATCAATTTATTACGTGAGTTAGTTGGACTACATTCATGTTTTCACGTGAGTCAAAACAACTATGACGTGGTGTGTCACCAAACATAGTTAATTCAAATCATTTTATGGATTGAATCAACTTACTATGAGAGTTAGAATTACATTTTGGGAGTTTTGAACATATGTTAAAACAACTAGGACATAGTGTGTTGAAGTAACTCGCAATGATTATTAATCCAATGTATCTGGTGTATGAATTAAGTTACTATGAGAGTTGGCGCTACTGTTTGAATTTTAGGTGCAAGTTAAATCAACTATGACATAGTGTGTTATAGTAACCCACAAAGACTGTTGATCCAATGTATTCTGCAGTGTATGAATTAACTTACTATGAGAGTTGTCGCTACTTTTTTGTAAGTTTAGGTGCGAGTTAAAACAACTATGACATAGTGTGATAAAGTAACCCACAAAGACTGTTAATCCTATGTATCTGGTGTATAAATTAACTTACTATGAGTGTTGGCGCTACCTTTTTAAGTTTAGGTGTGAGTTAAATCAAATGAGTATGTGGCAACTCATGCTTTCCTCAAAGCCAATTAATCGGCTGACACTTTACAGTTCAAATCTTGTTTCAAGTGTGTTACGTGTTGAATGTAAACGCTCCTCAATACTTTTTTAGTTCAAGTGCAAACAATAGCGTTATATGCACTTAATAGTATTTTCGCTGCTGATCGATTATTAATTATTAATTAATGCCTTTAATACATAGATAAATGTCTGCCTAAATATTCTTATATTTTCGGGATTGATAGACTGGTGGCTACCCAGTTAAAATTCGGTGCAGTATAGCGGACGTTTTACTGTAGTTTATGGCAGTCTCAGCATTTCTAAGCAGCGCTCAGCAGATAATCTCTGCTTTCTACAAATGTTTACCGCGACCTACGGAGGCCACGGCAGTATAAGGACGAGATAATCTGTGGAGGTTTGACGCGTTATTATCTGCCTAAAACTCTGGAGAACAGAGCATAGAAAATCTTCAGAGTTTATAGTCGATAATATTGGCTAAAATCTCCAGAGATTGAAGCACCACATATTGCTCATGAATCATAATCCTACAAATTAATTTGAACAAAAATACAACTTCTTTATCGATAGTGTAGCTAATAATAGGTAATAATAGCTATAGTTAATTAATTGGTGGATAGCCCTAATATAAAATAAACATTAATCACTATTGTTCTTGGTACTCAGCTATGGTTTGGCTCATTCAGTTTTATATTAAATCTATTGTTACCTAATATTTATTTAACCACGGATATCATTGAGTATTTTGTATGCGTTTTTATATTTCTCATTTGTCAGAGTGAACCACTAAATTTTTTTAAAGTAACACTTATAGGATATCAAAGCAATAGTGAAGTCTGACAATGTTGATATCAGGCTTTATCAGAATACAGTTTTTCTGTATCTTCTCACTGAATGAACTGAAACAGCTCTCATCAGACTCACACATCGATCATGTAGGTTCTAATAGTACTTCCATGCGTACATATGACTGAGAATCGTAGTTACAGGAGACATTCTTAAATAATTTCCATAAATATCAAAGTGCTGATGCTTGATTATAGATGAAAAGATTTATAAAGATAAATTATAAGCATACTAAACTACTATTGCATATCATGTTTTCAATTTATAAGATATTAGGTAATTATTAACCCTGATGTAGGTTATTATTTGTCGAATTAAACTTTTTGGCATGTGAGAATATATAAAATATATCATATATGGAATATATAATGACATTCTTATAAACAAGCTTACATTGACCTTAGTTTAATAAGTTTATACTCCAATATGTAAATATATATTGTATATAATGCATACAGTATACTGCATATATATAGTTAGTACAGAAAATTAATTTGGTTCATCTAACAACGATTCAATATTATAAGTGAAATAATTGCAATAAATAACCAGTTAAAATTATATACTAATATTATTTTAACATTAATCATGTATTTGTTCTTCATCCGCGCCATTTAAATAAGTAGGTATATTGGAATACAAGAATACCAAATAACACGAAATCATTATTGAAAAAATCGGTCATTCTTAATAATTATTTAAAGATAAAATCATTTCCATGCTGAAATTATTAAAAACAGGGTTGCAAAACGAAATATATAGAACAATTATTTTGTACGTTCTAAAGAAAAATATCGGATTTTCTTATTGAGAACCATTGAACCTGCCATATTTTGAATAGTTTCTAGTTTAAAATAAGGTTCTGTGGTGATTTAATGTTCCAAGTTATTAATTTATTGGTGAAAATGAAATTGTGTATCTATCACGTGTATAATATTTAAGAGTTCAGTGGTTATTGTATCCTATTGAAAAAAATCTAGCTATGCTAGGCTATATATTATATATATAATATAGGTAGCCTAGCTAATTTGTACTTTTTTCAGTTTTTTGGGTTTTGAATTTGAAATTCACTACCTACCTAGGTAAGGTGCCTACTGATGAGTGATGACACCAGTTATCTATCTAACAATAAATGATTTTTCACCTAGCTATGTATAATGTACTAGCACATAGGTATCAGGAAATGCACTGTAACTTGTACTCTAAGTAGCCTATGCTATATCCAAGTTACTCCCACTGTGACATATCTATCACAGCCAACAGCCGACTCAAGTTATTAGTTATAGAGTACCTACTACCGATGTCAGTTAAGCAAATTAGTTGGCTTCTATTTTAAATGGTCCACTCGTCCACACATTCTGATAGCTACCTTAGCCATGTTTCAAAGTGTGCAATGTGAACAAAGTCGTCAGTATAGCCTATATTGATACGTATCTAAAAGATGAGCGGCGCATCAGATCACGGCGCACCCACCATACGTTCCATTAGATAGATCATATGTAGATTGAAAGATGATTTATGATACCTATATGTATAAATGTAGTGAATTTGATATTTGTTGTTTCAAATTTATGACTGATGATACCTGAATGATGTGAATCCACAACCAGTCTGTATTTGGTTTACAAAATTCCAATTACTTTTCCAAAAAGCTGAGAAAAAAAATCAGCAAAATACATACCTACCTACCTATTTCATGATAGATACTAAGATAGGTAGTAGCTATTTGAATGAGCCCCCAACATTTTTTTATTTACCTAGCCACCAAAAATAAAAAAAATAATGGTAACATTATAGTTATACTAACATAGGAATAAATAGCTAAAATCTACAGACTTTTCTAGTATAATATTATTTTCGAAGGGGAAAAATTCCACTGACAAGTGGATGGAATTTACCATGAAATACAGTCTGGTCATTATACCAGTCTGTATTTGGGGCACATAATTCCACTGACTTTTTAAAAGTTGAAAAAATCCACCATAAATTTCTATTAATTTGGCTGATCCAGCAACTTTTTTCTAACTTATCCACCAAAAATTAATGGTAACATAGGATTATTGGAATAAATGGCTATAAAAATCTACCGACTTTGCCAGAATATTATTTTCAAAGGGCAAAAAATTACCACGAAATACAGACTGGGACATTAATTGAGTCAGAGAGATAGATATTCGCAGTCGCTAGAGTCTTGACTGACTACTAGGTATATTGAATTTTCTTCAATAGTTTTGAATTCATTCCTACCTATGATCTATCCAGAATGCAGGAACTGGTAAAGTGTTCTCCAAGATATCCTACATTTTGACTTCTGTTCTCAGTAAAATACATGTAAATGTAGGAGGAAATTATTGATTGTTTGCACAGAAAATGTTAAAAATGTCATATATTCTGCAGACTGGCTAGTACCTATACAAGCTATATCTATTTACCTGAATTTTACTTTGATCATTAAAAGAGATCTCTGTATTATTGTATACAAAATATGCCAGTTAATCTGTTGATGCCAATTAATTGACCCTCAGCCTTACATAATAAGTTACATTTGTAAAGGTCAAAACTCAGATATGTCTAATTGGCTTAATGCCAGTCTACAGAATATGGGACATTTTTAACATTTTCTGTAATAACAGTCTGAACAGTCCTTAGTTTTCTCCTATATTTGCATTAATTTTACTGAGAACAGAAGCCAAAACAGAAGATTTTTTGGAGAACAGTTTACCAGCTCCTACAGTCTGGGCTTAATGTTTTGATTTAATTTAATTTCTATGTTCCCATGTTAATTTGGCCTAAAATTTTAAGAAATGAGCCAAAATTGACATGTCTCAGAATCTTTAAATTTTGGCTTGAAATTGGCTAACAATCTGCCAGTCTCTTGAACATGGCATGATGATGATTATTCAGATTATATAAGATGCATCTTGACAGTTTCAATATATTTAGGTACCTATTCTCATGTAAATTTTGACACAAGCTATATTTAGAGTCAACATAGTTTTAAAATTTAGATAAATGGAGCAGTAAAATTAGGTTACTTTCACTAGAAACCTTTCTTTGACTGACGGAGGTCGCTTTTCTTTGACGGAGGTCGCTTTTCTTTGACGGAGGTCGCTTTTCTTTGACGGAGGTCGCTTTTCTTTGACGGAGGTCGCTTTTCTTTGACGGAGGTCGCTTTTCTTTGACGGAGGTCGCTTTTCTTTGACGGAGGTCGCTTTTCTTTGACGGAGGTCGCTTTTCTTTGACGGAGGTCGCTTTTCTTTGACGGAGGTCGCTTTTCTTTGACGGAGGTCGCTTTTCTTTGACGGAGGTCGCTTTTCTTTGACGGAGGTCGCTTTTCTTTGACGGAGGTCGCTTTTCTTTGACGGAGGTCGCTTTTCTTTGACGGAGGTCGCTTTTCTTTGACGGAGGTCGCTTTTCTTTGACGGAGGTCGCTTTTCTTTGACGGAGGTCGCTTTTCTTTGACGGAGGTCGCTTTTCTTTGACGGAGGTCGCTTTTCTTTGACGGAGGTCTCTTTTCTTTGACGGAGGTCTCTTTTCTTTGACGGAGGTCTCTTTTCTTTGACGGAGGTCTCTTTTCTTTGACGGAGGTCTCTTTTCTTTGACGGAGGTCTCTTTTCTTTGACGGAGGTCTCTTTTCTTTGACGGAGGTCTCTTTTCTTTGACGGAGGTCTCTTTTCTTTGACGGAGGTCTCTTTTCTTTGACGGAGGTCTCTTTTCTTTGACGGAGGTCTCTTTTCTTTGACGGAGGTCTCTTTTCTTTGACGGAGGTCTCTTTTCTTTGACGGAGGTCTCTTTTCTTTGACGGAGGTCTCTTTTCTTTGACGGAGGTCTCTTTTCTTTGACGGAGGTCTCTTTTCTTTGACGGAGGTCTCTTTTCTTTGACGGAGGTCTCTTTTCTTTGACGGAGGTCTCTTTTCTTTGACGGAGGTCTCTTTCCTTTGACGGAGGTCGCTTCTTTGACGGAGGTTACAAACCAGTCCATGTTACAAACCAGTCTGCAAAACATGCACAATCAGTCTTCAAATATTCAATTCTTTCCAAAAGATTCTCAAATTTCTCTCTATAATGTCCAGAAATCTCAAAACACGATAATAATTACATGTAAACATAGGAATCGATTAAGAAATTGTCGCCAGATAATTCAGGACACTAATTTCAAGGCCATAATAGTCACCGGATAAATTTCACAACTTCATGCATCTTTTGCAGACTGGGTTACAGAGTATGTCAGTTAAAGCCAATTAATTGGCTTAAATTTCAAGAGGTCAAAATTCAGATATGTCTAATTGGCTTAAAATTTTGAATTAATTCCTATGTTCCCATTGACGCAGGAGGTGACTATGTTTTGACGCAGGAGGTGACTATGTTTTGACGCAGGAGGTGACTATGTTTTGACGCAGGAGGTGACTATGTTTTGACGCAGGAGGTGACTATGTTTTGACGCAGGAGGTGACTATGTTTTGACGCAGGAGGTGACTATGTTTTGACGCAGGAGGTGACTATGTTTTGACGCAGGAGGTGACTATGTTTTGACGCAGGAGGTGACTATGTTTTGACGCAGGAGGTGACTATGTTTTGACGCAGGAGGTGACTATGTTTTGACGCAGGAGGTGACTATGTTTTGACGCAGGAGGTGACTATGTTTTGACGCAGGAGGTGACTATGTTTTGACGCAGGAGGTGACTAATTTTTGACGCAGGAGGTGACTAATTTTTGACGCAGGAGGTGACTAATTTTTGACGCAGGAGGTGACTAATTTTTGACGCAGGAGGTGACTAATTTTTGACGCAGGAGGTGACTATTTTTTGACGCAAGGTACACACGACACTATTTTTTCACACATGTTACACCCCTATTTAATTATCTCATCTATTCTTCTATTAGCAACATGTGTAGAATTTTAAGTGCATGCTCCTATTACAACTTAAAGTAATGCATTGAGTAGAAAAATAGTGTTTAAGTCATAGTTCAGAGATGGTTCTGTTATTTGATCATGATGGCAATACCTACTTAGAAAGATGATGCTAGGTGGTTATTATATACTATATTATTCAGAGTCTAAATCCTTGCTCACTCACCAGTGTTATTGTTTTCAGTCCTTTGACCAATGAGATATTTTACAAAGTATCTCAAATGGTCAGATAATCCAAGAAACTTGGATAGATATTTGAATTTAATGCATATTTACCCCATATTAAAACGTTAAAACTTAATGTTTAGGACATTAAATAGAAATTTAATTTTTATTGCATAGTATTGAAGTGGCTTATATCACTCCTATTTATTTAGATAACTGGTGTTCTATCAGTTATCTACCTATGTTCTTGTGTTAATTTTCATATATATACTGAGTGTGATCATTATTAAAAAATTATACATAGCTAACTCAAATTGTGAGTTTGTTTATGATAATCTGTATTGCTCCCTCTGGATATTGTTACTAACTAGGCTGTTTTTATATATGTTGTTGAATTTGTTATATATGTCAAAACTAATGTTTTTCTTTTCAGGAATATAATTTTTCAACACATTCTAAAAGGAAAATAGTTTGAGGAAAAGTTTGAGAAAAATTGTATGTATCAAACAATCAAGGATATTCAGTTCAAACTATAACATGTCTTTAGATGATGAAGAGGACATGATGCTATTCAATATGAAGTATTAGGTAAGTTCAGCTCTCTTTTCAATCTTCAATCAAATAATTGACACAATGGAATTTACTAGATGCACTGATACCATATTGGTAACTGATACCAGTAAAAAGTCCAATACCAGTTATAGTATGATATTGAAGCTAAAGACGCCAAAAATATTAGTTCTAGGTAGGTATATGTGGTTAAATTTACCACTAATTTATAAAGTTTACATTTACCTAGTTCTTACGGATCTTCATGATATGTGATTGTTGCCTAGGTGTTTATACAAGTATACTACCTATGCAATAATGCATCCTAACGTCATAGCAATATAACAATTCATTGTCTAACATTAGAAGTGAACTCTTGCAAGTGTTACTTGCTCAGTGTAATACCTATAAATTTCATTTGTTAGAATATTTTTGTGTTATTGCAATTAGCTAAAGTGAACCTAGTTTTGAACTACAGTGTGCCTAGTTTTGAACTGCGGTGTACCTAGTTAGTTTTGAACTGCAGTGTAACGTCAGACCGGGTGGCCTTGCGCACCTCAACATTCCGGGTGAAGTTGCGCATCGGTAATTGACGGCGAATGCGTGAGAATAATTCAAATCTGACAACACCATTGGAAAGAGCAGCTCTTAAACCCCCTAGTCCATAAATGTCACGAAAATCGTTAGAGATTAAGTATAGATACTAAGTGTTCAAACAGAGACCTATGTTTTTTATAGCAAAATAATTATTTTGGACTAGAATCGAATCTCGGCGAACTATATGCTGTAGTGTTGATAATTATGCTCAAATTTGATTGCAATTTAAGTTGGATACGCATTATTCACTGCAGATTAACGTCATGTAAGATGATTTTAATAATTATAAATTATTGAGATATAACCAATATACTAGATGCGCAAGAACACCCTGGGAATATTTTATCACGGGTGGACTTGCGCATATTTTTTAATGAAGCTAAAGAGCTCTTATTCATTAATAAACCTGTGATATTCATCCCTGATACTCCTATATCACGTTAATTCCTCAGCAGCCTCACGGCAATTCTACAGTAGCCTCACGGCAATTTCACAGCAGCCTCGCGGCAATTGCACAGCAGACTCACGGCAATTGCACAGCAGACTCACGGCAATTGCACAGCAGACTCACGGCAATTGCACAGCAGACTCACGGCAATTGACAGCAGACTCACGGCAATTGCACAGCAGACTCACGGCAATTGCACAGCAGACTCACGGCAATTGCACAGCAGACTCACGGCAATTGCACAGCAGACTCACGGCAATTGCACAGCAGACTCACGGCAATTGCACAGCAGACTCACGGCAATTGCACAGCAGACTCACGGCAATTGCACAGCAGACTCACGGCAATTGCACAGCAGACTCACGGCAATTGCACAGCAGACTCACGGCAATTGCACAGCAGACTCACGGCAATTGCACAGCAGACTCACGGCAATTGCACAGCAGACTCGCGGCAATTGCACAAAAGATTGGGGCAGATTCACGGCAGTTGCATAGAAGATTGGGGCAGATTCACGGCAGTTGCATAGAAGATTGGGGCAGATTCACGGCAGTTGCATAGAAGATTGGGGCAGATTCACGGCAGTTGCATAGCATATCGGGGTTATATTTTCTATGCACAGTTTATACACAGGGTGAACTTGCGCACTGCGCAGTTTCACATTGGGTGTATTTGCGCGGTGCGCAAGTACACCCGGTAAGTGCGCAAAATTTACCCGGTTTATCCCCACAATCTTTGCGCACAGTTTTTCGATGATAACTTTTTTTCTATCAAACTTAAAGAGTTGAAACTTGATGTGCACCTAGGACTACCCTTCATCTATCTGCACACAAAAAGTCAGATTGGTGACATCTAGTTTTTTCGTAAAATCAAAGTATGCGGAAAATGCGCAAAGCCACCCGGTCCGACGCTACCTAGTTAGCTTTGAGGTGCAGTGTGCCTAGTTAGTTTTAAAGTGCAGTGTGCCTAGTTAGTTTTAAAGTGCAGTGTACCTAGTTGGTTTTGGAGTGCAGTGTACCTAGTTGGTTTTGGAGTGCAGTGTACCTAGTTGGTTTTGGAGTGCAGTGTACCTAGTTGGTTTTGGAGTGCAGTGTACCTAGTTAGTTTTGGAGTGCAGTGTACCTAGTTAGTTTTAAACTACAGTGTACCTGGTTAGTTTTAAACTACAGTGTACCTAGTTAGTTTTAAACTACAGTGTACCTAGTTAGTTTTAAACTACAGTTTACCTAGTTAGTTTTAAACTACAGTTTACCTAGTTAGTTTTAAACTACAGTGTACCTAGTTAGTTTTAAGCTACAGTGTACCTAGTTAGTTTTAAGCTACAGTGTACCTAGTTAGTTTTAAGCTACAGTGTACCTAGTTAGTTTTAAGCTACAGTGTACCTAATTAGTTTTAAGCTACAGTGTACCTAATTAGTTTTAAACTACAGTGTACCTAATTAGTTTTAAACTACAGTGTACCTAATTAGTTTTAAACTACAGTGTACCTAGTTAGTTTTTAGTATTATTATTCATCTGTTGATTGATTACAGCAATATCAGCTGTCTAGTTGAACATAAATATACTATTATAAGCACGAAATGTAATTATTCAGTGAATTGTTTATAATGTTCGTATCAATTTTCAGAAACACTGTCCGGACCCGATTTCAAACCAGTTCATGAAACCATTGGAATCTCCCTATAGAATTCTGGCGATTGGGATGGACATAGAGGAAGTGGCATACGCTCCCACACCTGAGCACTCTACGTACCGAGGAACAAGGTACAGTCAAGAGTCCCCCAGGTCACAAGCCCCTCGAGCCAACCCCCTTCCCTTTTAATCCTTATTTACCTAGTTAAACAAATGAAGAACTACTTAGATAGAAATAACTGAAAGTTGCTAATGTAGGTTGTTGTACTGCACACTTCATGATTGTTCAATGACCTGGCAGGGGGGCGTCACGCCCCCCGATATACATATATTTTATGTTTAATCAGTAATGAACTATAGAAGTGTCAATAAGTATTAAATAATATAGGTAAATAAGGATTAGAAAGCAGGGGGGGGGGGGAACAACCCCGAGGAATACGTTATCAAAGTTGGCAGTTGGCGACCTAATCTCTTACTCTTCTCTCAATTTATATTTGTAAGTATGGTTACATTATTTATTATTAGTAACAAGTGATACTTATTTTACAAACTTTGACAATCAGTTAGGAAGAAAAATATATAAGTAAGATTTACAATGCATAGCTTAAGTTTACTAATAAAAATTTTAAAGCTATCTACTTTACTTTTATAACCTTACCACTACTCTTTACAGTCTATTATATCGTGAATGGAAAAGAGGATGGTGTCCCTTCAGCCCCGAACTCTTGTAATTTGGAATGTATTATTTTTCCATGTTTATTTTTTAACGCTACTTGCAGTTTTGGAGAATAGCGCAAGGTTACATTCATCAACTGCGAGTTCCTAGGTTTTTGTATTACGAAGGCTTCATTTCCCATCATCTTCTTCCATCCACCAACGCCACAGGTGCTTGTGACTCTTTTCGTCACAATCCTTGGTAAGTGACAGCATTCACGGAGAAGCTTTTTTCCATTCATCAGTATTGTCACTGACGGGTGGTAGGTGATATTGTTTATATTGCCACTTTTCTTTCTAACTGATTCTTCCAGTCCCTTCTATTTAATTTCCTTTTGATGTAGCTAAACGGTATGGCCTTTTTGTTCTGAAACAGACAGTTAACTCCTAAATAAATTTTTCCCTAACTTGAAACGTCAATCACATTAATTCAACTAGCTATATAGACATTATGATCATTTTTTACCCTCATGGTAGATATTGACTGGTATATTGCTGCCGAATAACGTCACATTCATAATATAAAGTATGTATGCGTTAAACGCGTCATATTTTATAGTATGAATATGTGTGTTCATATTTAGCGCAGTATTAACGCAGTCAATATCTGCCATGAGGGTATTTTTTCTCTAGTGTTTCACGCGTGGCCACGGACGCTACGCGGTCGCGCATTAGTATTTAGAACGCGCGTGTCAGCAGTTTAGGGTAGCGCCCCAGTGTAGTTCAGTGCAGTGGGGGGACGTAGAATGAGGTCCCCAAAAGCGGACAAAAATGCTCTGTCGCGGCCCTATCGCGGCCCCCTGCCTGCCGTGATGCCGGCCCTGCGCGCCTTGTCCGCTGCCCCTATCCTGCACCGAATTTTAACTGGGTAGGTAGTTATTTGAAGAGCTGATTATTAGTATATAACTTTTCATAATAATAAATTTTGATTACTACCTTCCAGTTTGTAAAATGATATCCAAACTAATTTTCTTAGATAATTAAATGTTAACTTATTTAAGCATCATACCTACCTAACGGTTTTTTCAGTGTCGATATCTTCTACATAGCCAAAGCAGTTACTGCGCTGTCCTCAGATAGGGTAAGTTCCAAATTATCAAGCGATTTCACATTTTCGGTCACGTATGAAATATAGTATATAGCTACCTGATAGCTAATTAAAATAAAAGTTCATTAATTATTTTATATAGTTTTTCTTAGGCGACCGAAAATGTGGAACCGTCCGATAATTCGGTACTTATCCTAGTATCTCCAGTTAAGTATTCTGATAATTTATATATTTTAAAACTAGTTAGTGTTCCTATAGGTAGGGTTCGGTTCTTTAATTTCTAATTGCGGCCTTATTAAGAAAGTCTTAAAATCCTTCTGAAATTAGTTTAGCTATATATTGAATTGTTGAATATCATTATAAACTCAATAGATTCTGTTTATTTCACGAGTATCTTGAAGCCATGGTGGTTATTAATGTTTCCGAGATAAGAGACCGCAGTTAGTTAAATTGCCGCAATTTACCTACTTGACCCTAGTTTTCTAAGACCGGGAAAACTCCGTCCAGGGAGGTAGTTGACTGAACTCCATCCAGAGGTGAGCCTTTTGATATATTATACTTTTTGTTATTCAATTAAAGTTTAAATTAAGAGTGTATAGTGAACAAAATTATGAGGATTAGCAAGGAGAATACATTGCAATTATTAGAGCTAAATTTATACTACATCTGAATATTTATAAATAGTTCAAAGTTTTATATAAATAATTTACCTATATGAAACAATTCTCAGTTAATAATTCTATTCATTTCTTTATTAATATGGTTTTCTATATTTTCTGAATTTACTTTCAGATCTGTATGAAGAATTGATGGAGTAGATCAACGTCATCAACCATCGCAGTCGTCTTCAATTTCTTTGAATGATTCAGGAACAATTATGCTATAGATCAAAGTAAGTAAGTATTTGAAAATGTTAGATGATTTTAAAATATGTATTTGCAATATGATTAGCTCCTACTTTTCCATATGCTTTTAGGGATTCCAGACATGAAAAGAATACCGAAGCTGTCGAAATCTCATCACAAAAGAAAAAAAGAGTAGGTGGTATTATTGATATGTATATAAACGATACTATAAATTTCTATTCAATATATATTAATATACGTATCTCTTATTCCAGGAATTGGCAACCTATAGTCGTAACAGATAGTGACGAGGATTCAAATTGTACTTCTAAATAATAAATCTAAAACTTATATGTTTTTATTTTGTTTTCAATTTAACCTTGGTAATTCTATTAGCATATTTCTTCATCCGTTCATATGAGTAAGATGAATTGCACTAAAATATGGCTGAGAAGATAAAGGCTTTATTATTATTCATTAAGTTATAGTATAATTGCAGCATATCAAAGGGATAGTTTCAATTACATAAGTCATACATATAATAGCTAGTCATATTTTGAAGTCAACAAAACTCACTAACTATTAGCTATGATAAAATTCCATGCATGAAAACATAAGTAAAAGAATATATATTTTGCAAACTATTGGTTCCAAACAATTATTCAGAACAATTAGCTGAAAATTCAAATACATTTTAGCAGTTATACACAGAATTGATGAAAGAAAAGAATAAAATTCAAATTAGATGGTTATCCATTGACCATTAAACAGATACAAAGCTAATTCATAAACAATTTATTTACAGAAGAATAATATCAGTTGGATATCTACAATTAGCTACCTAATAAATATAGTTAGCAAATTATTTAGCTAGCCACTGATTTAGTGTACCTAACTATATTATATTTATCTAGTTAGTAAATGTTTATAGAGAAGTTACTGCAAAATGAAGAAATCACCTTCATTGCTATTTCCATCATCCAGATTCAGTTTGAGGTATTGCATCAGCTTTTCTCGACTTCTTGGCCACTTATTAAGAAATGAGTGTTTTCTTTCTGGATAAAGATGCGCGAAATCCTGTTCTACCTGAAATTGAATGAAAAGTTATAGGAATAAAAAAAATTATATCTATTTAATTTATTTGAGAGTTCAACATCTGCTTTAGAACAATAAGCATTTACATTGACTTTCAAAAGATTTTAAATATAAGGGACACCAAAGAATCAAATAGAAAGAATATGGCTGCAAGAACAAAGTCAATAACTATCAGTTAGTGACAATTTGATGGATTATAAAAAAATGCAGCCACTTCCATAGGAATTATACATGAGAAATGCGGATACCTGTGAATGCATTCACAGATGTATGTGGAAAATAAAGAAGTGATAGTTATTGGTGAGTCAGAGTTTATGGAGAGAAATACCTAGTTGTAATAGCCTTCGTTTAACTAATTTGAAGCTAGAAGCAAAACTTGATTGTCTAAAAATGTATCCGATAATAGTTAATTAAATTCATAGAAATTTATCATTCATCAACAAAAGGTATCTACACTCACCAAAGAAAAACCAAATTTATCTTTGAGTGAGGACCATTTATTTAATAACTCGTTCAGAAGAGGAATGTTTTTTCGGTCTCTGAATCTGATGCTCTTTGTATCGTTCCAATATTGCTCAACAGTGAGCCACGGATGAAAAGAAGTCTTGAGCCAATTAATTTTGAATGCAATGTCTTCTGAAGTTTCATCACTTTCCACATTTCTATGAGGCTTTTCCTTCCCCTTCATGCTAACTTTGTATTTGTTTCGCACATTTCTGTAACGATCAATCAGTTTTCCTCCTGCGTTCTTTTTCCCTTCAATGCGAGCGAAATAATATGTCTGCTTACTTTCTGTAGGAAATATCTTAGCCAAATCGTTAGAGAGCTTTTCTGTTATGTGAGATCTTAAAACTTCGTTCTGCTCCATGATTCCATCAACAATAACATGAACAAGATCAGATCTAACTGCATTTGTAAATTTCTTTTCTTTTGCATAATAGTTCAGAATTGATCTGCCCTTTTGATTTGATCTTAAGAACATTTCAATGTCCATACCATTTTTGAATAAGATGTTGCTTTCAATTCTTTGACGTTTAGAGGATCTAGGATTCTCTATTAATTCATTTGTTTGTTTTGAACCATCACCATAATTAAATGGTTTGTTTTCTTTTTCAAACAAAACAATTTCAGATCTTTCATTTGATCCAGTTACTATGTCATGAAATTCAAAAGTTTCCTTTACTTCTGAATTATCATTTAGATTATTGATTTCACCAACAAAAGAACTACAGAATATAGGAACATTTTCTGCAATTTCAATATTAGATAGTGTATTATCATTTATCTCAATATTAGAAAGTATATTGTCATTTATTTCAATATTAGAAAATGTACAATCAGTTAGCTGAACATTTGAAAGTGTATTATCAGATAGCTCCATGATGCCCAAATCAGAAGTTGAAGCAGATTCTTTTCTTTTAACTGTATCGATATAATTTTGTAAGCGCCTACGCATGCCAATGTTTGGAACCAATTCTTTCAACTCCTCTATGCTCAAGGATATTAGAGTTTCCTTATCAATCATTTGATCACGGAAGTGATCATTCAAGCAACTCAATTTCAGTTGTGTCAGCACATTCACAACTTCACTATCCATGTTGAATACCTGAAAGTAAATATATCAAAAGAAGGTTGAAAATATGATATTGAATCCAACAACTCAAATATAAAAAATATACAAGTAAATAATTGGTAACTATTAATAGTCTATTAACATTTCAATACTACATAAATTGAGAATACCATTGACAAAAAATTTCATGACATAAATTAGCTGCATGAAAAAATTCATAAGAATATTTTTAGTTTTTAAGCAAGAGCTTAATGATAACTACTTCCATTTGCATGAGCAGTCAAAGTATAATTAAGTTTGGAAAAAATTAATTAGGTTTTACTCAATTGCAATCAATCTGAACAACAAATCTGAACAATCCGAGAAACCTTGATGTAAAACCTATTATTCAGAGTGTTGATACTGATCATTTCTAATTTGCAATAATATCAAATATCTTGATAAAGTGGAGGGATGAGGCAATACCAAAATTTTCAATGATACCGATATATCAGTTTTTCACCAATACCTAGATTTTCACCGATACCTCGATTTTCACCGATTCCGATGCCGATACTTTGATTATTGATATGAGATTAATAATACAAAATCTTGAAAATTAGGATTACCTATCTACATGAAATCATTGTTACATCAGTTTAAATTCAATTTTTTTATTGTAATTGATAATAAATTATACTATAAATTTTATTAAAACTAGTGAACCTGGTATCAACAAAGAATAGGCAATTATTTGCTTGTACTTATTTTTGCCTGTACCAATAACAGAAAATATGTTGATACTGATACCATAAAAATTGCTGATACTTTATATACTGAGTACTGATACTTTGGCTCACCCTTAATTAAAAATAATAATTTATAAATAAATTAACTTGAGAGTCTAAATATATTCAGACTATAAATAAATTAATTTTGAAGAAATCTTATAGCAAACTGAATAGCAGTAAAATGGACAAAGGCATCTAGTACTTGGACAAACTAAAACAAAACCTAATATAGAAACAATAGTTACATGATGACAGATAACAAGGCTATTACAAATAACAAGATTATCTTCACTCAAAAAATAATATTTTAGTGTGAAACCACATGCCTGATTGAGGATGAAATGAAAATCGGAGAATAATTGCAGGAGAAGATTTGATTGTGTGGAAACTTTATGATGGAAATGTAAAGAGAATTCTAATAAGTAACATAAAATTCAAGTAAATTATTAGTGCTAGTTATCTGAAAAATGAAGTAATTTTAGATAGCTATAGGTATCAAGATGAATTAGCCTATCAATGTACAGCGACTCTGGAATATTATTCATGCTGAAAGATATATTCCAGTCTACAGAGCATGCATAATCAGTCTCCAGATATATAATTTTTGTGTCAATTTCTCTCTAATGACTTTCATATTACTCTCAAAAATGGCCAAAAATCTCTCCAATAATAACATGTAAACATAGGAATTAATTAGGAAATTGTCGCCAAGTAATTCAGGAGACTAATTGCAAGGCCTCAATAGTCGCCAGATAAAATCTTCACAACTTCATACATCTTTTGCAGACTGGAAAATATTGCAGCAGAATTTGAGTTCTTATTGATTTTTTTTTACTGTTTTACATAAGTCATAATAATTGCAGTCTGGCCAACTAACTGTAGTCTTTTATACACCACAGCTTCAAAAGAAAGCTTCACCATATAAAGCTTCACCATAGCTTTATACACCATGTTTTCAATTATGGCAGAAAAGTTTTAAGTTTAGTGAGAAAAACGGATACAGGTTGCCACATTTAACTAATTTAAGATATCCTACTTTAAAGAAAAATTTTGACTTATTGGTGACGATTTTACACTAGGAAAAATCATTATACATCATGTTTGAACAGTCTGTATTTCATAGTAAGTAAATTCCAATGACATGTCAGAGGAATATTTACCTCTTTGAAATAAAATTCTGGCTAAGTCTGTGGATTTTTAGCTATTTATTCTTGTGTTATCATTAACTTTTGTTGGATGATTAAGGAAAATGTTGGTGGATCAGCAAAATTATTGTGATTTTAGATGAGTGATTCTGTCATTCAGATTTTTCAACTTATATCACCCTCAAAAGTCGCCAGTATACATAATACTGGCGACTTTGTCCATACTACAGACTGAAGAAACTGCTGAACTGGTATAGAATTCTCTAAGATTCAAAAATCCTCTATTTTGGCTTCTGTTCTCAGAAAAGATTGAACATGGTCAAAAACACGCATTAAAAACTTGAATTTATAAATTATTGCATGCACTGCACTTCTTTCATTAGCTAGGTATCAAGTATGCAAAATTTTAATATAATGTAACGGTTAATTCAGTTTAGAATGTTTTAAGATAGGCAGTCGGTATTTGGTGCACAAAATTCTACTGATTTTGAAAAAGCTGAAAAATCCACCATAAATTTCCAGCAATTTGGCTGATCCACCAGCATTGGTGATTGACTCATTTCATCCTTATTTCCACCAAAAAATAATGGTAACAAATAAATAGCTACAAAATCCACCAACTTTGCAGAATATTATTTTCAATCATCAATAGACAAAATGTTTGCTATTATTCTGGCAACTTTTGAGGGGTGAAATACAGTTTAGAAACCTGTAAATAGAAAGTAAATCACTCATAGATGGTCTTACGTGTCTTGATACACGTGCATCAGACGTCATGATTATAAGGATGTTTTCAGATGTGAAATCTTCACTAGAAACCAGTCTCCACATTCTGCAGAATGGGGTCTGAGTAGACCTTCATTCAGACTGAATGAAGGTCTACTCAGACCCCATTCTGCAGAATGTGTCTCTTCTCCTGCAGAGATTTGAATTCGAGACATTTATTCTCAGTAGCAGATTCAGTATCTCCCTCCACAGCTAAATGAATGGCAACATAGGATTAAATTCAAATTCTCCCACAGCTAAATTAACAGGTTGAATGCGAGGTGACCCACCGGTGTGTCACTGCCGCGTCAAACACAGTGCGGGTGACCCACCGGTGGGTCATTAAAAATAAAATTAGTAACTTCGTAAAACATTGTTTTCACGAGTAAATTTTAATTTTATTACTATAATTTATTTACACATAATAAGTATACAGGAGAATGAAAGTAATTATAATTATTTATCAGTATATTCGTATATTCTATGACTATGACTGTACCTTCAATAATTTCTTTCCATACCTAACAAAAAATCGAAAAAACAAATATTTCATAGATATTTTGAAAACGTGAAAATGAAAATAAACATTTCGGACATAATTACAAAAAAAAATTTGGAACTGCTTCATAATTAGAATTAAATTTCTTAAGTATTAGGTCAAAGTTGAAAAATTCAAAGTCCACATTTAACGAAAAAAAAAATAGTTCTAAAACCATCCAATTTTTTGTGATAACCTATATTTCAATGCAATTATTACAGTACTGTTATTACTTATGTTTCAAATTGAAACAGGGGATACACATGTAAGGCTGACCAACACAGGCGGGACAGAACGTGTTTACTTTTCGAGCAGATCTAGCTTTCTTTGCTCCTTCATTTGTTGAGATCATCTCGTAACATGTTTTGCAGCGTTTTCTAGTAGTACGTTTAGATCCTTTAGCCTCTTCTAGAGAATGAGTAGTGGAAACCTCCAGTCTATCCATTGTAGCATTTCCATCTTGTTGCCCAATTTTTTGCATGAGATTTTTCACCACATTATCTTTGAATGAACGGATTTTAATCTTCTTAGTGCTGAGTTCATGTTAAATAGTTCATGCTATTTATGTACTTAGATGCATATCTATTTGTTTCTGTCACTATCATATCAATTATCTCATCTGTCACTATCAGACTGAATATATCATACGGCTCAATATTATAATTATACTTCTCCAAATCAATTGATATATTTTCGGTCCCAGTGAATAAAATAGGCCTACTGGAGCTCACTACTGCAGTCCATTCGAGATTCTCGCCATTTCCATCCTCTCTTCTTTCTTCCACTGTCTCATCCAATTCTTCATTTCCATCATTTCTTCTTTCTCCCATTGTCTCGTCCAATGTTCCGTCTACATCTGAATCGCTATCTTCAGAAAATGAATCTTCACTTTCATCATTGATTAGTTCGTATTCTGAATCTGAATCATTCAGATCATCAGAAGCAGATGTAGATTCATTTAGTTCATCAGATTTTCGTTTTGCACCGTAAAAAACTGATGGTCGAAAGGAAGACATTTCTGTAGGAATAGATAAGAATAACATTTAATAGTTAACATATGCAAATATTTAAATGAATATTTAGTCATTATTATCACCAAGTACATCAATAATAAATTGTTACACTTGAATATTATTAAAATGAATTGCTATCGTGCCCACATTGAGTGATTTTGAACAGTGACCACCAGTGGGCACTCCGCAATAGAATGGAGCAACAAGCTTCACATTGCGAAATGCCCACCGGTGGACACGGTCTTTTAATTAGGCAAAAGCTAAAACTCACCAAGAACAAACACCACACAACCTCTCAGTTCAATTCCGCAACAAGCACTGACACGGTGAAACATGTAAACTCCCGCAACGCAGTAGAAACGTACCTAATGACTCTCGCACGCAACCTGTTAATGTCTAATGGTATAGAGGTAACATAGGAATTAATTCAAGATCTCCGCAAGTCCCACAGAGATCACAAATTTCTAAAATTCAATCAAAAACTTCCGCATTGAATCTTGGAAAAATGTTCTATATTCTGCAGAAAGTCAGATCCAGGATTTTTTTTACAGAAAGTGTGATTTGGGCACAGCAAATAACATATGAAATAGGAATTGAATGGAGCTTAGGCACAGAATTAATCTACAAATCCTGCTGTACTTTTCAGATTTGACAAAAAGTCCTAATTCTTCTTCAAATTATCTTAAATGTGGTGACCTTGATACCTACAAGGTCTACAGTCTGCAAAATGTGTCTCTTCTCCTGCAAAGACTTTAATTTGAGAGAGAGCTACTCTCTGACTCTCAGCAGCAGATTCAGGACCATGTTTTAAAGCGTGGACAAAGTCGCCACCTCGCCAGTATATTGGCGACTTTTGAGGGGTTCAATAAGTTTAAAAACATGTAAATAACAAGTAAATAACTCCCAAAATAGACTCAAGAGATGCACATGCCACATGCATGATGCATCAGCCATCAGACATGAAGCATAAGGATGTTTCTAAGTGCAAAATCTTCCTTAGGAAGTCAAATTTCTCCTTTAAAGTACCTTAAATGTGGCGACCTTGATCCATTTTCTCACTAAACTGGCGACTTTCCTTTCACTCTTTGAAACATGGATTCAGGATCTCTTATACATGTAACATGGGGTTCTAGGTAAATTGCTCGAAAACAATTGCTCGAAAGACAATTGCTCGAAAACAATTGCTCGAATGAACAATTGCTCGAATGAACAATTGCTCGAAAGAACAATTGCTCGAAAGACAATTGCTCGAAAAACAATTGCTCGAACGAACAATTGCTCGAACGAACAATTGCTCGAACGAACAATTGCTCGAATGAACAATTGCTCGAATTATCAAATTGCTCGAATTATAAAATTACACAATTTTCGATTTTTATAAAAGTCAGTTATTCATGAAGTGGAGCTGCACCTAACAATCCTTGTTTCTTTTTAGTAACTGATCATTAATCATTCTATAAATTATATTAATTATTACTCAATCTGCATAATCTTTTTTTAGACCGTTTGTGTCATCTCGTATGTAACATGTGAATTGGAATCATGTGGTGAATCAGTACTATTCATGTTTTTTTAATCATAAAACCGGAATTTTTTTTGTAGATTTATTAAGACTCTGCCATAACTTTGAGTTATTTCACCTGTTGAGGTACCACATACAGATAGGCTAGTAATAAATAAATTTTCAGGTTTTATGAAAAACATGAATAGTACTGATTCACCACATGATTCCAATTCGCATATTACATACGAGATGACACAAACGGTCTAAAAAAAATTATGCAGATTGAGTATTAATTAAAATAATTTATAGAATGATTAATGATCAATTACTAAAAAGAAACAAGGATTGTTAGGTGCAGCTCCACTTCATGAATAACTGACTTTTATAAAATCAAAAACTGTGCAATTTTATAATTCGAGTAATTTTGTTCATTCGAGCAATTTGATAATTCGAGCAATTGTTCATTCGAGCAATTGTTCGTTCGAGCAATTGTTTTTCGAGCAATTGTCTTTCGAGCAATTGTTCTTTCGAGCAATTGTTCATTCGAGCAATTGTTTTTCGAGCAATTGTTTTCGAGCAATTGTCTTTCGAGCAATTGTTTTCGAGCAATTTACCGGCTACCGTAACATGGGAACTGATTAAGTGTTCTCCCAGAAATACTCTATTTTGGTTTCTGTTCTCAGTAAAATACATATAAATATAGGAGGAAATTAAGGAATGTTCACACATTCTGCAGACTGGGACACTAGGTCAGGCGGACCGGCAACTATTGATGACTTGAAATTAGTCTCTAAACAGTGAATTACCCAGCAACAAATTTCAAATAAATTTCTATTTTACAAGTAGAACTTTACCATACTTATTGGAGAGTATTTAGAGATTTTTGGCAATTTTGGAGAGATTGGAAAATCTTCAGGAGACAAATAATTTCAAAAATTAAATATTTGGAGATAGTTGTCAGTTTGCGCATGCTTTGCAGACTGGATCACCATGCAAAGATACAAATACAATGATTCATGGGACCTATTCGACCTAACGTTACCTAAAATGATTTAACACATACCTAACTACAAAGAAGGTAGGTAGTTAGGCTAGCCTAAGTTAGGGAACTTACGGTAACGGGTAAGCTACCTTGGTATAAGTATTTGAAAACACGATAATACCTAGCACTAGGTAGCCTAGGTACGTACTACCCCGCCTTCCCGTACCGAACGGCTATTGGTAAGTCGAATTCATTTATACTTTATAGAGGCGTATAGTTGAGAATATAAACTGAAGGTGTTCTTTATAAATTACACAAAATAGCTACCTCTAAAATAGTCTTATTAAAATTCAGCTTATCTAAGCTATCGCCTAGCTAATAATCACCATAGCTACTTGGCCACTATAGATATATGCACACACAATGACATCAGAAAGGTTAATGGCATAACCCGCGAAAATGGCGTCACCATCGATCTGATTACTAATTAGTGGATATGCAGAATACATATTATCTGATTAACCACAAATCTCAATGCAGATCTTCAACATCTAGCTGCATATAAGTAAAATAGCAAGCGTTAAATCAGACAATTATTACCTTATGCAGCAAATGAAATAAAAATTATGTACGTAAAGATAAATCAGAGAATCGGTATGCGTAAATCAGATTTAATCAAATCAGCTAAATAAGGTTATGCATTTCTCTCTGTGTAGTGATATGCAAACAGCAAGTGTGTAAATAAAACATATGAGAAAAATAAGGATACAATTTTTATATTGACAATTGATAGAAAACATCATTGTTAAGGGGACAGTCCCAGCCATTTTCTGTTTTTTGATCCAAATAATTTTTCTCCAATAAAGTATTCATAGTGTTCTAACACTATGGTAGGTAAAATATCAGATCGCTAACTAACTTCCGAGACAGTGGAGGGGTTAGGGAGTAAAAATCGATAAACTAGTGGATTTTGATTGTTTGTTCTTCTTCTTGTTTTTGTGTTGAACTTTATCACAGTGAGTCTGGTGGCGCCTGTTGACACCCCCACCTTCGAGTGGACAATACTGGGCTTGCCTGGCCTGAGGAGATTTAGTGGCAAACACAAAAACAGTTTTTTGTAAAAAAAATTGTATTTTTATATTATCATTGTTCTCTTGAATAATTGCAAATGTTGTATATTTTGTATTCATTTTTGATATTTATTAAAAAGTTTGGAAGTTACGGCATTTCGGTTTATTTTCATTCGATGATACTATAAATTCTCTACAATATATAGCAAATATAATTTTGATTCTGACCTTCAATTTAGGAAAATACATTTTTTTTAAACTGAAATTTTCGAAACTTCGGAAATTTCGATAAATAAAATCTAAAATCAAAATTTTCTTTGCTACATGTTGTTGAGCATTCATAAAAGCATTGAAAGCAAAAAACCGCTGTACCCTAACTTCAAAACTTTGGGAGTAATATGTTTTTTCTTAAATTGGTTCAAAACTCGTGTTACTCGTTCGGGACTCGTCAAATCGAAACAAATTCATAAACAAAAACAAAACTAAATTCAATTTTATTTATGTGAAAAAGTTTCACACCCGTATCTTCAATAATAAACAAGTTTCTACAAACCTGGGACTGTCCCATTAATTTTCATCATTGGGTGACTGTTAGGACCAAAGTTTCTGAATGCAGATGACAGGTCATTCGAAAAGATGAAGGAGCTGTCTGGGAGGGAGTCGCTCATTTCTTGGAGATAAAGGGAGAGTAGTGGAGGAGAGATCATGGGAGAGGTGAAACCAGAGAAGTTTTTGGAATAACTCCTCGGTGGGGGAGAAGCTGGGCTAGGGTGGGAGTGGATGTCAGCAGCCAGTGCAAGAGGCAGGTGTCCAGGGCGATGAGATGGTTATGGAGAGTGGGAGGGGCGGGGGGCGAGAGCCACCAGTAGACCAGTATACGGGTGCTACCGTTTGGCCACACCAGGACTATCAAAGGATAGAGTCACTGTGATGATGTACTATCAGAGAAAAGAGTCACTGTTATTTTGAGCTAGCAGAGAAAAGAGTCACTGTGATTTTGAGCTATTAGAGAAAAGAGCCACTGTGATGATGTACTATCAGAGAAAAGAGTCACTGTGATAATGTACTATCAAAGGAGAGAGTCACTGTGATGATGTACTATCAGAGAAAAGAGTCACCTTAATGATTTAATATCAGAGAAAAGAGTCACTGTGATGATATACTATCAGAGAAAAGAGTCACTAAGATTATGTACTATCAGAGAAAAGAGTCACTGTGATGATGTACTATCATAAAAAAAGAGTCATAGTGACGATGAACTATCAGAGAAAAAAGTCACTGTGATGATATACTACCAAAGAAAAGAGTCACTAAGATGATGTACTATCAGAGAAAAGAGTCACTGTGATGATGTACTATCATAAAAGAAGAGTCATAGTGACGATGTACTATCAGAGAAAAGAGTCACAGTGATGTTGTACTATCAAAGAAAAGAGTCACAGTGATGATGTACTATCAGAGAAAAGAATCACTGTGATGATGTACTATCAAAGTAAAGAGTTACTGTGATGATGTACTATCAGAAAAAAGAGTTATGGTAATGATTTACTATCAGAGAAAAAAGTCACCGTAATGATTTACTATCAAAGAAAAGAGTCACTGTGATGATGTACTATCAGAGAAAAGAGTCACTGTGGTTTTATACTATTAGAGAAAAGATTCACAGTGATGATGTACTATCAGAGAAAAGAGTCTCTGTGATGATGTACTATCAGAGAAAAGAGTCACCGTGATGATGAACTATCAAAGAAAAGAGTCACTGTGCTCTTGTACTATTAGAGAAAAGAGTCACAGAGATGATGTACTATCAGAGTAAAGAGTCTCCTTAATGATTTACTATCAGAGAAAAGAGTCACTGTGATGATGTACTATCAGGGAAAAAGAGTCACTGTGATGATGTACTATCAAAGTGAACAGATACTGTGATGATGTACTATCAGAAAAAAGAGTTACCGTAATGATTTACTATCAGAGAAAAGAGTCACTTTGATGATGTACTATCATAGAAAAGAGTCATTGTGATGATGTGCTTTCAGAGTAAAGAGTCACTTTGATGATGTACTATCATAGAAAAGAGTCACTGTGATGATGTACCATCATAAAAAATGTCATTGTGATAATGTACTATCAAAGAAAAAGTACCTGTGTTGATGTACTATCAGAGAAAAGAGTCACTGTTATTTTGAGCTATCAGAGAAAAGAGCCACTGTGATGATGTACTATCAGAGAAAAGAGTCACTGTGATAATGTACTATCAAAGGATAGATTGTGATGATGTACTATCAGAGAAAAGAGTCACCTTAATGATTTACTATCAGAGAAAAGAGACACTGTGATGATATACCATCAGAGAAAAGAGTCACTAAGATGATGTACTATCAGAGAACAGAGTCACTGTGATGATGTTCTATCATAAAAAAAGAGTCATAGTGACGATGAACTATCAGGGAAAAAAGTCACTGTGATGATATACTACCAAAGAAAAGAGTCACTAAGATGATGTACTATCAGAGAAAAGAGTCACTGTGATGATGTACTATCATAAAAAAAGAGTCATAGTGACGATGTACTATCAGAGAAAAGAGTCACAGTGATGTTGTACTATCAAAGAAAAGAGTCACAGTGATGATTTACTATCAGAAAAAAGAGTTACCGTAATGATTTACTATCAGAGAAAAGAGTCACCGTAATGATTTACTATCAGAGAAAAGAGTCACTGTGATGATGTACTATCAGAGAAAAGAGTCACTGTGGTTTTATACTATTAGAGAAAAGATTCACAGTGATGATGTATTATCAGAGAAAAGAGTCACTGTTATGATGTACTATCAGAGAAAAGAGTCTCTGTGATGATGTACTATCAGAGAAAAGAGTCACCGTGATGATGAACTATCAAAGAAAAGAGTCACTGTGCTCTTGTACTATTAGAGAAAAGAGTCACCGTGATGATGTACTATAAGAGAAAAGAGGCACTGTGATGATGTACTATCAGAGAAAAGAGTCACTGTGGTTTTGTACTATTAGAGGATAGAGTCACAGTGATAATGTACTATCAGAGAAAAGAGTCTCTGTAATGATGTACTATCAGAGAAAAGAGTCACCGTGATGATGAAATATCAAAGAAAAGAGTCACTGTGCTTTTGTACTATTAGAGAAAAGAGTCACAGAGATGATGTACTATCAGAGTAAAGAGTCTCCTTAATGATTTACTATCAGAGAAAAGAGTCACTGTGATGATGTACTATCAGAGAAAAGAGTCACTAAGATGATGTACTATCAGAGAAAAGAGTCACTGTGATGATGTACTATCATAGAAAAAGATTATAGTGACGATGAACTATCAGGGAAAAAATGTTACAGTGATGTTCTACTATCAGAAAAAAGAGTCACAGTGATGATGTACTATCAGGGAAAAGAGTAACTGTGATGTTGTACTATCAAAGTAAAGAGATACTGTGATGATGTACTATCTGAAAAAAAGAGTCACTGTAATGATTTACTGTCAGAGAAAAGAGTCACTGTGATGATATACTATCAGAGAAAAGAGCCACTGTTATGATGTACTATCAGAAAGAAGAGTCTCTGTGATGATGTCTATCAGAGAAAAGAGGCACACAGTGAAGATGTACTATCATTGAAAAATGTCACTGTGATGATGTACTATCAAAGTAAAGAGTTATTGTGATGATGTACTATCAGAAAAAAGAATTACCGTAATGATTTACTATCAGAGAAAAGAGTCACCGTAATGATTTACTATCAGAGAAAAGAGTCACTGTGATGATGTACTATCAGAGATAAGAGTCACTGTGGTTTTATACTATTAGAGAAAAGATTCACAGTGATGATGTATTATCAGAGAAAAGAGTCACTTTTATGATGTACTATCAGAGAAAAGAGTCTCTGTGATGATGTACTATCAGAGAAAAGATATACTGTGATGATGTACTATCAGAGAAAAGAGTCACCGTGATGATGTACTATCAAAGAAAAGAGTCACTGTGCATTTGTACTATTAGAGAAAAGAGTCACAGTGATGATGTACTATCATAAAAAGAGAGTCATAGTGACGATGTACTTTCAGAGAAAAGAGTCACAGTGATGTTCTACTATCGGAAAAAAGAGTCACAGTGATGATGTACTATCAGAGAAAAGAGTCACTGTGGTGATGTACTATCAAAGTAAAGAGATACTGTGATGATGTACTTTCAGAGAAAAGAGTCACAGTGATGTTCTACTATCGGAAAAAAGAGTCACAGTGATGATGTACTATCAGAGAAAAGAGTCACTGTGATGATGTACTATCAAAGTAAAGAGATACTGTGATGATGTACTATCAGAAAAAAAGAGTCACTGTAATGATTTACTATCAGAGAAAAGAGTCACTGTGATGATGTATGTACTATCAGAGAAAAGAGTTACCGTAATGATTTACTATCAGAGAAAAGAGTCACCGTAATGATTTACTATCAGAGAAAAGAGTCACTGTGATGATGTACTATCAGAGATAAGAGTCACTGTGGTTTTATACTATTAGAGAAAAGATTCACAGTGATGATGTATTATCAGAGAAAAGAGTCACTGTTATGATGTACTATCAGAGAAAAGAGTCTCTGTGATGATGTACTATCAGAGAAAAGAGTCACCGTGATGATGTACTATCAAAGAAAAGAGTCACTGTGCATTTGTACTATTAGAGAAAAGAGTCACAGTGATGATGTACTATCATAAAAAGAGAGTCATAGTGACGATGTACTTTCAGAGAAAAGAGTCACAGTGATGTTCTACTATCAGAAAAAAGAGTCACAGTGATGATGTACTATCAGGGAAAAGAGTCACTGTGATGATGTACTATCAAAGTAAAGAGATACTGTGATGATGTACTATCAGAAAAAAAGAGTCACTGTAATGATTTACTATCAGAGAAAAGATTCACAGTGATGATGTATTATCAGAGAAAAGAGTCACAGTGATGATGTACTATCAGGGAAAAAGAGTCACTGTGATGATGTACTATCAAAGTGAAGAGATACTGTGATGATGTACTATCAGAAAAAAGAGTTACCGTAATGATTTACTATCAGAGAAAAGAGTCACTTTGATGATGTACTATCATAGAAAAGAGTCACTGTGATGATGTGCTTTCAGAGTAAAGAGTCACTTTGATGATGTACTATCATAGAAAAGAGTCACTGTGATGATGTACCATCATAAAGAATGTCATTGTGATAATGTACTATCAAAGAAAAATTACCTGTGTTGATGTACTATCAGAGAAAAGAGTCACTGTTATTTTGAGCTAGCAGAGAAAAGAGTCACTGTGATTTTGAGCTATCAGAGAAAAGAGCCACTGTGATGATGTACTATCTGAGAAAAGAGTCACTGTGATAATGTACTATCAAAGGATAGAGTCACTGTGATGATGTACTATCAGAGAAAAGAGTCACTGTTATTTTGAGCTAGCAGAGAAAAGAGTCACTGTGATTTTGAGCTATTAGAGAAAAGAGCCACTGTGATGATGTACTATCAGAGAAAAGAGTCACTGTGATAATGTACTATCAAAGGAGAGAGTCACTGTGATGATGTACTATCAGAGAAAAGAGTCACCTTAATGATTTACTATCAGAGAAAAGAGTCACTGTGATGATATACTATCAGAGAAAAGAGTCACTAAGATTATGTACTATCAGAGAAAAGAGTCACTGTGATGATGTACTATCATAAAAAAAAGAGTCATAGTGACGATGAACTATCAGAGAAAAAAGTCACTGTGATGATATACTACCAAAGAAAAGAGTCACTAAGATGATGTACTATCAGAGAAAAGAGTCACTGTGATGATGTACTATCATAAAAGAAGAGTCATAGTGACGATGTACTATCAGAGAAAAGAGTCACAGTGATGTTGTACTATCAAAGAAAATAGTCACAGTGATGATGTACTATCAGAGAAAAGAATCACTGTGATGATGTACTATCAAAGTAAAGAGTTACTGTGATGATATACTATCAGAAAAAAGAGTTACCGTAATGATTTACAATCAGAGAAAAAAGTCACCGTAATGATTTACTATCAAAGAAAAGAGTCACTGTGATGATGTACTATCAGAGAAAAGAGTCACTGTGGTTTTATACTATTAGAGAAAAGATTCACAGTGATGATGTACTATCAGAGAAAAGAGTCTGTGTGATGATGTACTATCAGAGAAAAGAGTCACCGTGATGATGAACTATCAAAGAAAAGAGTCACTGTGCTCTTGTACTATTAGAGAAAAGAGTCACAGAGATGATGTACTATCAGAGTAAAGAGTCTCCTTAATGATTTACTATCAGAGAAAAGAGTCACTGTGATGATGTACTATCAGAGGAAAGAGTCACTAAGATGATGTACTATCAGAGAAAAGTGTATAATATTTAGTGGTGACTTCTGGATATGTCATTATTTATCAGGTCTTGTAGTTAAGGGTGACTACCAAATTCAGTAGAAAGTTAATTGGGCTGTAAAGTGAACTGAAATTATTTTGTAAACAGACATAGGGAAACCACATAGTCTACGCAGATGTGCTCTAGTTCACTTGTTAGGAGGGTTCTCAAGAGTTAGAAATACCAACTCAGTAGGATTTAATGGCGTTTGAAATAGGTTTTGGTTTTAAGTTTCCGGGCTACGAAATAGTATTTTGGTTCCTGTGGTTCGGCGATTGATTGAAACCGTCAAGGGTAATGGGTTCGCATACATATTTGAGAGTATAGTTTCAAGATGTTAAGTTGGTATAAGGACCGCCTTTTGGGCGAAATACAGAAAGTCCATTGGTCAGTTGGTGGGGTTAAGATTATTATTCTCCTTTGAGTTGACCAACTGAGAGTTAGAACTATATCTTGTGGGCTGGATTTGGAACTTAGAGGGTCGTAGGAGATTAAGAGAAAGGTAGTTCAGAGAGGGATTCAGCAGAGATCGGACTTGATAGTTCCGATAGGCAAGCTTAGGCCTGTAGCCAGTCGTCATAGAGTTGGGAGATATTTAACAAGTGTTTGAATAGTCTCTGGTTTTAAGAAGAAGATTTCCAAAGTGCTGAGACTGGAAGCTGTACCCCTTGCAAGCAACCCAAACCCCTCAAATGTGTCGTGTAAAGTATATTGAGTTAAGCCTTCCCTACTTATTATTATTGTAATCGTATTCAGGTTATTGATTTTAATTGTAGTATTTCATATTTAAGCTCTTTAGAAATAACTATCTTCTGCAATGTTTATTCATTTGTTCATGAAGGTTATTACCATTATCCATTTGTATTTTTATGTGCTTACTTAGTTCATTATAATATTAAGTTTATTATGCGTTTCCTTATCCTTGTAATTCAGAAATTAATTGCAACTTATTGAATTATAATCTTATTTTCGAATAAGACGAACTCATGTTGTTTAAATGGCCGTTCGGCAGTAATTAATAACCACGCTACCAAAATAAGTGGAAGAATTTGATTGTTGAAAATTGTTAGAGCAATTAGGTGAAAAGAAAAGTATTTGAAATGAAGTAATAATTAGATGATTGATTGAGCCAACATAAAGTATATACCCCCGAATATACACTGGTGGCGAGCGTTGGGATTGATGAATCTCATAAAAAGTTGCAATTGATTTTTCTGAAATTACAAGGAACTATATATACTGTAATGCATCCATAATTTTGCTTGATGATTTGATTATTACCTATATTTTTTTTTCCCAATCATTTAGTAACTGATCATAAGTTAATGCATCCATTATTCAAGTGAGAATGATATTGGTTAGCATTTTATGATTCTCTTGTTCGGTCACCGCAAGTGATGGTAAAATAGAATTACACCCTGTGTCAGTCCTTACACTATAAGTAATTAAGATCTCAGACGGTCTTGTGGTCGCCCTGTTATTAGAGGTGAGTGGAATTTATTTTTGTTTGTAGATAATAAATATACGGTAGCCATGGTTGGTACTGCAGGAGCAACGGGTGAAGAAGGAGTTCCTCAGATGGTAAATAAAATTCCAAATGGAATTTCTATGTTGGGACGCATATCACAGTATGACGGGAAGACAAGTTTTACAAAGTACCTGAACTCATTCAACAAAAGGGCAATGTTAGAAGGCTGGGATGAGCAACAGAAAGCCACGATCATAAAAGTTCTCTGTACTGGACTAGCCGAGAATTTCATCGATGCCAACAAGAAATTGGACACTGCTACTTTTGATCAGATATGCAACGCGTTGGATAACAGATTTAGCCTGAAACTTAGCAAACCAGAAGCTTATACTGAGTTGTTTAGGATCACACAGGGACGTTTGACGGTTGATGAGTATGCTGCTAAAATAGAATCGAAATCTTCAGAACTGTCATCGATATTAACGGAATTAGATGACGAGGAGACTAGAGGTGAGATGATGGTACCTGTGTTCATGAAAGGTCTGAACCCACGAATCAAGGACTTGATGATAGCAGCTGTGCACACTGATTTTAATGATACTGTAAAGGCCGCGAAACGCTGTGAAGATTATGTGAATGATGGTACGCGACAAGTATGCGAGGTACAGTTGAACCAAACAAGACTGAAACCGCATGAGGTTAGAAGGAACATTCAATGTTGGGGTTGTGGCCAGTTTGGGCACATGCAGCGTAATTGCCGAGAGATGAGACTCAATAACAGAGGTGCGCAAAACTACTCGGGAGGAGGCTCGTGGCGTAGTAACTTTCGCGAAGGTAGGTATGACCCGCACAAAAGATCGAATCTCCCTGAAATAGAGCATGTTTCAAAAAACTAATTGACACCCCTGGAATATCGGAACAGGTTCCGAGACCTATCATAAGCATTAAAGTTGCAGGTAAGTCTAGTATATGCTTGTTAGATACTGGATCCTGTTGCTCAATAGTTAAATCCTCTTTTCTGGAAGAGTTATCCGGTGTGTACAATTATAGGATCAAAAATAGTTCAGTGATAATTAAATCGGTGTCTAATCACAGCATTGAGGTACTAGGGAGAGTAACACTACCCTTACATTTTGACAAGGAATCCATACACCACGAGTTACTCATAGTAGAAGCCGAATCCTTTCCAGGGGATATTTTGATAGGGGTAGATGTGTTAAGTAGACTAGGTGAAGCGTCATTTAATTTTGAGCGCAGTCAGGCTAGAATAGGGACATCTAGGTATAATTTCCTAAGATGTGATGTGGGGCAATCTGAGGGGTACCGCAGGTGTGCTAACGTGAATACCGGGGACGTTATCTATGGGGATGACGAATGTGTCGAGGAGATAGGGTTAGGAGAACAAATGGGGAATATGCCCAGTTTAGTTCATTTGGACGAAGAGCAGAAGGCTCAGGTTGAGACTATTTGGCATAAGCACAAAGGTGGTATATCGCAACATGCCACAGATATAGGTAAATGCGATTTAGTCGAGCACACTATTGACACAGAAAATCATGAACCAGTGTTCACTAGACAATGGCCTATACCTTATCATATGAAAGATATAATGAAGGTAGAGATTGATAAAATGTTGGAAATGGGGGTAATTGAGCCTTGCGCAAGCCCGTGGCGGAGCCCATCCGTTTGTGTCAAGAAAAAGGAAGGCTATAGATACTGTATCGACTTCCGAGGCCCGAATAAAGTGACTAAGAAAGACAAATTTACACTACCGAATACAAATATAGTACTAGGATCTTTGAAGGGAGCTAGATACTTCTCCAGCTTAGATTGTAAGAAGGGTTATTGGCAAATAGCAATTAGTGAGAAAGATAAACTGAAGACGGCTTTTTCGACTGATGATAACACTTATTGCTACCGACGGATGCCTATGGGTGTTTGCAATGCCTCAGCCACATTTCAAAAATGTATGCAAGAAATACTAGACACGGAGTTAGGAAAATGCGCTCAAGTATTCTTAGATGACATTTTGGTGTTTTCAAGCACTTTCGAGCAACATATGAAAGACCTGGACAGAATTTTGACATTAGTTGAAAATTCCGGACTGAAAATAGCACCTGATAAATGTTCCCTTGCAAAGAAATCCGTTAGATACTTAGGGCATATTGTATCGGAAGAAGGTGTAGAGGTGGACCCTGAGAAGGTATCGGCAATTAGAGAACTGAAAGAACCAACCACTAAGAGGGAAGTGAGGAGCATTATAGGTATGACGTCGTATTATCGGAGATTTGTTCCTGGATTTTCCGAAATATCAGCTCCACTGACTGATCTGACCAAGAAATATACCAAGTTTAAATGGGAAACTAAACATTCCCAAGCCTTCGATAAATTAAAACAAGTCTTGAGCGAAGCGCCTGTCCTTATTTATCCAGACTTCGGAAATCAATTTAAGCTACACACAGACGCAAGCAACAGCTGTGTAGGGGCTGTATTAGTACAGTCAGTTGACGGTTTAGATTACCCGGTAAGTTACTATTCTAGGAAGTTGAAGGCACCTGAGGTAAATTATACCGTATCTGAAAAGGAAGCACTGGCCATAGTTGCTGCAGTGAAACATTTCGAGTTCTACCTAGCAGGAGGTAAGTTTGCTGTTCATACTGACCATGCCCCCTTAAAATTCCTATTCCAGACTAAAAACACTGTTCCTCGTATCACGCGTTGGACTTTGTATCTCGGTGATTTTGATTTCGAAATAATATATAAACCAGGTAAAGATCACTTCATACCCGATGCACTCTCTAGGAACGTTGCCTGCATTACCAGAAGTGCCGATAATTTCGATCCTGCGAGAATATTTTCCCCAGAAGTGGTTAGGGAAAAGCAAATGAACGAATATGTTTGGAAAAAGGTTATAGATGGCCTGGAAGAAACTTCTAATGAAATTAATTCTCCAGACGAGTTAGACTCATTTGCTATGAAGAACGGATGCCTTTATTATATGGCATCACAAGGAAATGAAGAAAATGCATTGAGAGCCAGATTAGTAGTGCCAAAATCACTTAGGAAGAACGCTCTTTTCTTAAGTCATGATAGTACACTCAGTGCTCACTTTGGCGTTAGAAAGACGCTACGCAAGGCTTGCTCATTATTCTACTGGCCCAATATGAAATCGGATATCCAAACCTATGTAGGAAAATGCATAACCTGCCAGAAAAGGAACTTTAGCGGGCTTACGAAGGCCCCCATTCAAAAGTTACCAACGGTAAATCACCCTTTAGAGAGGGTTGGAGTCGATTTGATTGGACCCTTACCCACCTCTTACTTAGGAAACAAGTATATAATGACTATCGTTTGCCATTTCACTCGTTATGTGCAAGCTTATCCTATCCCAGACAAAACGGCCCAGACCGTGGCTAAAACAATGTTGGATTATGTCTGTACGTTTGGAGGTATTGGGAATATTGTAACTGACAATGGGAGAGAATTTACCGCAAACACGTTTAAAGAAATGGCAAAGCAGTTACAAACGAGACTGCACTTCACAACGCCATATCATGCTCAAAGTAATGGCATGACAGAAGCTTTCAACAAGCTACTGAAGAACACTTTATCGTCGCTGATTCAAGCTGATGTAATGGAATGGGATAGAAGTTTGCCGAGTGCCACATTGGCACTAAACGTTTCATATCATGATTCGGTTGGCAACACTCCATACTACCTTTTCCACGGGAGAGACCCTATCTTACCTTATGGAGAGTTACTTCGGAATGAAGTGTTAAACTATTCGCTGCAAGACGACACGTCTGGGTCTATCTTTTCCCGAATGCAGAAGGCATTCAGAGAAGCTCGATTAGCTAGTAATAGAGCCCATGAGCGTAACGTCAGGTACCAGAAGCCCAAAGGAAAACATGAATTTTTAGAAGGGGATGTTGTGTTTCTATATAATAGTAAAAAGCACAGAGCACCCAATGCCAAATTTCTTCCAAATTGGATTGGACCTTATCGGGTCACTGAAGTGCTGGGAGAGGTGAATGTTAGAATAAAGCTAATACACAGCAAGAAAAATTCCTCACAGGTAGTACATGTCAACAGACTTAAACTAGGAAAGGTGAGTGAAGATGAACCGTACATTGCAGAAGAATATGCTGAAAATCATCCTACCAATGAAGAAGAAAAGAAAACAATCTCCAATGGTAGCGAAGATGAAGATCGAGAGGATGAGGGCATATACATTGTTGGGGTGCCGATAGAGGAACCTAGACTGCCTATAAAAGAACCTAAAGTGCCAACAATTGAGGCCGCTTCCAAAACTCCGCTGAGGTACAATTTACGTTCGGCTGGAAAAATTAAAACACCGTCGGTAATGAGGACATGATTTCTAGTGATCACACATGTTCAGATGAAATGAGTTGGAGACCGATGGAGAGTATAATATTAATTTTAGTTTGCTAATATATTTAAGAGTAGACATTTGTTGCATGAAAAACTAATATAAGTAGATTTAAATGGTTAACCTTAGCTTAAGTTGCATCTTAGAGCTGTATAACAATTGAAGTCTGGTCGATAATGGTATGTTATTGGGAGCCATATAGTTTTTATGGTTGATGATCTGGTGATCGCATCTCTCCGCAGGTAAGTAATATGCGCATATTTTATTTGGAAATTCCAGCTGGTGAAGGTAGTACAACTAATGTAGTTGGTACGTACCGTTGGTCGGCCGCCCATCTTAAAGGAGGTGTGGCGAGGTTGTTTATTATGACTGGTGCCGTCTTAATTTCATTAATCAATTTGGCCAATTGAGTGTTAATTAACTGCTTTCGAGCACGGCTATCGTAAACCGATTTTTCCTACGGGATGCCAAGATGAGGCAATTGAGTGTGACAAGCCAAGAGAGCTTTGTAGATGACGACCTGATGTTCAAGCACTAATCGCTTGTGGTTAGTTAAAGAGAGGCGGAGAGCAATGCGGATCGAGGTAATAAAATTAAAGGGACCAGAGTGGGTGATGACCATTGAAGGCTATGATTTCTGTAACGCAGAAGCTGATGTACCGTCACTGAGATCGGAAATACAGGTAGACAACTGAAAGGTAATAATTGTCACAGGTAGAGTAGAATTGATAGTAAATATTAATAACCGTAGTATAGCCATTGATGTATGTAGATAGTAGAATAGTAGTAATAGTGGTAGTTACAATAGATTAACGTGATTGGACTAACGAACAGTCGATTTCTGGTGATGATGGCCATGGGAAGTCTGACGAGGAGACAGACGAGGAGAAGGGTTCAATCACCCAGACCGCAGATGGTGATATACAGGTATTCCACAAAGGAAGTATAACGTGAGTATATGTTCTCGGTTTAGGATGAAATATTGGAATATGTATGTGGTGAAGAGGATTGACCATAGGTAATTTGGTTAATTAATTTGAGCTCCAGCTACTTTATCAAGTTCATTTGAATAACTATGGAAGAGCGAATAACTTCAAGGGAATTTAATCCCTGGATTAAGATCATGTTGAATTCATAAATGTGCGAAGTTATCGATGCTAGTTAGGTCAAAATGTATTATCTTATAAGTAATTAAATTGTCACTGAAAAGTTTCGGAGAATGACGTATCTCCTAAACAATTATAAATGTAGGTAGACTAGTAGAATAAATATTGATTTTAAAGTATTTTATAGAATGGGAAGGCTTACTTGAAAGACTCATATACATTTACTCATTGACACTCTTAAATTACAGTACCGAGGGGACCCCAACACGCCAATCTGTACTGGGCTCATTGCGAGATATACAGTCGAGAGACTTCGACTTGAGGGAGTGATGAGTGGAGTCAACCACACCTTGAGTGGGGAAAGAGAAGAGGCATGCATCGACGATCTGCCCAGACGTTTTGATGGCCTCATCAGAGACTCGCACAGCACCACTAAGCAATCACATCGACCGCTGATGACTCGAGTGCCCTAGGTACTATGCAACAACACGAGTGCAACAGGCGCTATTCGACTACATGAGTCCACCAGGTACTATGCAACTACAAGAGTGCCCGAGGTACTATTCAACGACACGAGTGCAACAGGCACTATTCGACTACATGAGTACACCAGGTACTATGCAACTACCAGAGTGCCCTAGGTACTATTCAACAACACGAGTGCAACAGACACTATTCAACTACATGAGTACACCAGGTACTATGCAACTACAAGAGTGCCCGAGGTACTATTCAACGACACGAGTGCAACAGGCACTATTCGACTACATGAGTTCATCAGGCACTATTCAACGATGTGGGTGCCCTAGGAACTACACCGGTATTGCAACTGTATGCAATTGTCGTTCACGAGGCTCTGCGCACGACACTGTGCGTCAACGACTGAAGAGAAATTAAGCAGTTTCTTGTAATCTCACCGCTGTGTGGCATCTCTATCTCACGGTACCATGAAAAGGAATAACATGCGTTATTCTATATATTCATCCTAAGGCTGAGTAATAGAGCCTATCTTTAAAAACAATGTCACAAGTGAAGTGATCAATTAAATTAGGTCATAAATTATTTGAACCTTAATAGTGATGCTATACATTTAATTTCGAAGTGACTCTTACTAATTAAAGTGAATTAGGTGGTTTCACGAGCCTACACATAAAGTGTCAATATATATTAAATAGGTATATTTAAGTTAGAGTTAAGTTAATTCAAGTGTATTATATTCTGTATTCTTATATAATTATATGGAATGAATTTATTCATATCCTATATCATGGAATAGATCCTCAAGTAATATGGATTATAATTTACTTAATTATTTATTCATGCGGATAAGGAATGAACCTCTATATAGTATTCCTTATTGTAAATGTATTTGAATTCTATAGTATTATGTTAAATTTAAGATATTGTGTTAATCTTAAGATTTATTTTGTATTGGTATTAATTTATAGGGCAATTAACATTCATGTTGTATTCATTAAGGTAGGATATTATTCTTTTAACATAATAGGGAGGTTTAACGGGGAGGTTTAGTTAATCCAGGCAAACTCGTATAGAAAACGACGCGTAGAGAGGCTTGTCATAGAAAATTTTAGATAAATGTTAGGGGATACCACGATAGATCGAATATTTGGATCCAGAATTCACATTTTAGAGAGGGGGCTGTGTATAATATTTAGTGGTGACTTCTGGATATGTCATTATTTATCAGGTCTTGTAGTTAAGGGTGACTACCAAATTCAGTAGAAAGTTAATTGGGCTGTAAAGTGAACTGAAATTATTTTGTAAACAGACATAGGGAAACCACATAGTCTACGCAGATGTGCTCTAGTTCACTTGTTAGGAGGGTTCTCAAGAGTTAGAAATACCAACTCAGTAGGATTTAATGGCGTTTGAAATAGGTTTTGGTTTTAAGTTTCCGGGCTACGAAATAGTATTTTGGTTCCTGTGGTTCGGCGATTGATTGAAACCGTCAAGGGTAATGGGTTCGCATACATATTTGAGAGTATAGTTTCAAGATGTTAAGTTGGTATAAGGACCGCCTTTTGGGCGAAATACAGAAAGTCCATTGGTCAGTTGGTGGGGTTAAGATTATTATTCTCCTTTGAGTTGACCAACTGAGAGTTAGAACTATATCTTGTGGGCTGGATTTGGAACTTAGAGGGTCGTAGGAGATTAAGAGAAAGGTAGTTCAGAGAGGGATTCAGCAGAGATCGGACTTGATAGTTCCGATAGGCAAGCTTAGGCCTGTAGCCAGTCGTCATAGAGTTGGGAGATATTTAACAAGTGTTTGAATAGTCTCTGGTTTTAAGAAGAAGATTTCCAAAGTGCTGAGACTGGAAGCTGTACCCCTTGCAAGCAACCCAAACCCCTCAAATGTGTCGTGTAAAGTATATTGAGTTAAGCCTTCCCTACTTATTATTATTGTAATCGTATTCAGGTTATTGATTTTAATTGTAGTATTTCATATTTAAGCTCTTTAGAAATAACTATCTTCTGCAATGTTTATTCATTTGTTCATGAAGGTTATTACCATTATCCATTTGTATTTTTATGTGCTTACTTAGTTCATTATAATATTAAGTTTATTATGCGTTTCCTTATCCTTGTAATTCAGAAATTAATTGCAACTTATTGAATTATAATCTTATTTTCGAATAAGACGAACTCATGTTGTTTAAATGGCCGTTCGGCAGTAATTAATAACCACGCTTCCAAAATAAGTGGAAGAATTTGATTGTTGAAAATTGTTAGAGCAATTAGGTGAAAAGAAAAGTATTTGAAATGAAGTAATAATTAGATGATTGATTGAGCCAACATAAAGTATATACCCCCGAATATACAAAAGAGTCACTGTGGTGATGTACTATCATAAAAAAGAGTCATAGTGACGATGAACTATCAGGGAAAAAATGTTACAGTGATGTTCTACTATCAGAAAAAAGTCACAGTGATGATGTACTATCAGGGAAAAGGGTCACTGTGATGATGTACTATCAAAGTAAAGAGATACTGTGATGATGTACTATCAGAAAAAGAGTCACTGTAATGATTTACTATCAGAGAAAAGAGTCACTGTGATGATGTACTATCAGAGAAAAGAGCCACTGTTATGATGTACTATCAGGGAAAAGAGTCACAGTGATGTTGTACTATCAGAGAAAAGAGTCACAGTGATGATGTTCTATCAGAGAAAAGAGTCACAGTGATGTTTTACTATCAAACAAAATAGTCACTGTGATAATGTACTATCATTGAAAAATGTCACTGTGATGATGTACTTTCAGAGAAGGAGTACCTGTGTTGATGTACTATCAGGGAAAAAAGTCACTGTGATGATGTAATATCAGAGAAAAGAGTCACTGTGATGATGTACTATCAGAGAAAGAGTACCTGTGTTGATGTACTATCAGAGAAAAGAGTCTCTGTGATGATGTACTATCAGAGAAAAGAGTCACCGTGATGATGAACTATCAAAGAAAAGAGTCACTGTGCTCTTGTACTATTAGAGAAAAGAGTCACAGAGATGATGTACTATCAGAGTAAAGAGTCTCCTTAATGATTTACTATCAGAGAAAACAGTCACTGTGATGATGTACTATCAGGGAAAAAGAGTCACTGTGATGATGTACTATCAAAGTGAACAGATACTGTGATGATGTACTATCAGAAAAAAGAGTTACCGTAATGATTTACTATCAGAGAAAAGAGTCACTTTGATGATGTACTATCATAGAAAAGAGTCATTGTGATGATGTGCTTTCAGAGTAAAGAGTCACTTTGATGATGTACTATCATAGAAAAGAGTCACTGTGATGATGTACCATCATAAAAAATGTCATTGTGATAATGTACTATCAAAGAAAAAGTACCTGTGTTGATGTACTATCAGAGAAAAGAGTCACTGTTATTTTGAGCTAGCAGAGAAAAGAGTCACTGTGATTTTGAGCTATCAGAGAAAAGAGCCACTGTGATGATGTACTATCAGAGAAAAGAGTCACTGTGATAATGTACTATCAAAGGATAGATTGTGATGATGTACTATCAGAGAAAAGAGTCACCTTAATGATTTACTATCAGAGAAAAGAGACACTGTGATGATATACCATCAGAGAAAAGAGTCACTAAGATGATGTACTATCAGAGAACAGAGTCACTGTGATGATGTTCTATCATAAAAAAAGAGTCATAGTGACGATGAACTATCAGGGAAAAAAGTCACTGTGATGATATACTACCAAAGAAAAGAGTCACTAAGATGATGTACTATCAGAGAAAAGAGTCACTGTGATGATGTACTATCATAAAAAAAGAGTCATAGTGACGATGTACTATCAGAGAAAAGAGTCACAGTGATGTTGTACTATCAAAGAAAAGAGTCACAGTGATGATTTACTATCAGAAAAAAGAGTTACCGTAATGATTTACTATCAGAGAAAAGAGTCACCGTAATGATTTACTATCAGAGAAAAGAGTCACTGTGATGATGTACTATCAGAGAAAAGAGTCACCGTAATGATTTACTATCAGAGAAAAGAGTCACTGTGATGATGTACTATCAGAGAAAAGAGTCACTGTGGTTTTATACTATTAGAGAAAAGATTCACAGTGATGATGTATTATCAGAGAAAAGAGTCACTGTTATGATGTACTATCAGAGAAAAGAGTCTCTGTGATGATGTACTATCAGAGAAAAGAGTCACCGTGATGATGAACTATCAAAGAAAAGAGTCACTGTGCTCTTGTACTATTAGAGAAAAGAGTCACCGTGATGATGTACTATAAGAGAAAAGAGGCACTGTGATGATGTACTATCAGAGAAAAGAGTCACTGTGGTTTTGTACTATTAGTGGATAGAGTCACAGTGATAATGTACTATCAGAGAAAAGAGTCTCTGTAATGATGTACTATCAGAGAAAAGAGTCACCGTGATGATGAACTATCAAAGAAAAGAGTCACTGTGCTTTTGTACTATTAGAGAAAAGAGTCACAGAGATGATGTACTATCAGAGTAAAGAGTCTCCTTAATGATTTACTATCAGAGAAAAGAGTCACTGTGATGATGTACTATCAGAGAAAAGAGTCACTAAGATGATGTACTATCAGAGAAAAGAGTCACTGTGATGATGTACTATCATAGAAAAAGATTATAGTGACGATGAACTATCAGGGAAAAAATGTTACAGTGATGTTCTACTATCAGAAAAAAGAGTCACAGTGATGATGTACTATCAGGGAAAAGAGTAACTGTGATGTTGTACTATCAGAGAAAAGAGCCACTGTTATGATGTACTATCAGGGAAAAGAGTCACAGTGATGTTGTACTATCAGAGAAAAGAGTCACAGTGATGATGTTCTATCAGAGAAAAGAGTCACAGTGATGTTTTACTATCAAACAAAATAGTCACTGTGATAATGTACTATCATTGAAAAATGTCACTGTGATGATGTACTTTCAGAGAAGGAGTACCTGTGTTGATGTACTATCAGGGAAAAAAGTCACTGTGATGATGTAATATCAGAGAAAAGAGTCACTGTGATGATGTACTATCAGAGAAAGAGTACCTGTGTTGATGTACTATCAGAGAAAAGAGTCTCTGTGATGATGTACTATCAGAGAAAAGAGTCACCGTGATGATGAACTATCAAAGAAAAGAGTCACTGTGCTCTTGTACTATTAGAGAAAAGAGTCACAGAGATGATGTACTATCAGAGTAAAGAGTCTCCTTAATGATTTACTATCAGAGAAAAGAGTCACTGTGATGATGTACTATCAGGGAAAAAGAGTCACTGTGATGATGTACTATCAAAGTGAACAGATACTGTGATGATGTACTATCAGAAAAAAGAGTTACCGTAATGATTTACTATCAGAGAAAAGAGTCACTTTGATGATGTACTATCATAGAAAAGAGTCATTGTGATGATGTGCTTTCAGAGTAAAGAGTCACTTTGATGATGTACTATCATAGAAAAGAGTCACTGTGATGATGTACCATCATAAAAAATGTCATTGTGATAATGTACTATCAAAGAAAAAGTACCTGTGTTGATGTACTATCAGAGAAAAGAGTCACTGTTATTTTGAGCTAGCAGAGAAAAGAGTCACTGTGATTTTGAGCTATCAGAGAAAAGAGCCACTGTGATGATGTACTATCAGAGAAAAGAGTCACTGTGATAATGTACTATCAAAGGATAGATTGTGATGATGTACTATCAGAGAAAAGAGTCACCTTAATGATTTACTATCAGAGAAAAGAGACACTGTGATGATATACCATCAGAGAAAAGAGTCACTAAGATGATGTACTATCAGAGAACAGAGTCACTGTGATGATGTTCTATCATAAAAAAAGAGTCATAGTGACGATGAACTATCAGGGAAAAAAGTCACTGTGATGATATACTACCAAAGAAAAGAGTCACTAAGATGATGTACTATCAGAGAAAAGAGTCACTGTGATGATGTACTATCATAAAAAAGAGTCATAGTGACGATGTACTATCAGAGAAAAGAGTCACAGTGATGTTGTACTATCAAAGAAAAGAGTCACAGTGATGATTTACTATCAGAAAAAAGAGTTACCGTAATGATTTACTATCAGAGAAAAGAGTCACCGTAATGATTTACTATCAGAGAAAAGAGTCACTGTGATGATGTACTATCAGAGAAAAGAGTCACCGTAATGATTTACTATCAGAGAAAAGAGTCACTGTGATGATGTACTATCAGAGAAAAGAGTCACTGTGGTTTTATACTATTAGAGAAAAGATTCACAGTGATGATGTATTATCAGAGAAAAGAGTCACTGTTATGATGTACTATCAGAGAAAAGAGTCTCTGTGATGATGTACTATCAGAGAAAAGAGTCACCGTGATGATGAACTATCAAAGAAAAGAGTCACTGTGCTCTTGTACTATTAGAGAAAAGAGTCACCGTGATGATGTACTATAAGAGAAAAGAGGCACTGTGATGATGTACTATCAGAGAAAAGAGTCACTGTGGTTTTGTACTATTGGAGGATAGAGTCACAGTGATAATGTACTATCAGAGAAAAGAGTCTCTGTAATGATGTACTATCAGAGAAAAGAGTCACCGTGATGATGAACTATCAAAGAAAAGAGTCACTGTGCTTTTGTACTATTAGAGAAAAGAGTCACAGAGATGATGTACTATCAGAGTAAAGAGTCTCCTTAATGATTTACTATCAGAGAAAAGAGTCACTGTGATGATGTACTATCAGAGAAAAGAGTCACTAAGATGATGTACTATCAGAGAAAAGAGTCACTGTGATGATGTACTATCATAGAAAAAGATTATAGTGACGATGAACTATCAGGGAAAAAATGTTACAGTGATGTTCTACTATCAGAAAAAAGAGTCACAGTGATGATGTACTATCAGGGAAAAGAGTAACTGTGATGTTGTACTATCAAAGTAAAGAGATACTGTGATGATGTACTATCTGAAAAAAAGAGTCACTGTAATGATTTACTATCAGAGAAAAGAGTCACTGTGATGATATACTATCAGAGAAAAGAGCCACTGTTATGATGTACTATCAGAAATAAGAGTCTCTGTGATGATGTCTATCAGAGAAAAGAGGCACACAGTGAAGATGTACTATTATTGAAAAATGTCACTGTGATGATGTACTATCAAAGTAAAGAGTTATTGTGATGATGTACTATCAGAAAAAAGAATTACCGTAATGATTTACTATCAGAGAAAAGAGTCACCGTAATGATTTACTATCAGAGAAAAGAGTCACTGTGATGATGTACTATCAGAGATAAGAGTCACTGTGGTTTTATACTATTAGAGAAAAGATTCACAGTGATGATGTATTATCAGAGAAAAGAGTCACTGTTATGATGTACTATCAGAGAAAAGAGTCTCTGTGATGATGTACTATCAGAGAAAAGATATACTGTGATGATGTACTATCAGAGAAAAGAGTCACCGTGATGATGTACTATCAAAGAAAAGAGTCACTGTGCATTTGTACTATTAGAGAAAAGAGTCACAGTGATGATGTACTATCATAAAAAGAGAGTCATAGTGACGATGTACTTTCAGAGAAAAGAGTCACAGTGATGTTCTACTATCGGAAAAAAGAGTCACAGTGATGATGTACTATCAGAGAAAAGAGTCACTGTGATGATGTACTATCAAAGTAAAGAGATACTGTGATGATGTACTTTCAGAGAAAAGAGTCACAGTGATGTTCTACTATCGGAAAAAAGAGTCACAGTGATGATGTACTATCAGAGAAAAGAGTCACTGTGATGATGTACTATCAAAGTAAAGAGATACTGTGATGATGTACTATCAGAAAAAAAGAGTCACTGTAATGATTTACTATCAGAGAAAAGAGTCACTGTGATGATGTACTATCAGAGAAAAGAGTTACCGTAATGATTTACTATCAGAGAAAAGAGTCACCGTAATGATTTACTATCAGAGAAAAGAGTCACTGTGATGATGTACTATCAGAGATAAGAGTCACTGTGGTTTTATACTATTAGAGAAAAGATTCACAGTGATGATGTATTATCAGAGAAAAGAGTCACTGTTATGATGTACTATCAGAGAAAAGAGTCTCTGTGATGATGTACTATCAGAGAAAAGAGTCACCGTGATGATGTACTATCAAAGAAAAGAGTCACTGTGCATTTGTACTATTAGAGAAAAGAGTCACAGTGATGATGTACTATCATAAAAAAGAGTCACAGTGATGATGTACTATCAGGGAAAAGAGTCACTGTGATGATGTACTATCAAAGTAAAGAGATACTGTGATGATGTACTATCAGAAAAAAAGAGTCACTGTAATGATTTACTATCAGAGAAAAGATTCACAGTGATGATGTATTATCAGAGAAAAGAGTCACAGTGATGATGTACTATCAGGGAAAAAGAGTCACTGTGATGATGTACTATCAAAGTGAAGAGATACTGTGATGATGTACTATCAGAAAAAAGAGTTACCGTAATGATTTACTATCAGAGAAAAGAGTCACTTTGATGATGTACTATCATAGAAAAGAGTCACTGTGATGATGTGCTTTCAGAGTAAAGAGTCACTTTGATGATGTACTATCATAGAAAAGAGTCACTGTGATGATGTACCATCATAAAGAATGTCATTGTGATAATGTACTATCAAAGAAAAATTACCTGTGTTGATGTACTATCAGAGAAAAGAGTCACTGTTATTTTGAGCTAGCAGAGAAAAGAGTCACTGTGATTTTGAGCTATCAGAGAAAAGAGCCACTGTGATGATGTACTATCTGAGAAAAGAGTCACTGTGATAATGTACTATCAAAGGATAGAGTCACTGTGATGATGTACTATCAGAGAAAAGAGTCACTGTTATTTTGAGCTAGCAGAGAAAAGAGTCACTGTGATTTTGAGCTATTAGAGAAAAGAGCCACTGTGATGATGTACTATCAGAGAAAAGAGTCACTGTGATAATGTACTATCAAAGGAGAGAGTCACTGTGATGATGTACTATCAGAGAAAAGAGTCACCTTAATGATTTACTATCAGAGAAAAGAGTCACTGTGATGATATACTATCAGAGAAAAGAGTCACTAAGATTATGTACTATCAGAGAAAAGAGTCACTGTGATGATGTACTATCATAAAAAAAAGAGTCATAGTGACGATGAACTATCAGAGAAAAAAGTCACTGTGATGATATACTACCAAAGAAAAGAGTCACTAAGATGATGTACTATCAGAGAAAAGAGTCACTGTGATGATGTACTATCATAAAAGAAGAGTCATAGTGACGATGTACTATCAGAGAAAAGAGTCACAGTGATGTTGTACTATCAAAGAAAATAGTCACAGTGATGATGTACTATCAGAGAAAAGAATCACTGTGATGATGTACTATCAAAGTAAAGAGTTACTGTGATGATATACTATCAGAAAAAAGAGTTACCGTAATGATTTACAATCAGAGAAAAAAGTCACCGAAATGATTTACTATCAAAGAAAAGAGTCACTGTGATGATGTACTATCAGAGAAAAGAGTCACTGTGGTTTTATACTATTAGAGAAAAGATTCACAGTGATGACGTACTATCAGAGAAAAGAGTCTGTGTGATGATGTACTATCAGAGAAAAGAGTCACCGTGATGATGAACTATCAAAGAAAAGAGTCACTGTGCTCTTGTACTATTAGAGAAAAGAGTCACAGAGATGATGTACTATCAGAGTAAAGAGTCTCCTTAATGATTTACTATCAGAGAAAAGAGTCACTGTGATGATGTACTATCAGAGGAAAGAGTCACTAAGATGATGTACTATCAGAGAAAAGAGTCACTGTGGTGATGTACTATCATAAAAAAAGAGTCATAGTGACGATGAACTATCAGGGAAAAAATGTTACAGTGATGTTCTACTATCAGAAAAAAGTCACAGTGATGATGTACTATCAGGGAAAAGGGTCACTGTGATGATGTACTATCAAAGTAAAGAGATACTGTGATGATGTACTATCAGAAAAAAAGAGTCACTGTAATGATTTACTATCAGAGAAAAGAGTCACTGTGATGATGTACTATCAGAGAAAAGAGCCACTGTTATGATGTACTATCAGGGAAAAGAGTCACAGTGATGTTGTACTATCAGAGAAAAGAGTCACAGTGATGATGTTCTATCAGAGAAAAGAGTCACAGTGATGTTTTACTATCAAACAAAATAGTCACTGTGATAATGTACTATCATTGAAAAATGTCACTGTGATGATGTACTTTAAGAGAAGGAGTACCTGTGTTGATGTACTATCAGGGAAAAAAGTCACTGTGATGATGTAATATCAGAGAAAAGAGTCACTGTGATGATGTACTATCAGAGAAAGAGTACCTGTGTTGATGTACTATCAGAGAAAAGAGTCATTGTGATGATGTACTCTCAGAGAAAAGAGTCACTGTGTTCATGTACTATCAGAGAAAAGAGTCTCTGTGATGATATACTATCAGAGAAAAGAGGCACTGTGATGATGTACTATCAGAGAAATGAGTCACCGTGATGATGTACTATAAGAGAAAAGAGGCACTGTGATGATGTACTATCAGAGAAAAGAGTCACTGTGGTTTTGTACTATTAGAGGATAGAGTCACAGTGATAATGTACTATCAGAGAAAAGAGTCTCTGTTATGATGTACTATCAGAGAAAAGAGTCACCGTGATGATGAACTATCAAAGAAAAGAGTCACTGTGCTTTTGTACTATTAGAGAAAAGAGTCACAGAGATGATGTACTATCAGAGTAAAGAGTCTCCTTAATGATTTACTATCAGAGAAAAGAGTCACTGTGATGATGTATTATCAGAGAAAAGAGTCACTGTTATGATGTACTATCAGAGAAAAGAGTCTCTGCGATGATGTACTATCAGAGAAAAGAGTCACCGTGATGATGTACTATCAAAGAAAAGAGTCACTGTGCATTTGTACTATTAGAGAAAAGAGTCACAGTGATGATGTACTATCAGACTAAAGAGTCTCCTTAATGATTTACTATCAGAGAAAAGAGTCACTGTGATGATGTACTATCAAGGAAAAAGAGTCACTGTGATGATGTACTATCAAAGTGAACAGATACTGTGATGATGTACTATCAGAAAAAAGAGTTACCGTAATGATTTACTATCAGAGAAAAGAGTCACTTTGATGATGTACTATCATAGAAAAGAGTCATTGTGATGATGTGCTTTCAGAGTAAAGAGTCACTTTGATGATGTACTATCATAGAAAAGAGTCACTGTGATGATGTACCATCATAAGAAATGTCATTGTGATAATGTACTATCAAAGAAAAAGTACCTGTGTTGATGTACTATCAGAGAAAAGAGTCACTGTTATTTTGAGCTAGCAGAGAAAAGAGTCACTGTGATTTTGAGCTATCAGAGAAAAGAGCCACTGTGATGATGTACTATCAGAGAAAAGAGTCACTGTGATAATGTACTATCAAAGGATAGAGTCACTGTGATGATGTACTATCAGAGAAAAGAGTCACCTTAATGATTTACTATCAGAGAAAAGAGTCACTGTGATGGTATACTATCAGAGAAAAGAGTCACTAAGATGATGTACTATCAGAGAACAGAGTCACTGTGATGATGTACTATCATAAAAAAAGAGTCATAGTGACGATGAACTATCAGGGAAAAAAGTCACTGTGATGATATACTACCAAAGAAAAGAGTCACTAAGATGATGTACTATCAGAGAAAAGAGTCACTGTGATGATGTACTATCATAAAAAAAGAGTCATAGTGACGATGAACTATCAGGGAAAAAAGTCAGTGTGATGATATACTACCAAAGAAAAGAGTCACTAAGATGATTTACTATCAGAGAAAAGAGTCACCGTAATGATTTACTATCAGAGAAAAGAGTCACTGTGATGATGTACTATCAGAGATAAGAGTCACTGTGGTTTTATACTATTAGAGAAAAGATTCACAGTGATGATGTATTATCAGAGAAAAGAGTCACTGTTATGATGTACTATCAGAGAAAAGAGTCTCTGTGATGATGTACTATCAGAGAAAAGAGTCACCGTGGTGATGTACTATCAAAGAAAAGAGTCACTGTGCATTTGTACTATTAGAGAAAAGAGTCACAGTGATGATGTACTATCAGACTAAAGAGTCTCCTTAATGATTCACTATCAGAGAAAAGAGTCACTGTGATGATGTACTATCATAAAAAAAGAGTCATAGTGACGATGAACTATCAGGGAAAAAATGTTACAGTGATGTTCTACTATCAGAGAAAAGAGTCACAGTGATGATGTACTATCAGGGAAAAAGAGTCACTGTGATGATGTACTATCAAAGTGAAGAGATACTGTGATGATGTACTATCAGAAAAAAGAGTTACCGTAATGATTTACTATCAGAGAAAAGAGTCACTTTGATGATGTACTATCATAGAAAAGAGTCACTGTGATGATGTGCTTTCAGAGTAAAGAGTCACTTTGATGATGTACTATCATAGAAAAGAGTCACTGTGATGATGTACCATCATAAAGAATGTCATTGTGATAATGTACTATCAAAGAAAAATTACCTGTGTTGACGTACTATCAGAGAAAAGTGTCACTGTTATTTTGAGCTAGCAGAGAAAAGAGTCACTGTGATTTTGAGCTATCAGAGAAAAGAGCCACTGTGATGATGTACTATCTGAGAAAAGAGTCACTGTGATAATGTACTATCAAAGGATAGAGTCACTGTGATGATGTACTATCAGAGAAAAGAGTCACTGTTATTTTGAGCTAGCAGAGAAAAGAGTCACTGTGATTTTGAGCTATTAGAGAAAAGAGCCACTGTGATGATGTACTATCAGAGAAAAGAGTCACTGTGATAATGTACTATCAAAGGAGAGAGTCACTGTGATGATGTACTATCAGAGAAAAGAGTCACCTTAATGATTTACTATCAGAGAAAAGAGTCACTGTGATGATATACTATCAGAGAAAAGAGTCACTAAGATTATGTACTATCAGAGAAAAGAGTCACAGTGATGATGTACTATCATAAAAAAAGAGTCATAGTGACGATGAACTATCAGAGAAAAAAGTCACTGTGATGATATACTACCAAAGAAAAGAGTCACTAAGATGATGTACTATCAGAGAAAAGAGTCACAGTGATGATGTACTATCATAAAAAAAGAGTCATAGTGACGATGAACTATCAGAGAAAAAAGTCACTGTGATGATATACTACCAAAGAAAAGAGTCACTAAGATGATGTACTATCAGAGAAAAGAGTCACAGTGATGATGTACTATCATAAAAAAAGAGTCATAGTGACGATGAACTATCAGAGAAAAAAGTCACTGTGATGATATACTACCAAAGAAAAGAGTCACTAAGATGTTGTACTATCAAAGAAAAGAGTCACAGTGATGATGTACTATCAGAGAAAAGAATCACTGTGATGATGTACTATCAAAGTAAAGAGTTACTGTGATGATGTACTATCAGAAAAAAGAGTTACCGTAATGATTTACTATCAGAGAAAAAAGTCACCGTAATGATTTACTATCAAAGAAAAGAGTCACTGTGATGATGTACTATCAGAGAAAAGAGTCACTGTGGTTTTATACTATTAGAGAAAAGATTCACAGTGATGATGTACTATCAGAGAAAAGAGTCTCTGTGATGATGTACTATCAGAGAAAAGAGTCACCGTGATGATGAACTATCAAAGAAAAGAGTCACTGTGCTCTTGTACTAATAGAGAAAAGAGTCACAGAGATGATGTACTATCAGAGTAAAGAGTCTCCTTAATGATTTACTATCAGAGAAAAGAGTCACTGTGATGATGTACTATCAGAGGAAAGAGTCACTAAGATGATGTACTATCAGAGAAAAGAGTCACTGTGGTGATGTACTATCATAAAAAAAGAGTCATAGTGACGATGAACTATCAGGGAAAAAATGTTACAGTGATGTTCTACTATCAGAAAAAAGTCACAGTGATGATGTACTATCAGGGAAAAGGGTCACTGTGATGATGTACTATCAAAGTAAAGAGATACTGTGATGATGTACTATCAGAAAAAAAGAGTCACTGTAATGATTTACTATCAGAGAAAAGAGTCACTGTGATGATGTACTATCAGAGAAAAGAGCCACTGTTATGATGTACTATCAGGGAAAAGAGTCACAGTGATGTTGTACTATCAGAGAAAAGAGTCACAGTGATGATGTTCTATCAGAGAAAAGAGTCACAGTGATGTTTTACTATCAAACAAAATAGTCACTGTGATAATGTACTATCATTGAAAAATGTCACTGTGATGATGTACTTTCAGAGAAGGAGTACCTGTGTTGATGTACTATCAGGGAAAAAAGTCACTGTGATGATGTAATATCAGAGAAAAGAGTCACTGTGATGATGTACTATCAGAGAAAGAGTACCTGTGTTGATGTACTATCAGAGAAAAGAGTCATTGTGATGATGTACTCTCAGAGGAAAGAGTCACTGTGTTCATGTACTATCAGAGAAAAGAGTCTCTGTGATGATATACTATCTGAGAAAAGAGGCACTGTGATGATGTACTATCAGAGAAATGAGTCACCGTGATGATGTACTATAAGAGAAAAGAGGCACTGTGATGATGTACTATCAGAGAAAAGAGTCACTGTGGTTTTGTACTATTAGAGGATAGAGTCACAGTGATAATGTACTATCAGAGAAAAGAGTCTCTGTAATGATGTACTATCAGAGAAAAGAGTCACCGTGATGATGAACTATCAAAGAAAAGAGTCACTGTGCTTTTGTACTATTAGAGAAAAGATTCACAGAGATGATGTACTATCAGAGAAAAGAGTCTCCTTAATGATTTACTATCAGAGAAAAAAGTCACTGTGATGATGTATTATCAGAGAAAAGAGTCACTGTTATGATGTACTATCAGAGAAAAGAGTCTCTGTGATGATGTACTATCAGAGAAAAGAGTCACCGTGATGATGAACTATCAAAGAAAAGAGTCACTGTGCATTTGTACTATTAGAGAAAAGAGTCACAGTGATGATGTACTATCAGACTAAAGAGTCTCCTTAATGATTTACTATCAGAGAAAAGAGTCACTGTGATGATGTACTATCAGGGAAAAAGAGTCACTGTGATGATGTACTATCAAAGTGAACAGATACTGTGATGATGTACTATCAGAAAAAAGAGTTACCGTAATGATTTACTATCAGAGAAAAGAGTCACTTTGATGATGTACTATCATAGAAAAGAGTCATTGTGATGATGTGCTTTCAGAGTAAAGAGTCACTTTGATGATGTACTATCATAGAAAAGAGTCACTGTGATGATGTACCATCATAAAAAATGTCATTGTGATAATGTACTATCAAAGAAAAAGTACCTGTGTTGATGTACTATCAGAGAAAAGAGTCACTGTTATTTTGAGCTAGCAGAGAATAGAGTCACTGTGATTTTGAGCTATCAGAGAAAAGAGCCACTGTGATGATGTACTATCAGAGAAAAGAGTCACTGTGATAATGTACTATCAAAGGATAGAGTCACTGTGATGATGTACTATCAGAGAAAAGAGTCACCTTAATGATTTACTATCAGAGAAAAGAGTCACTGTGATGATATACTATCAGAGAAAAGAGTCACTAAGATGATGTTCTATCAGAGAACAGAGTCACTGTGATGATGTACTATCATAAAAAAAGAGTCATAGTGACGATGAACTATCAGGGAAAAAAGTCACTGTGATGATATACTACCAAAGAAAAGAGTCACTAAGATGATGTACTGTCAGAGAAAAGAGTCACTGTGATGATGTACTATCATAAAAAAAGAGTCATAGTGACGATGAACTATCAGGGAAAACAGTCACAGTGATGTTGTACTATCAAAGAACGGAGTCACAGTGATGATTTACTATCAGAGAAAAGAGTCACCGTAATGATTTACTATCAGAGAAAAGAGTCACTGTGATGATGTACTATCAGAGATAAGAGTCACTGTGGTTTTATACTATTAGAGAAAAGATTCACAGTGATGATGTATTATCAGAGAAAAGAGTCACTGTTATGATGTACTATCAGAGAAAAGAGTCTCTGTGATGATTTACTATCAGAGAAAAGAGTCACCGTGGTGATGTACTATCAAAGAAAAGAGTCACTGTGCATTTGTACTATTAGAGAAAAGAGTCACAGTGATGATGTACTATCAGACTAAAGAGTCTCCTTAATGATTCACTATCAGAGAAAAGAGTCACTGTGATGATGTACTATCATAAAAAAAGAGTCATAGTGACGATGAACTATCAGGGAAAAAAATGTTACAGTGATGTTCTACTATCAGAGAAAAGAGTCACAGTGATGATGTACTATCAGGGAAAAAGAGTCACTGTGATGATGTACTATCAAAGTGAAGAGATACTGTGATGATGTACTATCAGAAAAAAGAGTTACCGTAATGATTTACTATCAGAGAAAAGAGTCACTTTGATGATGTACTATCATAGAAAAGAGTCACTGTGATGATGTGCTTTCAGAGTAAAGAGTCACTTTGATGATGTACTATCATAGAAAAGAGTCACTGTGATGATGTACCATCATAAAGAATGTCATTGTGATAATGTACTATCAAAGAAAAATTACCTGTGTTGACGTACTATCAGAGAAAAGTGTCACTGTTATTTTGAGCTAGCAGAGAAAAGAGTCACTGTGATTTTGAGCTATCAGAGAAAAGAGCCACTGTGATGATGTACTATCTGAGAAAAGAGTCACTGTGATAATGTACTATCAAAGGATAGAGTCACTGTGATGATGTACTATCAGAGAAAAGAGTCACTGTTATTTTGAGCTAGCAGAGAAAAGAGTCACTGTGATTTTGAGCTATTAGAGAAAAGAGCCACTGTGATGATGTACTATCAGAGAAAAGAGTCACTGTGATAATGTACTATCAAAGGAGAGAGTCACTGTGATGATGTACTATCAGAGGAAAGAGTCACCTTAATGATTTACTATCAGAGAAAAGAGTCACTGTGATGATATACTATCAGAGAAAAGAGTCACTAAGATTATGTACTATCAGAGAAAAGAGTCACAGTGATGATGTACTATCATAAAAAAAGAGTCATAGTGACGATGAACTATCAGAGAAAAAAGTCACTGTGATGATATACTACCAAAGAAAAGAGTCACTAAGATGATGTACTATCAGAGAAAAGAGTCACTGTGATGATGTACTATAATAAAAGAAGAGTCATAGTGACGATGTACTATCAGAGAAAAGAGTCACAGTGATGTTGTACTATCAAAGAAAAGAGTCACAGTGATGATGTACTATCAGAGAAAAGAATCACTGTGATGATGTACTATCAGAGAAAAGAGTCACCGTGATGATGAACTATCAAAGAAAAGAGTCACTGTGCTTTTGTACTATTAGAGAAAAGAGTCACAGAGATGATGTACTATCAGAGAAAAGAGTCTCCTTAATGATTTACTATCAGAGAAAAAAGTCACTGTGATGATGTATTATCAGAGAAAAGAGTCACTGTTATGATGTACTATCAGAGAAAAGAGTCTCTGTGATGATGTACTATCAGAGAAAAGAGTCACCGTGATGATGAACTATCAAAGAAAAGAGTCACTGTGCATTTGTACTATTAGAGAAAAGAGTCACAGTGATGATGTACTATCAGACTAAAGAGTCTCCTTAATGATTTACTATCAGAGAAAAGAGTCACTGTGATGATGTACTATCAGGGAAAAAGAGTCACTGTGATGATGTACTATCAAAGTGAACAGATACTGTGATGATGTACTATCAGAAAAAAGAGTTACCGTAATGATTTACTATCAGAGAAAAGAGTCACTTTGATGATGTACTATCATAGAAAAGAGTCATTGTGATGATGTGCTTTCAGAGTAAAGAGTCACTTTGATGATGTACTATCATAGAAAAGAGTCACTGTGATGATGTACCATCATAAAAAATGTCATTGTGATAATGTACTATCAAAGAAAAAGTACCTGTGTTGATGTACTATCAGAGAAAAGAGTCACTGTTATTTTGAGCTAGCAGAGAATAGAGTCACTGTGATTTTGAGCTATCAGAGAAAAGAGCCACTGTGATGATGTACTATCAGAGAAAAGAGTCACTGTGATAATGTACTATCAAAGGATAGAGTCACTGTGATGATGTACTATCAGAGAAAAGAGTCACCTTAATGATTTACTATCAGAGAAAAGAGTCACTGTGATGATATACTATCAGAGAAAAGAGTCACTAAGATGATGTACTATCAGAGAACAGAGTCACTGTGATGATGTACTATCATAAAAAAAGAGTCATAGTGACGATGAACTATCAGGGAAAAAAGTCACTGTGATGATATACTACCAAAGAAAAGAGTCACTAAGATGATGTACTGTCAGAGAAAAGAGTCACTGTGATGATGTACTATCATAAAAAAAGAGTCATAGTGACGATGTACTATCAGAGAAAACAGTCACAGTGATGTTGTACTATCAAAGAACGGAGTCACAGTGATGATTTACTATCAGAAAAAAGAGTTACCGTAATGATTTACTATCAGAGAAAAGAGTCACCGTAATGATTTACTATCAGAGAAAAGAGTCACTGTGATGATGTACTATCAGAGAAAAGAGTCATTGTGGTTTTATACTATTAGAGAAAAGATTCACAGTGATGATGTATTATCAGAGAAAAGAGTCACTGTTATGATGTACTATCAGAGAAAAGAGTCTCTGTGATGATGTACTATCAGAGAAAAGAGTCACCATGATGATGAACTATCAAAGAAAAGAGTCACTGTGCTCTTGTACTATTAGAGAAAAGAGTCACAGAGATGATGTACCATCAGAGTAAAGAGTCTCCTTAATGATTTACTATCAGAGAAATGAGTCACTGTGAAGATGTACTATCAGAGGAAAGAGTCACTAAGATGATGTACTATCAGAGAAAAGAGTCACTGTGGTGATGTACTATCATAAAAAAAGAGTCATAGTGTCGATGAACTATCAGGGAAAAAATGTTACAGTGATGTTCTACTATCAGAAAAAAGTCACAGTGATGATGTTCTATCAGAGAAAAGAGTCACCTTAATGATTTACTCTCAGAGAAAAGAGTCACTGTGATGATATACTATCAGAGAAAAGAGTCACTAAGATGATGTACTATCAGAGAACAGAGTCACTGTGATGATGTACTATCATAAAAAAAGAGTCATAGTGACGATGAACTATCTGGGAAAAAAGTCACTGTGATGATATACTACCAAAGAAAAGAGTCACTAAGATGATGTTCTATCAGAGAAAAGAGTCACTGTGATGATGTACTATCATAAAAAAAGAGTCATAGTGACGATGTACTATCAGAGAAAAGAGTCACAGTGATGTTGTACTATCAAAGAAAAGAGTCAAAGTGATGATTTACTATCAGAAAAAAGAGTTACCGTAATGATTTACTATCAGAGAAAAGAGTCACCGTAATGATTTACTATCAGAGAAAAGAGTCACTGTGATGATGTACTATCAGAGAAAAGAGTCACTTTGGTTTTATACTATTAGAGAAAAGATTCACAGTGATGATGTATTATCAGAGAAAAGAGTCACTGTTATGATGTACTATCAGAGAAAAGAGTCTCTGTGATGATGTACTATCAGAGAAAAGAGTCACCGTGATGATGAACTATCAAAGAAAAGAGTCACTGTGCTCTTGTACTATTAGAGAAAAGAGTCACAGAGATGATGTACTATCAGAGTAAAGAGTCTCCTTAATGATTTACTATCAGAGAAAAGAGTCACTGTGATGATGTACTATCAGAGGAAAGAGTCACTAAGATGATGTACTATCAGAGAAAAGAGTCACTGTGGTGATGTACTATCATAAAAAAAGAGTCATAGTGACGATGAACTATCAGGGAAAAAATGTTACAGTGATGTTCTACTATCAGAAAAAAGTCACAATGATGATGTACTATCAGGGAAAAGGGTCACTGTGATGATGTACTATCAAAGTAAAGAGATACTGTGATGATGTACTATCAGAAAAAAAGAGTCACTGTAATGATTTACTATCAGAGAAAAGAGTCACTGTGATGATGTACTATCAGAGAAAAGAGCCACTGTTATGATGTACTATCAGGGAAAAGAGTCACAGTGATGTTGTACTATCAGAGAAAAGAGTCACAGTGATGATGTTCTATCAGAGAAAAGAGTCACAGTGATGTTTTACTATCAAACAAAATAGTCACTGTGATAATGTACTATCATTGAAAAATGTCACTGTGATGATGTACTTTCAGAGAAGGAGTACCTGTGTTGATGTACTGTCAGGGAAAAGAGTCACTGTGATGATGTAATATCAGAGAAAAGAGTCACTGTGATGATGTACTATCAGAGAAAGAGTACCTGTGTTGATGTACTATCAGAGAAAAGAGTCATTGTGATGATGTACTCTCAGAGAAAAGAGTCACTGTGTTCATGTACTATCAGAGAAAAGAGTCTCTGTGATGATATACTATCAGAGAAAAGAGGCACTGTGATGATGTACTATCAGAGAAATGAGTCACCGTGATGATGTACTATAAGAGAAAAGAGGCACTGTGATGATGTACTATCAGAGAAAAGAGTCACTGTGGTTTTGTACTATTAGAGGATAGAGTCACAGTGATAATGTACTATCAGAGAAAAGAGTCTCTGTAATGATGTACTATCAGAGAAAAGAGTCACCGTGATGATGAACTATCAAAGAAAAGAGTCACTGTGCCTTTGTACTATTAGAGAAAAGAGTCACAGAGATGATGTACTATCAGAGTAAAGAGTCTCCTTAATGATTTACTATCAGAGAAAAGAGTCACTGTGATGATGTATTATCAGAGAAAAGAGTCACTGTTATGATGTACTATCAGAGAAAAGAGTCTCTGTGATGATGTACTATCAGAGAAAAGAGTCACCGTGATGATGTACTATCAAAGAAAAGAGTCACTGTGCATTTGTACTATTAGAGAAAAGAGTCACAGTGATGATGTACTATCAGACTAAAGAGTCTCCTTAATGATTTACTATCAGAGAAAAGAGTCACTGTGATGATGTACTATCAGGGAAAAAGAGTCACTGTGATGATGTACTATCAAAGTGAACAGATACTGTGATGATGTACTATCAGAAAAAAGAGTTACCGTAATGATTTACTATCAGAGAAAAGAGTCACTTTGATGATGTACTATCATAGAAAAGAGTCATTGTGATGATGTGCTTTCAGAGTAAAGAGTCACTTTGATGATGTACTATCATAGAAAAGAGTCACTGTGATGATGTACCATCATAAAAAATGTCATTGTGATAATGTACTATCAAAGAAAAAGTACCTGTGTTGATGTACTATCAGAGAAAAGAGTCAATGTTATTTTGAGCTAGCAGAGAAAAGAGTCACTGTGATTTTGAGCTATCAGAGAAAAGAGCCACTGTGATGATGTACTATCAGAGAAAAGAGTCACTGTGATAATGTACTATCAAAGGATAGAGTCACTGTGATGATGTACTATCAGAGAAAAGAGTCACCTTAATGATTTACTATCAGAGAAAAGAGTCACTGTGATGATATACTATCAGAGAAAAGAGTCACCAAGATGATGTACTATCAGAGAACAGAGTCACTGTGATGATGTACTATCATAAAAAAAGAGTCATAGTGACGATGAACTATCAGGGAAAAAAGTCACTGTGATGATATACTACCAAAGAAAAGAGTCACTAAGATGATGTACTATCAGAGAAAAGAGTCACTGTGATGATGTACTATCATAAAAAAAGAGTCATAGTGACGATGTACTATCAGAGAATAGAGTCACAGTGATGTTGTACTATCAAAGAAAAGAGTCACAGTGATGATTTACTATCAGAAAAAAGAGTTACCGTAATGATTTACTATCAGAGAAAAGAGTCACCGTAATGATTTACTATCAGAGAAAAGAGTCACTGTGATGATGTACTATCAGAGAAAAGAGTCACTGTGGTTTTATACTATTAGAGAAAAGATTCACAGTGATGATGTATTATCAGAGAAAAGAGTCACTGTTATGATGTACTATCAGAGAAAAGAGTCTCTGTGATGATGTACTATCAGAGAAAAGAGTCACCGTGATGATGAACTATCAAAGAAAAGAGTCACTGTGCTCTTGTACTATTAGAGAAAAGAGTCACAGAGATGATGTACTATCAGAGTAAAGAGTCTCCTTAATGATTTACTATCAGAGAAATGAGTCACTGTGAGGATGTACTATCAGAGGAAAGAGTCACTAAGATGATGTACTATCAGAGAAAAGAGTTACTAAGATAATGTACTATCATAAAAAAAGAGTCATAGTGACGATGAACTATCAGGGAAAAAATGTTACAGTGATGTTCTCCTATCAGAAAAAAGTCACAGTGATGATGTACTATCAGGGAAAAGGGTCACTGTGATGATGTACTATCAAAGTAAAGAGATACTGTGATGATGTACTATCAGAAAAAAAGAGTCACTGTAATGATTTACTATCAGAAAAAAGAGTCACTGTGATGATGTACTATCAGAGAAAATAGCCACTGTTATGATGTACTATCAAGAAAAGAGTCACAGTGATGTTGTACTATCAGAGAAAAGAATCACAGTGATGATGTTCTATCAGAGAAAAGAGTCACAGTGATGTTTTACTATCAAACAAAATAGTCACTGTGATAATGTACTATCATTGAAAAATGTCACTGTGATGATGTACTTTCAGAGAAGGAGTACCTGTGTTGATGTACTATCAGGGAAAAGAGTCACTGTGATTATGTAATATCAAAGAAAAGAGTCACTGTGATGATGTACTATCAGAGAAAAGAGTCACTGTGTTCATGTACTATCAGAGAAAAGAGTCTCTGTGATGATGTACTATCAGAAAAAAGAGGCACTGTGATGATGTACTATCAGAGAAATGAGTCACCGTGATGATTTACAATCAGAGAAAAGAGTCACTGTGTTGATGTACTATCAGAGAAAAGAGTCACTGTGGTTTTTACTATTAGAGGAAAGGGTCACTGTGCTGATGTACCATCAGAGAAAGGAGTCACTGTGATGATGTACCATCAGACAAAAGAATCGCTGAGATGATGTACTATCATAGTAAAGAGTCACTATGATGATGTGCTATCATAGAAAAGAATCAATGTGATGATGTAATTTCATAAAAAATGTCACTGTGATGATGTACTATCAGAGAAAAGAATCACTGTGATGATGAGCTATCAGAGAAAAGAGCCACTGTGATGATGTACTATCAGAAAGAAGAGTCTCTGTGATGATGAGCTATCAGAGAAAAGAGCCACTGTTATGATGTACTATCAGAAAGAAGAGTCTCTGTGATGATGTACTATCAGAGAAAAGTCACCGTGATGATGTACTATAAAAGAAAAGAGTCATTGTGTTGATGTACTATCAGAGAAAAGAGTCACTGTGTTGATGTACTATCAGAGAAAAGAGTCACTGTGGTTTTGTACTATCAGAGAGAAGAGTCACTGTGGTTTTGTACTATTAGAGAAAAGAGTCACTGTGATGATGTACCATCAGAGAAAAGAGTCACTGTGATGATGTACTATCATAGAAAAGAGTCACTGTCATGATGTGCTTTCAGAGTAAAGAGTCACTTTGATGATGTACTATCATAGAAAAGAGCCACTGTTATGATGTACTATCAGAAAGAAGAGTCTCTGTGATGATGTACTATCAGAGAAAAGTCACCGTGATGATGTACTATAAAAGAAAAGAGTCATTGTGTTGATGTACTATCAGAGAAAAGAGTCACTGTGGTTTTGTACTATCAGAGAAAAGAGTCACTGTGATTTTGAGCTATCAGAGAAAAGAGCCACTGTGATGATGTACTATCAGAGAAAAGAGTCACTGGGATAATGTACTATCAAAGGATAGAGTCACTGTGATGATGTACTATCAGAGAAAAGAGTCACCTTAATGATTTACTATCAGAGAAAAGAGTCACTGTGATGATATACTATCAGAGAAAAGAGTCACTAAGATGATGTACTATCAGAGAAAAGAGTCACTGTGATGATGTACTATCATAAAAAAAGAGTCATAGTGACGATGTACTATCAGAGAAAAGAGTCACAGTGATGTTGTACTATCAAAAAAAAGAGTCACAGTGATGATGAACTATCAGAGAAAAGAATCACTGTGATGATGTACTATCAAAGTAAAGAGTTACTGTGATGATGTACTATCAGAGAAAAGAGTCACCTTAATGATTTACTATCAGAGAAAAGAGTCACTGTGATGATATACTATCAGAGAAAAGAGTCACTAAGATGATGTACTATCAGAGAAAAGAGTCACTGTGATGATGTACTATCATAAAAAAAGAGTCATAGTGACGATGAACTATCAGGGAAATAAGTCACTGTGATCATATACTACCAAAGAAAAGAGTCACTAAGATGATGTAATATCAGAGAAAAGAGTCACTGTGATGATGTACTATCATAAAAGAAGAGTCATAGTGACGATGTACTATCAGAGAAAAGAATCACTGTGATGATGTACTATCAAAGTAAAGAGTTACTGTGATGATGTACTATCAGAAAAAAGAGTTACCGTAATGATTTACTATCAGAGAAAAAAGTCTCCGTAATGATTTACTATCATAGAAAAGAGTCACTGTGATAAGGTACTATCAGAGAAAAGAGTCACTGTGGTTTTGTACTATTAGAGAAAAGAGTCACTGTGATGATATACTATCAGAGAAAAGAGTCACTGTGTTCATGTACTATCAGAGAAAAGGGTCACTGTGGTTTTGTACTATTAGAGAAAAAAGTCTCTGTGATGATGTACTATCAGAGAAATGAGTCACCGTGATGATGTACGATCAGAGAAAAGAGTCACTGTATTGATGTACTACCAGAGAGAAGAGTCACTGTGGTTTTGTACTATTAGAGAAAAGAGTCACAGTGATGATGTACAATGAGAGAAAAGAGTCACTGTGTTGATGTACTATCAGAGAAAAGAGTCACTGTGGTTTTTTACTATTAGAGGAAAGAGTCACTGTGCTGATGTACCATCAGAGAAAAGAGTCACTAAGATGATGTACTATCAGAGAAAAGAGTCACTGTGATGATGTACTATCATAAAAAAAGAGTCATAGTGACGATGTACTATCAGAGAAAAGAGTCACAGTGATGTTGTACTATCAAAGAAAAGAGTCACAGTGATGATGTACTATCAGAGAAAAGAATCACTGTGATGATGTACTATCAAAGTAAAGAGTTACTGTGATGATGTACTATCAGAAAAAAGAGTTACCGTAATGATTTACTATCAGAGAAAAGAGTCACTGTGATGATGTACTATCATAGAAAAGAGTCACTGTGATGATGTGCTTTCAGAGTAAAGAGTCACTTTGATGATGTACTATCATAGAAAAGAGTCACTGTGATGATGTACCATCATAAAAAATGTCATTGTGATAATGTACAATCAAAGAAAGAGTACCTGTGTTGATGTACTATCAGAGAAAAGAGTCACTGTTATTTTGAGCTAGCAGAGAAAAGAGTCACTGTGATTTTGAGCTATTAGAGAAAAGAGCCACTGTGATGATGTACTATCAGAGAAAAGAGTCACTGTGATAATGTACTATCAAGGGATAGAGTCACTGTGATGATGTACTATCAGAGAAAAGAGTCACCTTAATGATTTACTATCAGAGAAAAGAGTCACTGTGATGATATACTATCAGAGAAAAGAGTCACTAAGATGATGTACTATCAGAGAAAAGAGGCACTGTGATGATGTACTATCATAAAAAAAGAGTCATAGTGACGATGAACTATCAGGAAAATAAGTCACTGTGATTATATACTACCAAAGAAAAGAGTCACTAAGATAATGTAATATCAGAGAAAAGAGTCACTGTGATGATGTACTATCATAAAAGAAGAGTCATAGTGACGATGTACTATCAGAGAAAAGAGTCACAATGATGTTGTACTATCAAAGAAAAGAGTCACAGTGATGATGTACTATCAGAGAAAAGAATCACTGTGATGATGTACTATCAAAGTAAAGAGTTACTGTGATGATGTACTATCAGAAAAAAGAGTTACCGTAATGATTTACTATCAGAGAAAAAAGTCTCCGTAATGATTTACTATCATAGAAAAGAGTCACTGTGATAAGGTACTATCAGAGAAAAGAGTCACTGTGGTTTTGTACTATTAAAGAAAAGAGTCACTGTGATGATATACTATCAGAGAAAAGAGTCACTGTGTTCATGTACTATCAGAGAAAAGGGTCACTGTGGTTTTGTACTATTAGAGAAAAAAGTCTCTGTGATGATGTACTATCAGAGAAATGAGTCACCGTGATGATGTACGATCAGAGAAAAGAGTCACTGTATTGATGTACTACCAGAGAGAAGAGTCACTGTGGTTTTGTACTATTAGAGAAAAGAGTCACAGTGATGATGTACAATGAGAGAAAAGAGTCACTGTGTTGATGTACTATCAGAGAAAAGAGTCACTGTGGTTTTTTACTATTAGAGGAAAGAGTCACTGTGCTGATGTACCATCAGAGAAAAGAGTCACTAAGATGATGTACTATCAGAGAAAAGAGTCACTGTGATGATGTACTATCATAAAAAAAGAGTCATAGTGACGATGTACTATCAGAGAAAAGAGTCACAGTGATGTTGTACTATCAAAGAAAAGAGTCACAGTGATGATGTACTATCAGAGAAAAGAATCACTGTGATGATGTACTATCAAAGTAAAGAGTTACTGTGATGATGTACTATCAGAAAAAAGAGTTACCGTAATGATTTACTATCAGAGAAAAGAGTCACTGTGATGATGTACTATCATAGAAAAGAGTCACTGTGATGATGTGCTTTCAGAGTAAAGAGTCACTTTGATGATGTACTATCATAGAAAAGAGTCACTGTGATGATGTACCATCATAAAAAATGTCATTGTGATAATGTACAATCAAAGAAAGAGTACCTGTGTTGATGTACTATCAGAGAAAAGAGTCACTGTTATTTTGAGCTAGCAGAGAAAAGAGTCACTGTGATTTTGAGCTATTAGAGAAAAGAGCCACTGTGATGATGTACTATCAGAGAAAAGAGTCACTGTGATAATGTACTATCAAAGGATAGAGTCACTGTGATGATGTACTATCAGAGAAAAGAGTCACCTTAATGATTTACTATCAGAGAAAAGAGTCACTGTGATGATATACTATCAGAGAAAAGAGTCACTAAGATGATGTACTATCAGAGAAAAGAGGCACTGTGATGATGTACTATCATAAAAAAAGAGTCATAGTGACGATGAACTATCAGGAAAATAAGTCACTGTGATTATATACTACCAAAGAAAAGAGTCACTAAGATAATGTAATATCAGAGAAAAGAGTCACTGTGATGATGTACTATCATAAAAGAAGAGTCATAGTGACGATGTACTATCAGAGAAAAGAGTCACAATGATGTTGTACTATCAAAGAAAAGAGTCACAGTGATGATGTACTATCAGAGAAAAGAATCACTGTGATGATGTACTATCAAAGTAAAGAGTTACTGTGATGATGTACTATCAGAAAAAAGAGTTACCGTAATGATTTACTATCAGAGAAAAAAGTCTCCGTAATGATTTACTATCATAGAAAAGAGTCACTGTGATAAGGTACTATCAGAGAAAAGAGTCACTGTGGTTTTGTACTATTAGAGAAAAGAGTCACTGTGATGATATACTATCAGAGAAAAGAGTCACTGTGTTCATGTACTATCAGAGAAAAGGGTCACTGTGTTTTTGTACTATTAGAGAAAAAAGTCTCTGTGATGATGTACTATCAGAGAAATGAGTCACCGTGATGATGTACGATCAGAGAAAAGAGTCACTGTGGTTTTGTACTATTAGAGAAAAGAGTCACAGTGATGATGTACAATGAGAGAAAAGAGTCACTGTGTTGATGTACTATCAGAGAAAAGAGTCACTGTGGTTTTTTACTATTAGAGGAAAGAGTCACTGTGCTGATGTACCATCAGAGAAAAGAGTCACTGTAATGATGTACTATCAGACAAATAAATCGCTGTGATGATGTACTATCATAGTAAAGAGTCACTATGATGATGTGCTATCATAGTAAAGAGTCACTATGATGATGTACTATCATAGAAAAGAATCAATGTGATGATGTAGTTTCATAAAAACTGGCACTGTGATGATGTACTATCAGAGAAAAGAGTCACTGTGATGATGAGCTATCAGAGAAAAGAGCCACTGTGATGATGTACTATCAGAAAGAAGAGTCTCTGTGATGATGAGCTATCAGAGAAAAGGGACACTGTTATGATGTACTATCAGAAAGAAGAGTCTCTGTGATGATGTCTATCAGAGAAACGAGGCACTGTGATGATGTACTATCAGAGAAAAGTCACCGAGATGATGTACTATCAAAGAAAAGAGTCACTGTGCTTTTGTACTATCAGAGAAAAGAGTCACTGTGTTGATGTACAATCAGAGAAAAGAGTCACTGTGGTTTTGTACTATCAGAGAAAAGAGTCACTGTGGTTTTGTACTATTAGAGAAAAGAGTCACTGTGATGATGTACCATCAGAGAAAAGAGTCACAGTGATGATGTACTATCATAGAAAAGAGTCACTGTGATGATGTGCTTTCAGAGTAAAGAGTCACTTAGATGATGTGATATCATAGAAAAGAGTCACTGTGATGATGTACTATCATAAAAAAAGAGTCATAGTGACGATGTACTATCAGAGAAAAGAGTCACAGTGATGTTGTACTATCAAAGAAAAGAGTCACAGTGATGATGTACTATCAGAGAAAAGAATCACTGTGATGATGTACTATCAAAGTAAAGAGTTACTGTGATGATGTACTATCAGAAAAAAGAGTTACCGTAATGATTTACTATCAGAGAAAAGAGTCACTGTGATGATGTACTATCATAGAAAAGAGTCACTGTGATGATGTGCTTTCAGAGTAAAGAGTCACTTTGATGATGTACTATCATAGAAAAGAGTCACTGTGATGATGTACCATCATAAAAAATGTCATTGTGATAATGTACAATCAAAGAAAGAGTACCTGTGTTGATGTACTATCAGAGAAAAGAGTCACTGTTATTTTGAGCTAGCAGAGAAAAGAGTCACTGTGATTTTGAGCTATTAGAGAAAAGAGCCACTGTGATGATGTACTATCAGAGAAAAGAGTCACTGTGATAATGTACTATCAAAGGATAGAGTCACTGTGATGATGTACTATCAGAGAAAAGAGTCACCTTAATGATTTACTATCAGAGAAAAGAGTCACTGTGATGATATACTATCAGAGAAAAGAGTCACTAAGATGATGTACTATCAGAGAAAAGAGGCACTGTGATGATGTACTATCATAAAAAAAGAGTCATAGTGACGATGAACTATCAGGAAAATAAGTCACTGTGATTATATACTACCAAAGAAAAGAGTCACTAAGATAATGTAATATCAGAGAAAAGAGTCACTGTGATGATGTACTATCATAAAAGAAGAGTCATAGTGACGATGTACTATCAGAGAAAAGAGTCACAATGATGTTGTACTATCAAAGAAAAGAGTCACAGTGATGATGTACTATCAGAGAAAAGAATCACTGTGGTGATGTACTATCAAAGTAAAGAGTTACTGTGATGATGTACTATCAGAAAAAAGAGTTACCGTAATGATTTACTATCAGAGAAAAAAGTCTCCGTAATGATTTACTATCATAGAAAAGAGTCACTGTGATAAGGTACTATCAGAGAAAAGAGTCACTGTGGTTTTGTACTATTAGAGAAAAGAGTCACTGTGATGATATACTATCAGAGAAAAGAGTCACTGTGTTCATGTACTATCAGAGAAAAGGGTCACTGTGGTTTTGTACTATTAGAGAAAAAAGTCTCTGTGATGATGTACTATCAGAGAAATGAGTCACCGTGATGATGTACGATCAGAGAAAAGAGTCACTGTATTGATGTACTACCAGAGAGAAGAGTCACTGTGGTTTTGTACTATTAGAGAAAAGAGTCACAGTGATGATGTACAATGAGAGAAAAGAGTCACTGTGTTGATGTACTATCAGAGAAAAGAGTCACTGTGGTTTTTTACTATTAGAGGAAAGAGTCACTGTGCTGATGTACCATCAGAGAAAAGAGTCACTAAGATGATGTACTATCAGAGAAAAGAGTCACTGTGATGATGTACTATCATAAAAAAAGAGTCATAGTGACGATGTACTATCAGAGAAAAGAGTCACAGTGATGTTGTACTATCAAAGAAAAGAGTCACAGTGATGATGTACTATCAGAGAAAAGAATCATTGTGATGATGTACTATCAAAGTAAAGAGTTACTGTGATGATGTACTATCAGAAAAAAGAGTTACCGTAATGATTTACTATCAGAGAAAAGAGTCACTGTGATGATGTACTATCATAGAAAAGAGTCACTGTGATGATGTGCTTTCAGAGTAAAGAGTCACTTTGATGATGTACTATCATAGAAAAGAGTCACTGTGATGATGTACCATCATAAAAAATGTCATTGTGATAATGTACAATCAAAGAAAGAGTACCTGTGTTGATGTACTATCAGAGAAAAGAGTCACTGTTATTTTGAGCTAGCAGAGAAAAGAGTCACTGTGATTTTGAGCTATTAGAGAAAAGAGCCACTGTGATGATGTACTATCAGAGAAAAGAGTCACTGTGATAATGTACTATCAAAGGATAGAGTCACTGTGATGATGTACTATCAGAGAAAAGAGTCACCTTAATGATTTACTATCAGAGAAAAGAGTCACTGTGATGATATACTATCAGAGAAAAGAGTCACTAAGATGATGTACTATCAGAGAAAAGAGGCACTGTGATGATGTACTATCATAAAAAAAGAGTCATAGTGACGATGAACTATCAGGAAAATAAGTCACTGTGATTATATACTACCAAAGAAAAGAGTCACTAAGATAATGTAATATCAGAGAAAAGAGTCACTGTGATGATGTACTATCATAAAAGAAGAGTCATAGTGACGATGTACTATCAGAGAAAAGAGTCACAATGATGTTGTACTATCAAAGAAAAGAGTCACAGTGATGATGTACTATCAGAGAAAAGAATCACTGTGATGATGTACTATCAAAGTAAAGAGTTACTGTGATGATGTACTATCAGAAAAAAGAGTTACCGTAATGATTTACTATCAGAGAAGAAAGTCTCCGTAATGATTTACTATCATAGAAAAGAGTCACTGTGATAAGGTACTATCAGAGAAAAGAGTCACTGTGGTTTTGTACTATTAGAGAAAAGAGTCACTGTGATGATATACTATCAGAGAAAAGAGTCACTGTGTTCATGTACTATCAGAGAAAAGGGTCACTGTGTTTATGTACTATTAGAGAAAAAAGTCTCTGTGATGATGTACTATCAGAGAAATGAGTCACCGTGATGATGTACGATCAGAGAAAAGAGTCACTGTGGTTTTGTACTATTAGAGAAAAGAGTCACAGTGATGATGTACAATGAGAGAAAAGAGTCACTGTGTTGATGTACTATCAGAGAAAAGAGTCACTGTGGTTTTTTACTATTAGAGGAAAGAGTCACTGTGCTGATGTACCATCAGAGAAAAGAGTCACTGTAATGATGTACTATCAGACAAATAAATCGCTGTGATGATGTACTATCATAGTAAAGAGTCACTATGATGATGTGCTATCATAGTAAAGAGTCACTATGATGATGTACTATCATAGAAAAGAATCAATGTGATGATGTAGTTTCATAAAAACTGTCACTGTGATGATGTACTATCAGAGAAAAGAGTCACTGTGATGATGAGCTATCAGAGAAAAGAGCCACTGTGATGATGTACTATCAGAAAGAAGAGTCTCTGTGATGATGAGCTATCAGAGAAAAGGGACACTGTTATGATGTACTATCAGAAAGAAGAGTCTCTGTGATGATGTCTATCAGAGAAACGAGGCACTGTGATGATGTACTATCAGAGAAAAGTCACCGAGATGATGTACTATCAAAGAAAAGAGTCACTGTGCTTTTGTACTATCAGAGAAAAGAGTCACTGTGTTGATGTACAATCAGAGCAAAGAGTCACTGTGGTTTTGTACTATCAGAGAAAAGAGTCACTGTGGTTTTGTACTATTAGAGAAAAGAGTCACTGTGATGATGTACCATCAGAGAAAAGAGTCACAGTGATGATGTACTATCATAGAAAAGAGTCACTGTGATGATGTGCTTTCAGAGTAAAGAGTCACTTAGATGATGTGATATCATAGAAAAGAGTCACTGTGATGATGTACTATCATAAAAAAAGAGTCATAGTGACGATGTACTATCAGAGAAAAGAGTCACAGTGATGTTGTACTATCAAAGGAAAGAGTCACAGTGATGATGTACTATCAGAGAAAAGAATCACTGTGATGATGTACTATCAAAGTAAAGAGTTACTGTGATGATGTACTATCAGAAAAAAGAGTTACCGTAATGATTTACTATCAGAGAAAAGAGTCACTGTGATGATGTACTATCATAGAAAAGAGTCACTGTGGTGATGTGCTTTCAGAGTAAAGAGTCACTTTGATGATGTACTATCATAGAAAAGAGTCACTGTGATGATGTACCATCATAAAAAATGTCATTGTGATAATGTACAATCAAAGAAAGAGTACCTGTGTTGATGTACTATCAGAGAAAAGAGTCACTGTTATTTTGAGCTAGCAGAGAAAAGAGTCACTGTGATTTTGAGCTATTAGAGAAAAGAGCCACTGTGATGATGTACTATCAGAGAAAAGAGTCACTGTGATAATGTACTATCAAAGGATAGAGTCACTGTGATGATGTACTATCAGAGAAAAGAGTCACCTTAATGATTTACTATCAGAGAAAAGAGTCACTGTGATGATATACTATCAGAGAAAAGAGTCACTAAGATGATGTACTATCAGAGAAAAGAGTCACTGTGATGATGTACTATCATAAAAAAGAGTCATAGTGACGATGAACTATCAGGGAAATAAGTCACTGTGATCATATACTACCAAAGAAAAGAGTCACTAAGATGATGTAATATCAGAGAAAAGAGTCACTGTGATGATGTACTATCATAAAAGAAGAGTCATAGTGACGATGTACTATCAGAGAAAAGAGTCACAGTGATGTTGTACTATCAAAGAAAAGAGTCACAGTGATGTTGTACTATCAGAGAAAAGAATCACTGTGATGATGTACTATCAAAGTAAAGAGTTACTGTGATGATGTACTATCAGAAAAAAGAGTTACCGTAATGATTTACTATCAGAGAAAAAAGTCTCCGTAATGATTTACTATCATAGAAAAGAGTCACTGTGATAAGGTACTATCAGAGAAAAGAGTCACTGTAGTTTTGTACTATTAGAGAAAAGAGTCACTGTGATGATATACTATCAGAGAAAAGAGTCACTGTGTTCATGTACTATCAGAGAAAAGGGTCACTGTGGTTTTGTACTATTAGAGAAAAAAGTCTCTGTGATGATGTACTATCAGAGAAATGAGTCACCGTGATGATGTACGATCAGAGAAAAGAGTCACTGTATTGATGTACTATCAGAGAAAAGAGTCACTGTGGTTTTGTACTATTAGAGAAAAGAGTCACAGTGATGATGTACAATGAGAGAAAAGAGTCACTGTGTTGATGTACTATCAGAGAAAAGAGTCACTGTGGTTTTTTACTATTAGAGGAAAGAGTCACTGTGCTGATGTACTATCAGACAAATAAATCGCTGTGATGATGTACTATCATAGTAAAGAGTCACTATGATGATGTGCTATCATAGTAAAGAGTCACTATGATGATGTACTATCATAGAAAAGAATCAATGTGATGATGTAGTTTCATAAAAAATGTCACTATGATGATGTACTATCAGAGAAAAGAGTCACTGTGATGATGAGCTATCAGAGAAAAGAGCCACTGTGATGATGTACTATCAGAAAGAAGAGTCTCTGTGATGATGAGCTATCAGAGAAAAGAGACACTGTTATGATGTACTATCAGAAAGAAGAGTCTCTGTGATGATGTCTATCAGAGAAACGAGGCACTGTGATGATGTACTATCAGAGAAAAGTCACCGAGATGATGTACTATCAAAGAAAAGAGTCACTGTGCTTTTGTACTATCAGAGAAAAGAGTCACTGTGTTGATGTACTATCAGAGAAAAGAGTCACTGTGGTTTTGTACTATCAGAGAAAAGAGTCACTGTGGTTTTGTACTATTAGAGAAAAGAGTCACTGTGATGATGTACCATCAGAGAAAAGAGTCACAGTGATGATGTACTATCATAGAAAAGAGTCACTGTGATGATGTGCTTTCAGAGTAAAGAGTCACTTAGATGATGTACTATCATAGAAAAGAGTCACTGTGATGATGTACCATCATAAAAAATGTCATTGTGATAATGTACTATCAAAGAAAGAGTACCTGTATTGATGTACAATCAGAGAAAAGAGTCACTGTTATTTTGAGCTAGCAGAGAAAAGAATCACTGTGATTTTGAGTTATCAGAGAAAAGAGTCACTGTGATGATATACTATCAGAGAAAAGAGTCACTAAGATGATGTACTATCAGAGAAAAGAGTCACTGTGATAATGTACTATCAAAGGATAGAGTCACTGTGATGATGTACTATCAGAGAAAAGAGTCACTGTTATTTTGAGCTAGCAGAGGAAAGAGTCACTGTGATTTTGAGCTATAAGAGAAAAGAGCCACTGTGATGATGTACTATCAGAGAAAAGAGTCACTGTGATAATGTACTATCAAAGGAGAGAGTCACTGTGATGATGTACTATCAGAGAAAAGAATCACTAAGATTATGTACTATCAGAGAAAAGAGTCACTGTGATGATGTACTATCATAAAAAAAGAGTCATAGTGACGATGAACTATCAGAGAAAAAAGTCACTGTGATGATATACTACCAAAGAAAAGAGTCACTAAGATGATGTACTATCAGAGAAAAGAGTCACTGTGATGATGTACTATCATAAAAGAAGAGTCATAGTGACGATGTACTATCAGAGAAAAGAGTCACAGTGATGTTGTACTATCAAAGAAAAGAGTCACAGTGATGATGTACTATCAGAGAAAAGAATCACTGTGATGTTGTATTATCAAAGTAAAGAGTTACTGTGATGATGTACTATCAGAAAAAAGAGTTACCGTAATGATTTACTATCAGAGAAAAAAGTCACCGTAATGATTTACGATCAGAGAAAAGAGTCACTGTGATGATGTACTATCAGAGAAAAGAGTCACTGTGGTTTTATACTATTAGAGAAAAGATTCACAGTGATGATGTACTATCAGAGAAAAGAGTCTCTGTGATGATGTACTATCAGAGAAAAGAGTCACCGTGATGATGAACTATCAAAGAAAAGAGTCACTGTGCTTTTGTACTATTAGAGAAAAGAGTCACAGAGATGATGTACTATCAGAGTAAAGAGTCTCCTTAATGATTTACTATCAGAGAAAATAGTCACTGTGATGATGTACTATCAGAGAAAAGAGTCACTAAGATGATGTACTATCAGAGAAAAGAGTCACTGCGGTGATGTACTATCATAAAAAAAGAGTCATAGTGACGATGAACTATCTGGGAAAAAATGTTACAGTGATGTTCTACTATCAGAAAAAAGTCACAGTGATGATGTACTATCAGGGAAAAGGGTCACTGTGATGATGTACTATCAAAGTAAAGAGATACTGTGATGATGTACTATCAGAAAAAAAGAGTCACTGTAATAATTTACTATCAGAGAAAAGAGTCACTGTGATGATGTACTATCAGAGAAAAGAGCCACTGTTATGATGTACTATCAGGGAAAAGAGTCACAGTGATGTTGTACTATCAGAGAAAAGAGTCACAGTGATGATGTTCTATCAGAGAAAAGAGTCACAGTGATGTTTTACTATCAAACAAAATAGTCACTGTGATAATGTACTATCATTGAAAAATGTCACTGTGATGATGTACTTTCAGAGAAGGAGTACCTGTGTTGATGTACTATCAGGGAAAAGAGTCACTGTGATGATGTAATATCAGAGAAAAGAGTCACTGTAATGATGTACTATCAGAGAAAGAGTACCTGTGTTGATGTACTATCAGAGAAAAGAGTCACTGTGATGATGTACTATCAGAGAAAAGAGTCACTGTGTTCATGTACTATCAGGGAAAAGAGTCTCTGTTATGATGTACTATCAGAGAAAAGAGGCACTGTGATGATGTACTATCAGAGAAATGAGTCACCGTGATGATGTACTATCAGAGAAAAGAGGCACTGTGATGATGTACTATCAGAGAAAAGAGTCACTGTGGTTTTGTACTATTAGAGGATAGAGTCACAGTGATGATGTAATATCAGAGAAAAGAGTCACTGTGATGATGTACTATCAGAGAAAAGAGTCACTGTATTGATGTACTATTAGAGAAAAGAGTCACTGTGGTTTTGTAATATTAGAGAAAAGAGTCACAGTGATGATGTACAATCAGAGAAATGAGTCACTGTGTTGATGTACTATCAGAGAAAAGAGTCACTGTGGTTTTTACTATTAGAGGAAAGAGTCACTGTACTGATGTACCATCACAGAAAGGAGTCACTGTGATGATGTACTATCAGACAAAAGAATCGCTGTGATGATGTACTATCATAGTAAAGAGTCACTATGATGATATGCTATCATAGAAAAGAATCAATGTGATGATTTAATTTCATAAAAAATGTCACTGTGATGATGTACTATCAGAGAAAAGAGTCACTGTACTGATGTACCATCACAGAAAGGAGTCACTGTGATGATGTACTATCAGACAAAAGAATCGCTGTGATGATGTACTATCATAGTAAAGAGTCACTATGATGATGTGTTATCATAGAAAAGAATCAATGTGATGATTTAATTTCATAAAAAATGTCACTGTGATGATGTACTATCAGAGAAAAGAGTCACTGTGATGATGAGCTATCAGAGAAAAGAGCCACTGTGATGATGTACTATCAGAAAGAAGAGTCTCTGTGATGATGAGCTATCAGAGAAAAGAGCCACTGTTATGATGTACTATCAGAAAGAAGAGTCTCTGTGATGATGTACTATCAGAGAAAAGTCACCGTGATGATGTACTATAAAAGAAAAGAGTCATTGTGTTGATGTACTATCAGAGAAAAGACTCACTGTGTTGATGTACTATCAGAGAAAAGAGTCACTGTGGTTTTGTACTATCAGAGAAAAGAGTCACTGTGGTTTTGTACTATTAGAGAAAAGAGTCACTGTGATGATGTACCATCAGAGAAAAGAGTCACTGTGATGATGTACTATCATAGAAAAAAGTCACTGTGATGATGTGCTTTCAGAGTAAAGAGTCACTTTGATGATGTACTATCATAGAAAAGAGTCACTGTGATGATGTACCATCATAAAAAATGTCATTGTGATAATGTACTATCAAAGAAAGAGTACCTGTGTTGATGTACTATCAGAGAAAAGAGTCACTGTTATTTTGAGCTAGCAGAGAAAAGAGTCACTGTGATTTTGAGCTATCAGAGAAAAGAGCCACTGTGATGATGTACTATCAGAGAAAAGAGTCACTGTGATAATGTACTATCAAAGGATAGAGTCACTGTGATGATGTACTATCAGAGAAAAGAGTCACCTTAATGATTTACTATCAGAGAAAAGAGTCACTGTGATGATATACTATCAGAGAAAAGAGTCACTAAGATGATGTACTATCAGAGAAAAGAGTCACTGTGATGATGTACTATCATAAAAAAAGAGTCATAGTGACGATGTACTATCAGAGAAAAGAGTCACAGTGATGTTGTACTATCAAAGAAAAGAGTCACAGTGATGATGTACTATCAGAGAAAAGAATCACTGTGATGATGTACTATCAAAGTAAAGAGTTACTGTGATGATGTACTATCAGAAAAAAGAGTTACCGTAATGATTTACTATCAGAGAAAAGAGTCACTGTGATGATGTAATATCATAGAAAAGAGTCACTTTGATGATGTGCTTTCAGAGTAAAGAGTCACTTTGATGATGTACTATCATAGAAAAGAGTCACTGTGATGATGTACCATCATAAAAAATGTCATTGTGATAATGTACAATCAAAGAAAGAGTACCTGTGTTGATGTACTATCAGAGAAAAGAGTCACTGTTATTTTGAGCTAGCAGAGAAAAGAGTCACTGTGATTTTGAGCTATTAGAGAAAAGAGCCACTGTGATGATGTACTATCAGAGAAAAGAGTCACCTTAATGATTTACTATCAGAGAAAAGAGTCACTGTGATGATATACTATCAGAGAAAAGAGTCACTAAGATGATGTACTATCAGAGAAAAGAGTCACTGTGATGATGTACTATCATAAAAAAAGAGTCATAGTGACGATGAACTATCAGGGAAATAAGTCACTGTGATCATATACTACCAAAGAAAAGAGTCACTAAGATGATGTAATATCAGAGAAAAGAGTCACTGTGATGATGTACTATCATAAAAGAAGAGTCATAGTGATGATGTACTATCAGAGAAAAGAGTCACAGTGATGTTGTACTATCAAAGAAAAGAGTCACAGTGATGATGTACTATCAGAGAAAAGAATCACTGTGATGATGTACTATCAAAGTAAAGAGTTACTGTGATGATGTACTATCAGAAAAAAGAGTTACCGTAATGATTTTTTATCAGAGAAAAAAGTCACCGTAATGATTCACGATCAGAGAAAAGAGTCACTGTGATGATGTACTATCAGAGAAAAGAGTCACTGTGGTTTTATACTATTAGAGAAAAGATTCACAGTGATGATGTACTATCAGAGAAAAGAGTCTCTGTGATGATTACTATCAGAGAAAAGAGTCACCGTGATGATGAACTATCAAAGAAAAGAGTCACTGTGCTTTTGTACTATCAGAGAAAAGAGTCACTAAGATGATGTACTATCAGAGAAAAGAGTCATTGTGGTGATGTACTATCATAAAAAAAGAGTCATAGTGACGATGAACTATCAGGGAAAAAATGTTACAGTGATGTTCTACTATCAGAAAAAAGTCACAGTGATGATGTACTATCAGGGAAAAGGGTCACTGTGATGATGTACTATCAAAGTAAAGAGATACTGTGATGATGTACTATCAGAAAAAAAGAGTCACTGTAATAATTTACTATCAGAGAAAAGAGTCACTGTGATGATGTATTATCAGAGAAAAGAGCCACTGTTATGATGTACTATCAGGGAAAAGAGTCACAGTGATGTTGTACTATCAGAGAAAAGAGTCACAGTGAGGATGTTCTATCAGAGAAAAGAGTCACAGTGATGTTTTACTATCAAACAAAATAGTCACTGTGATAATGTACTATCATTGAAAAATGTCACTGTGATGATGTACTTTCAGAGAAGGAGTACCTGTGTTGATGTACTATCAGGGAAAAGAGTCACTGTGATGATGTAATATCAGAGAAAGGAGTCACTGTAATGATGTACTATCAGAGAAAGAGTACCTGTGTTGATGTACTATCAGAGAAAAGAGTCACTGTGATGATGTACTATCAGAGAAAAGAGTCACTGTGTTCATGTACTATCAGAGAAAAGAGTCTCTGTGATGATGTACTATCAGAGAAAAGAGGCACTGTGATGATGTACTATCAGAGAAATGAGTCACCGTGATGATGTACTATCAGAGAAAAGAGGCACTGTGATGATGTACTATCAGAGAAAAGAGTCACTTTGGTTTTGTACTATTAGAGGATAGAGTCACAGTGATGATGTAATATCAGAGAAAAGAGTCACTGTGATGATGTACTATCAGAGAAAAGAGTCACTGTATTGATGTACTATTAGAGTAAAGAGTCACTGTGGTTTTGTAATATTAGAGAAAAGAGTCACAGTGATGATGTACAATCAGAGAAAAGAGTCACTGTGTTGATGTACTATCAGAGAAAAGAGTCACTGTGGTTTTTACTATTAGAGGAAAGAGTCACTGTACTGATGTACCATCACAGAAAGGAGTCACTGTGATGATGTACTATCAGACAAAAGAATCGCTGTGATGATGTACTATCATAGTAAAGAGTCACTATGATGATGTGCTATCATAGAAAAGAATCAATGTGATGATTTAATTTCATAAAAATGTCACTGTGATGATGTACTATCAGAGAAAAGAGTCACTGTGATGATGAGCTATCAGAGAAAAGAGCCACTGTGATGATGTACTATCAGAAAGAAGAGTCTCTGTGATGATGAGCTATCAGAGAAAAGAGCCACTGTTATGATGTACTATCAGAAAGAAGAGTCTCTGTGATGATGTACTATCAGAGAAAAGTCACCGTGATGATGTACTATAAAAGAAAAGAGTCATTGTGTTGATGTACTATCAGAGAAAAGAGTCACTGTGTTGATGTACTATCAGAGAAAAGAGTCACTGTGGTTTTGTACTATCAGAGAAAAGAGTCACTATGGTTTTGTACTATTAGAGAAAAGAGTCACTGTGATGATGTACCATCAGAGAAAAGAGTCACTGTGATGATGTACTATCATAGAAAAGAGTCACTGTGATGATGTGCTTTCAGAGTAAAGAGTCACTTTGATGATGTACTATCATAGAAAAGAGTCACTGTGATGATGTACCATCATAAAAAATGTCATTGTGATAATGTACTATCAAAGAAAGAGTACCTGTGTTGATGTACTATCAGAGAAAAGAGTCACTGTTATTTTGAGCTAGCAGAAAAAAGAGTCACTGTGATTTTGAGCTATCAGAGAAAAGATCCACTGTGATGATGTACTATCAGAGAAAAGAGTCACTGTGATAATGTACTATCAAAGGATAGAGTCACTGTGATGATGTACTATCAGAGAAAATAGTCACCTTAATGATTTACTATCAGAGAAAAGAGTCACTGTGATGATATACTATCAGAGAAAAGAGTCACTAAGATGATGTACTATCAGACAAAAGAATCGCTGTGATGATGTACTATCAGAGAAAAGAGTCACTGTGATGATGTACTATCAGACAAAAGAATCGCTGTGATGATGTACTATCATAGTAAAGAGTCACTATGATGATGTGTTATCATAGAAAAGAATCAATGTGATGATTTAATTTCATAAAAAATGTCACTGTGATGATGTACTATCAGAGAAAAGAGTCACTGTGATGATGAGCTATCAGAGAAAAGAGCCACTGTGATGATGTACTATCAGAAAGAAGAGTCTCTGTGATGATGAGCTATCAGAGAAAAGAGCCACTGTTATGATGTACTATCAGAAAGAAGAGTCTCTGTGATGATGTACTATCAGAGAAAAGTCACCGTGATGATGTACTATAAAAGAAAAGAGTCATTGTGTTGATGTACTATCAGAGAAAAGAGTCACTGTGTTGATGTACTATCAGAGAAAAGAGTCACTGTGGTTTTGTACTATCAGAGAAAAGAGTCACTATGGTTTTGTACTATTAGAGAAAAGAGTCACTGTGATGATGTACCATCAGAGAAAAGAGTCACTGTGATGATGTACTATCATAGAAAAGAGTCACTGTGATGATGTGCTTTCAGAGTAAAGAGTCACTTTGATGATGTACTATCATAGAAAAGAGTCACTGTGATGATGTACCATCATAAAAAATGTCATTGTGATAATGTACTATCAAAGAAAGAGTACCTGTGTTGATGTACTATCAGAGAAAAGAGTCACTGTTATTTTGAGCTAGCAGAAAAAAGAGTCACTGTGATTTTGAGCTATCAGAGAAAAGAGCCACTGTGATGATGTACTATCAGAGAAAAGAGTCACTGTGATAATGTACTATCAAAGGATAGAGTCACTGTGATGATGTACTATCAGAGAAAAGAGTCACCTTAATGATTTACTATCAGAGAAAAGAGTCACTGTGATGATATACTATCAGAGAAAAGAGTCACTAAGATGATGTACTATCAGAGAAAAGAGTCACTGTGATGATGTACTATCATAAAAAAAGAGTCATAGTGACGATGTACTATCAGAGAAAAGAGTCACAGTGATGTTGTACTATCAAAGAAAAGAGTCACAGTGATGATGTACTATCAGAGAAAAGAATCACTGTGATGATGTACTATCAAAGTAAAGAGTTACTGTGATGATGTACTATCAGAAAAGAGAATTACCGTAATGATTTACTATCAGAGAAAAGAGTCACTGTGATGATGTACTATCATAGAAAAGAGTCACTTTGATGATGTGCTTTCAGAGTAAAGAGTCACTTTGATGATGTACTATCATAGAAAAGAGTCACTGTGATGATGTACCATCATAAAAAATGTCATTGTGATAATGTACAATCAAAGAAAGAGTACCTGTGTTGATGTACTATCAGAGAAAAGAGTCACTGTTATTTTGAGCTAGCAGAGAAAAGAGTCACTGTGATTTTGAGCTATTAGAGAAAAGAGCCACTGTGATGATGTACTATCAGAGAAAAGAGTCACCTTAATGATTTACTATCAGAAAAAAGAGTCACTGTGATGATATACTATCAGAGAAAAGAGTCACTAAGATGATGTACTATCAGAGAAAAGAGTCACTGTGATGATGTACTATCATGAAAAAAGAGTCATAGTGACGATGAGCTATCAGGGAAATAAGTCACTGTGATCATATACTACCAAAGAAAAGAGTCACTAAGATGATGTAATATCAGAGAAAAGAGTCACTGTGATGATGTACTATCATAAAAGAAGAGTCATAGTGACGATGTACTATCAGAGAAAAGAGTCACAGTGATGTTGTACTATCAAAGAAAAGAGTCACAGTGATGATGTACTATCAGAGAAAAGAATCACTGTGATGATGTACTATCAAAGTAAAGAGTTACTGTGATGATGTACTATCAGAAAAAAGAGTTACCGTAATGATTTATTATCAGAGAAAAAAAGTCACCGTAATGATTTACGATCAGAGAAAAGAGTCACTGTGATGATGTACTATCAGAGAAAAGAGTCACTGTGGTTTTATACTATTAGAGAAAAGATTCATAGTGATGATGTACTATCAGAGAAAAGAGTCTCTGTGATGATTTACTATCAGAGAAGAGAGTCACCGTGATGATGAACTATCAAAGAAAAGAGTCACTGTGCTTTTGTACTATTAGAGAAAAGAGTCACAGAGATGATGTACTATCAGAGTAAAGAGTCTCCTTAATGATTTACTATCAGAGAAAAGAGTCACTGTGATGATGTACTATCAGAGAAAAGAGTCACTAAGATGATGTACTATCAGAGAAAAGAGTCACTGTGGTGATGTACTATCATAAAAAAAGAGTCATAGTGACGATGAACTATCAGGGAAAAAATGTTACAGTGATGTTCTACTATCAGAAAAAAGTCACAGTGATGATGTACTATCAGGGAAAAGGGTCACTGTGATGATGTACTATCAAAGTAAAGAGATACTGTGATGATGTACTATCAGAAAAAAAGAGTCACTGTAATGATTTACTATCAGAGAAAAGAGTCACTGTGATGATGTACTATCAGAGAAAAGAGCCACTGTTATGATGTACTATCAGGGAAAAGAGTCACAGTGATGTTGTACTATCAGAGAAAAGAGTCACAGTGATGATGTTCTATCAGAGAAAAGAGTCACAGTGATGTTTTACTATCAAACAAAATAGTCACTGTGATAATGTACTATCATTGAAAAATGTCACTGTGATGATGTACTTTCAGAGAAGGAGTACCTGTGTTGATGTACTATCAGGGAAAAGAGTCACTGTGATGATGTAATATCAGAGAAAAGAGTCACTGTGATGATGTACTATCAGAGAAAAGAGGCACTGTGATGATGTACTATCAGAGAAATGAGTCACCGTGATGATGTACTATCAGAGAAAAGAGGCACTGTGATGATGTACTATCAGAGAAAAGAGTCACTTTGGTTTTGTACTATTAGAGGATAGAGTCACAGTGATGATGTAATATCAGAGAAAAGAGTCACTGTGATGATGTACTATCAGAGAAAAGAGTCACTGTATTGATGTACTATTAGAGTAAAGAGTCACTGTGGTTTTGTAATATTAGAGAAAAGAGTCACAGTGATGATGTACAATCAGAGAAAAGAGTCACTGTGTTGATGTACTATCAGAGAAAAGAGTCACTGTGGTTTTTACTATTAGAGGAAAGAGTCACTGTACTGATGTACCATCACAGAGAGGAGTCACTGTGATGATGTACTATCAGACAAAAGAATCGCTGTGATGATGTACTATCATAGTAAAGAGTCACTATGATGATGTGCTATCATAGAAAAGAATCAATGTGATGATTTAATTTCATAAAAATGTCACTGTGATGATGTACTATCAGAGAAAAGAGTCACTGTGATGATGAGCTATCAGAGAAAAGAGCCACTGTGATGATTGACTATCAGAAAGAAGAGTCTCTGTGATGATGAGCTATCAGAGAAAAGAGCCACTGTTATGATGTACTATCAGAAAGAAGAGTCTCTGTGATGATGTACTATCAGAGAAAAGTCACCGTGATGATGTACTATAAAAGAAAAGAGTCATTGTGTTGATGTACTATCAGAGAAAAGAGTCACTGTGTTGATGTACTATCAGAGAAAAGAGTCACTGTGGTTTTGTACTATCAGAGAAAAGAGTCACTGTGGTTTTGTACTATTAGAGAAAAGAGTCACTGTGATGATGTACCATCAGAGAAAAGAGTCACTGTGATGATGTACTATCATAGAAAAGAGTCACTGTGATGATGTGCTTTCAGAGTAAAGAGTCACTTTGATGATGTACTATCATAGAAACCCAGGCAGCAAAACAACGTCGGTACGACATTGTATTAGCATTGTAACATTGTATCAAGGTCGTCTTGTTGTTTCACAATGTTGTGCAAACATCGATACAACGTTGTGAATTTAGTCAATCACATATTAACGTTGGCACAACATCGGACGAACATCGAACAACAATGTGAATTAAGTAGATCATTCAGCAATGTTCGTACAACATCGGATGGACATCAAATAACAATCTGAAATTAGTAGGTCATTCAACAATGTTCGTGCAACATCGGATGGACATCGAATAACTATCTGAAATTAGTAGGTCTTTCAACAATGTTCGTAAAACATCGGATGGACATCGAATAACATTCTGAAATTAGTAGGTCATTCAACAATGTTCGTACAACATCGGATGGACATCGAATAACTATCTGAAATTAGTAGGTCTTTCAACAATGTTCGTACAACATCGGATGGACATCGAATAACAATCTGAAATTAGTAGATCATTCAGCAATGTTCGTACAACATCGGATGGACATCAAATAACTATCTGAAATTAGTAGGTCATTACACAATGTTCGTACAACATCGGATGGACATCGAATAACATTCTGAAATTAGTAGGTCATTCATTAATGTTCGTACAACATCGGACCAACATCGAATAATAATGTGAAATTAGTAGGTCATTACACAATGTTCGTACAATATCGGACCAACATCGAATAATAATGTGAATTAAGTAGGTCATTCAACAATGTTCGTACAACATCGGATGGACATCGAATAACTATCTGAAATTAGTAGATCATTCAGCAATGTTCGTACAACATCGGATGGACATCAAATAACAATCTGAAATTAGTAGGTCATTCAACAATGTTCGTACAACATCGGATGGACATCGAATAACTATCTGAAATTAGTAGATCATTCAGCAATGTTCGTACAACATCGGATGGACATCAAATAACAATCTGAAATTAGTAGATCATTCAGCAATGTTCGTACAACATCGGATGGACCTCAAATAACTATCTGAAATTAGTAGGTCATTACACAATGTTCGTACAACATCGGATGGACATCAAATAACTATCTGAAATTAGTAGGTCATTACACAATGTTCGTACAACATCGGATGGACATCGAATAACATTCTGAAATTAGTAGGTCATTCATTAATGTTCGTACAACATCGGACCAACATCGAATAATAATGTGAAATTAGTAGGTCATTACACAATGTTCGTACAATATCGGACCAACATCGAATAATAATGTGAATTAAGTAGGTCATTCAACAATGTTCGTACAACATCGGATGGACATCGAATAACTATCTGAAATTAGTAGATCATTCAGCAATGTTCGTACAACATCGGATGGACATCAAATAACAATCTGAAATTAGTAGGTCATTCAACAATGTTTGTACAACATCGGATGGACATCGAATAACATTCTGAAATTAGTAGGTCATTCATTAATGTTCGTACAACATCGGACCAACATCGAATAATAATGTGAAATTAGTAGATCATTACACAATGTTCGTACAATATCGGACCAACATCGAATAATAATGTGAATTAAGTAGGTCATTCAACAATGTTCGTACAACATCGGATGGACATCGAATAAGTATCTGAAATTAGTAGATCATTCAGCAATGTTCGTACAACATCGGATGGACATCAAATAACAATCTGAAATTAGTAGGTCATTCAACAATGTTCGTGCAACATCGGATGGACATCGAATAACTATCTGAAATTAGTAGATCATTCAGCAATGTTCGTACAACATCGGATGGACATCAAATAACAATCTGAAATTAATAGGTCATTCAACAATGTTCGTACAACATCGGATGGACATCAAATAACAATCTGAAATTAGTAGGTCATTCAACAACGTTCGTACAACATCAGACAAACATCGAATAACAATTTGAAATTAATAGGTCATTCAACAACGTTGGAACAACATCGGAAAGCATCGAATAACAGTGAATTAGGTAGGTCATTCACCAATGTTGGTACATAGATTAACATAGATTAATATTTTGAATTTAGTAGGTCATCCATCAATGTTGGTACAATATCGGACGAACCTCTATAACTAATGTGAATTATATTGTTCATTCACCAATTCTATGACACAGCGGATGAACCTTGCCTGTTTTATCCCCTTATTTAATAAAGAGCAATATGTGAAGATTTATATATAATTTTTTTTTGTTTGTAACTTCTTTAGAAATAATAATCAATGTTCATTTAGATGAAATTCGTAAAGTGGCTACGAGATTTTGTACATAAATGTTTTTTTTTTTTAAATAAAGAAGATAAGTAAAGTGTATACGCTTCAACTATAAATATAATTGCCATTGAACAATATTTTATGACGGGCACCGGTACACTAGTAATGTAAATCCCACCTATATAATAAAACCCCAGAAACATTTATTTACTTATTTTCTTATTTGCTTATTTATTTATTTATATATTTTTTTTTGTCCGTAATTTCTCCTATCTAAAAACATTAACTAACAATTAAATTTATTTATGGCAAGCTGTATCATGAATACAGACTGCTAAAATAATAATAATGCAGTGAAAATTTTTCTTCATTTTGGAGTTTATAGAAAAATATAAATATTTTGAAAATTATTAATAATAATGTAATCATGATACGCACGGGATTAAATTTAATTATTTAATTCTTATGTTTTTATTTCAATGAGAGAGTACACTTTTAACGGGTTAAGAGCCAAAATTGAAACTTTGAAACACGTTATTTTTAACGGGAAAATACACTAGTAACATCCCAGCAAACATGAATGTATCTATTCGATGTCTATACGACTCTGTGAAACCTCTCTTCCGACATCGAATACCAGTAACAAATTAGACATGGTGACATCAAGTAGACATCAAACCGATATCCGTTTGCACCGCTAAACCGCATCACATTAAGTATATTTGGCATCGAAGCGATACCGTTATACAGCGTTGAATAGAAAGATAAATTACGACATCCAACATACATAGGGATTCTCCATCGAACAGACGCCTAATTATATATCTAATATGCTTCGAAACGATATCCACTTGCATCCAATAAATAAATAAATTAAAATTGAAAACCTTTACTTCAATGATATAACGTACTGTACGTTTAGATGCATATCAATTTGATTAATTTTACATAATGTTATATATAAATTAAATGGGAAGAAATGAAGTGACGTGTCCGGGTATCGTTCGTGGGTCCAACCATCGTCGTGCCTGTAGCTCTGTCACTTTGCCACCGTGAATGCATTTGACTAAAAAATTTTTGATATTAAACTACCCGGAGATACTTGAAGATATTTTAAAGTGAATAGAACAATATATACAAGCACCGCTTTTATAACCAAAATCACAACTTATTCTTATTACAAATAGTAATGAGTTGGTCATATTTTTATAAAATTGTAACTCCTTGAAAATTTGGTTCTCTATGAGTTCAAATTAAAGAAAATGTTTAGAGGCCACGACTTAGAATAAAGATGAAAGCTCTGTGATGAAAGTTCAAAGTAATGAATGCATTAATTAAAATTTGACCATAGATTAACTCTCACTCAGTAAATATAGGTCATAATAGTTGAGTAATTAGTCTGATATTTTGACTTATATAATTGTGTTTCATTGAACAATCAGGAATTTTGTGCTCTGTGAAATATTTTTAGCAATAGGGTATATGTTCCAAGTTATTAATAGGGTCTATATTTTTTTGAACACGTGATAAAGGAAAATATAATCATTATTATTAAACCACTATTTAATTAGTAACATAATAGCTGAAGGTATGATACCATTTGAAATAAAAGTTAAATAATAGGTAGTTATTATATATAGATTTATTGAGTCCGATTATCACTTTAAGTTTGATGATCTATAATGTGAATCACTGAATTTTAATAGTCTCATTTGCAGCTTTTGGCACTAGGTGAAAGCTCAAGTTATCGGATATGGGGTTCCGCATTTTACGTAGAAAAATTATTTATGTATTAATTTCTATTTCTAAACTTGTATTTTACGTACTGGTATCATGGATACCAATTTAGGTAAGAATTTAATAATGATAATTATTATATTTATCTCTTACATATTCGAAAATGTGGAACCGTCCGATAACAGAGAATTTACTCTAAAATGGAACATGTTAAATAGCCCACCAACTTTTAATTATTGACGTTAAGTAGAGGTTTAACCAGAGGCCATGTCGCTGACGTCAAAAGGAAATGAAATACAAGGGACTGGAAGAAGCAGTCAGAAAAGAAAGTGGCTAGATGGACAAAGTCACGAAGCTCATGGATGCTGAAAAGCTACTCCGTGATTGCTGTCACTTACTTAGTAATGTGGCTGCACTCAAGGAAGGAAGAGGGAAATGAAGAGGAGAGGTGATAGTAAATGAAATCTACGAGCCTACCTAACACAAAATCTAAGACCTCGTACGTAATTGTAGAGCGCTATCCTCTTAAACTGCATGGAGAGTTAAAAACACTATATACATGGTAAATATAAAATAGACAATACATAATCCAAACTACAACAGTTTGGACGCCACCCCCTTCTCTTCTATTCACCAATGACAGCTTCAGGAGCCCCTCCGGGCTTATTTACAATAAGCAGTTTAGATAGATTCATCACATTAAATGCAGCCATCGAAAAATCACTTGATTGGTTATCCATTTCGTTTTCACAGTACTGGAGGAACATTGTTCAACAACCGATGTTCCAATATCGCTTACTTTTCGTTGATCCAGTTCACAATCACACCAGCGTGCCAATGCTCAATCGTAAACTTACAACTGCCGTAGTCCCCTATAAGTGTATTAATTATTGGGAATAGTTTAAAGGGAGCACTACATATGTTATATAGAAAGCTACAATCCAATTGAATAGAAATTATTCTTACATTTCTATACGTATTATAAAACAGGAAGATAAGTAAATGAATTTCCAAATTTGAAACGATTTTTTAAAACTACGTATCGGTTTTCGCACTTCTGGTCGAAGTATAAATTCATATATCGTTTGGAAACAGACATGCTGACGTCAAGATAATGCTGTTAAAACCATGAATAGGTTTTCGTGTTTCTACTCGGAGTGTAAATTCAGATATCATTTAGAAACAGACATTCTGATATCTACTATGAGTCGAAATGGTTGCTAAGTCGATACCCACCGTTAGCGCTACGAATTCGACAGCAAACGGCATCGAATCGACATTCATATGTTTGTTGGGATATAATATATCATTTAATAACGTTAGTAGAAGATCTGACAGGCATTAGTAAGCAAGGAGAATTTACTTGATTTTATTATGTAATTTTACAACAGCATTTTAACATACGGTACTTTATAGCGATGCGATTCTAGTAGTCTGATAGTACATTATCACATGGTCTCTTTTCTCTTATAGTACATCATCACAGTGACTCTTTTCTCTGATAGTACACCATCGCAGTGACTCTTTTCTCTGATTGTACATCATCACAGTGACTCTTTTCTCTGATAGTACACCATCACAGTGACTCTTTTCTCTGATAGTACACCATCACAGTGACTCTTTTCTCTGATAGTACACCATCACAGTGACTCTTTTCTCTGATAGTACATTATCACAGTGACTCTTTTCTCTGATAGTACATCATCACAGTGACTCTTTTCTCTGATAGTACATCATCACAGTGACTCTTTTCTCTGATAGTACATCATCACAGTGACTCTTTTCTCTGATAGTACATCATCAAAGTGACTCTTTTCTCTGATAGTACATCATCACAGTGACTCTTTTCTCTGATAGTACATCATCACAGTGACTCTTGAAATATAATAGCTGAAACTAAATTATCAGATAGGTAATATTTAAAAATAATAGTTAATAAATAACAACTAGATAATTAACGTATACATCTTTTTTTATTTCTTTAGGTACCTGTTTTGTTATACAATTATTCAAAAAGGGATATTGCGTCATTTCTTTGTTTAAAAACAATGAAGCTGCAACACTGCTAACCTATCCGAATTCCTGCAATTTACAGTCAGTGTTAGTTTTCGGAAAAAATAGGGTGAAACATGACAGAATAAATAACAATTATAAATCCAAATGAATATAAACTATATTTATTTTTAATATAAGTAGATATTATTCTTTTGTTTTCTCTCTGTCATTAGAAAATTATTATTCAACTGTAGATTGCGACATTTCTTATGCTATAAACAGTGGAATGGCAACACCGCTTTATAACCGTTTTCCCGCTTTTCGAAATAGCGTTCAGTTTTCAGCCGAGATCAATGTGAATCATTTCGATCTGTGTTACTTCATCTGCTACAAAACTTCTTGTGTTAAAACCTAGAAAAAATATTTAAAAAGCAATTATGTCTCTTAGGAACTATTATAAAATAAAAAAATCTTGTAGTGACTTTGCAAGTGAACTTTTAAGTGAAAATGCTCTTCCTCTCTTCTCGGTCTGTCCTCGGACTCCCAAGACAATAGGTAACCCTGTCATTGAACAAAGTGAGAATATTATGAAAACAACACTGAAAATAATGTTGATGTGCACTCATTGAATGAACACCTTTCAGAGAGGTGTTCCTCAAATTTTTCAGATCAACCAGATAAATAAGCAGTCATGACACGGTGATACATACCATCATCATCATACCTGTAACCTATTCAGTGTACTAGTTAAATGTGTGTATGTGTCTTGCTCCAGTTTGTATTTGGTGCACTGAACTACTCTGATTTTTTCAAAAATCTGATAGGTAGTAAATAGGTAGGTAGCTGCCAACATTTTTCATCAATTTGTCTAGGTACCTAGTCCTTCAACATTTTTCCAGTTTCTCCTCCAAAAATTAATGGTAATACCTAGGTATATGAATTACCTAATATCTACCTACCTAGCTAAATATCCTCCATCATTGCAGGAATTTTTTTATTAGAGAAATTGAAGCTATCTCTCGAGATATCTTTGAAATTTACCACCAAATACAATCTGGGTCTTGCTTCCATACTCTTATAAATTCATAATTTTTCCATTACTCAGTCTGTATTTGGCAATCTGAACTCTGAATTAAATTTGATAGGCTAACTTAGATGAAAACTCGGTCTGTATTTGGGCTTGGCCCAGACTCCCAGTCTGTATTTCGTGGTAAATTCCACCGAAAAATAGGTGCTTTCTGTAAAAAGTCAGTGGAATTTTTTGCACCAAATACAGACCGGGACTTGGCGATGAACTCTACTAATTATTCCTAGAATTTAGGTCAGAATGTATTTTTTCAGAATTTTTCCCCTCTGTGTCTGATAATAATATTCTAGCCAAGGTCCCAGACCCAAGGTGGTGGATTTTTAGCTATACCTATTTATTCCCCAGTCTGTATTTCGGTGGAATTTTTTCCCCTTTAAAAATAATATTGTGACAAAGTCTTTTGATTTTTAGCTATTTATTCCTATGTTACCATTAATTTTTGATGGATAAATTGTGAAAATGTTGGTGGATCAGCCAAATTACTGGAAATTTATGGTGGATTTTTTCAGCTTTTTTGAAAAAGTCAGTGGGATTTTGTGCACCAAATACAAATTAGTTTATTCCTATGATATAATGATACCATTAATTGTTGGTGGATTAATAAAGAAAATGTTGGTTGATCCCGAATCTTGATCTGTATTTGGTTCACAAAGTCTCACTGAGACACTGACTTTTAAAAAAACTGAAAAAATCCAACATAAATTTCCAGTAGCTAATTGACTAATTCAGCTGATCCACCAAGATTTTCTCAATCTATCCACCGTAATGAATGGTACCTAACATTCTAGCATAGGAATAAATAGTTATTAGGGTGGGTAAGTTCCGTGTTATCGCACGATTCCATATTTTCAAACACGTAAAAATCTTTATATAATAATCATTATTCAACTTTTATTTCAATTGGTATCCATGATACCAATTAGAATAGAAGTTAAATAATAATTATAGAGATCTACCAACTTCCCAAGTAGCTAATAAAATAAAGCATGTCCAAACTCGCCATTTTAATGGCGATTTTGTGACAGTTATTTTGAGCCCTTCAATTGCAAATGGCGAGTTTTATCTATTTTTCTCCTATGCTACAATACATGTTTTAAAGTATGGACAAAGTCGCCACTTGGCACTTGCCAGTATATTGGCAACTTTTGAGGGTTTAAATGAGTTGAAAAACATGTAAATAACTATTAAATCACTCCCAAAACAGTCTCAAGAGATGCACATGCATCAGACTAAGAGCATAAACTGCACAATGATGTTTCCAAGTGTAAAATCTTTAGTAGAGAGTCAAATTTCTCCTTTAAATTATCTTAAATGTGGCGACCTTGTTCCATTTTCTCACTAAACTTGTGACTTTCCTGCCACACCTTGAAACATGGACTACAATGTTATTTTGGAGAGAATTTATGAAAAATTTATCATTTTGGAGAGAATTTGTTGAATTTTGGAGAGAGCTGGAGAGACAAATGGCGAGTTTATGAGAGATGCTATTTTACTTGGCCGGGCGACTTTGCCAGAATATTATTTTCAAAGGGGCTAAATTCTAGTGACGATGACCCCAGTCTGCAGAATATGGGATGTTTTTAACATTTTCTATGCGAACAATTCCTAATTTCCTCCTATATTTACATGTATTTTACATTTCTACTGAGAAAAAGTCTAAATATTATAATATAGAGGATTTCTTGGAGAACAGTTTACCAGTTCCTGCAGTCGCCAGTCTGGAATTCTACTGACATATCGATGAAATTTAACATAAAATATAGACTGGATTTTGGTTAGATCAGCCAAATTAAAATTATTGCAAATTCTTAGTGAATTTTTTAACCTTTTTAAAAAAAGTCAGTGGGATTTTGTGCACCAAATACACCAAATTGTATTTGATGATAAATTCCAATGATATGACGACAGATATTCAATTTCTCTAATAAAAAAATTCCTGCAATATCGAAGGATATTTAACTATTAATTCCTATATTAAAGTATATTATCATTAATTTTTGAAGGGGAAACTGGAAAAATGTTGGTGGACTAGACCAGTCACCAATTGATGAAAAATGTTGGCAGCTATTTCTCAGATTTTTGAAAAAGTCAGAGGAGTTCTGTGCACCAAATACAGACTGGATTTTTGAATACTGAAGCCAGTGTGCATTTGAATGATTTGATGATCATTTCAACTGATATTTGGGAAGATTGAACTAAACTTCAGAAATATTCTATTTTGATCATTCATATATTTACAGATTAATTTGGTGTTTTCCTTTATATATTTACTTTCAGTCCATTCTTTTATTGCAGTCAATTATCTTTTAACAAGTAACCAAGTTTGTTCTTTTTTTGCAACATTGTAATTTGACTTTGTAAATTACTCAATTTAGATAATATCAATCCATTCTTTTTGCAACATTGGAAGTTACTTAATTTACTCTCAGTCTGTTCTTTTTGCAACATTGTAAGTTATTTAATTTACTATCAGTCCATTCTTTTTGCAACATTGGAAGTTACTTAATTTACTATCAGTCTGTTCTTTTTGCAACATTGTAAGTTATTTAATTTACTATCAGTCCATTCTTTTTTGCATCATTGGAAGTTAATTAATTAACTGTATTATACTTTTAAAAAGTATCTGGTATCAACTTGGTATTGGTATCGGTTGCCAGAATTTTAAAGTAACTGTAATTGGTAATGGTATCGGTTACTAATATGATATCGGTGCATATCTACTTATTTACTATCAGTCCATTCTTTTTTGCAACATTGGAAGTTAATTAATTAACTGTATTATACTTTAAAAAGGAACTGGTATCAGACTTGGTATTGGTGTCGGTTACCAGAATTCTAAAGTGACTGTAGCTACTTGGTACTGGTATCGGTTACTAATATGGTATTGGTGCATCTCTACTTAATTTACGATTAGTCTGTTCTTTTTTGCAACATTGGAAGTTGTTTAATTTACTATCAGTCCATTCTTTTTTGCATCATTGGAAGTTAATTAATTAACTGTATTATACTTTTAAAAAGTATCTGGTATCAACTTGGTATTGGTATCGGTTGCCAGAATTTTAAAGTAACTGTAATTGGTAATGGTATCGGTTACTAATATGGAATAGATAAATATCTACTTAATTTACTATCAGTACGTTCTTTTTGCGACATTGTAAGTTAATTAATTAACTGTATTATACTTTTAAAAAGTATCTAGTATTGGACTTGGTATTGGTATCGGTTATCAGAATTTTAAAGTAACTGTAATTGGCACTGGTATCGGTTACTAATATGATATCGGTGCATATCTACTTATTTACTATCAGTCCATTCTTTTTTGCAACATTGGAAGTTAATTAATTAACTGTATTATACTTTTAAAAAGTAACTGGTATCAGACTTGGTATTGGTGTCGGTTACCAGAATTCTAAAGTGACTGTAGCTACTTGGTACTGGTATCGGTTACTAATATGGTATTGGTGCATCTCTACTTAATTTACGATTAGTCTGTTCTTTTTTGAAACATTGGAAGTTATTTAATTAACTATCGGTCTGTTTTTTTTTTTCACATACAAATATCTTTCAATCAGTTAGATTATCAAAGAAATTGTCTGATTTTTATGCCTAGCTATTGCTTATTGGTGAACTTATGATTAATTTATTAATTCAAGTAGCTATCATTATATAATATTAGTCATTAATATAATTGTATTTTTATGTATATAAATGTATGAAATCAAAATTTTGTTTATATGCTGTTCAGGGTTTATCAAGGTAGGTTTCCTCCAAAGTGGGAAACTGAAAACCATTTGGGGGAATCCTAAATTAGCTATTCTTATTACTTATCCAAGGACTTTATGATGTCTGTATCCTCCTTTGATTTATAATTAATAATTACTTTACCAATCAACATAGCTAAAATTCCACTTGACTTAGCTAGAATATTACTCTTAAAGGGAAAAAATTCCATTTACAAGTCACAGTTGGTGGAATTTACCATGAATTATAGTCTGGGCTATGTCTAATCTAAACGACTGAATGCGTTTTGCAATGTCTGTTAACGTTTCTTGTAATTATTCAATTTACTTGTACAGATGAAATACATTTTGTTTTTATTAAATACTTCTATTCATTTGAATAGTGATAACAGTTTAAATTATTTTGCATGTGTAAGGTGTTGGTGGAAATGCTCCTTGTACTACTTAATTTCTATTTTAATCCTTAATGAAGATCTAAATGTTAATTATCCTTTTTATTTCAGTTATGATCCTTGATGTCTGTATTCTCAACACCCATCAGCATGGCTGCTCCACCCCACTCAACAGCAAATAGAATGGCGAATGTAGCTACATCTTATCGACACCTTGATATGACATCGATAGTCCTACTGCAGGAGAGATAAATGTAAGATGATGCACATTCAATGATTAACAGCCTTGGTGCTCATGATGTAACCTATTGAGATCCATGGTACCTTGTCTGTTGTTATTTGTGTACATCTCTTAACTGAACTACTAGCAGTTTCTTCATGAAATCACACATCTCTTGATATATTTCACTTGATAAGTGTAAGTATTGCAACAAGCATTACATGCATCCCCTTGAAATCGAGAGAATATCCATTCACTTTCATATTTCCATTCCCTCGTTAATGAGGGGATAACTGTTTTGATATTCCCTTTCTCTTCGCCTAGGGAAGATTCCAGGAATATTTATATTTTAATTCCCTCTTGTTCCCCTTGATATCGAGGGAATATCCATTCACTTTCATATTTTTATTCCCTTGTTAATGAGGGGATAACTGATTTGATATTCCCTTTCTGTTCCCTTGATATCCAGGGAATATTTATATTTTTATTCCCTCTTGTTCCCCTTGATATCGAGGGAATATCCATTCACTTTCATATTTTCATTCCCTTGTTAACAAGGGGATAACTGTTTTGATATTCCCTTTCTGTAGAGTTGATATTGAGGCAATATTGTGTATGATATTCCCCAATATTGACACAATATTGGGGCAATATTGTCCTAATAATTTTTGCTTCGTGGGCCTCGTTTGAAAATGATGAAACAACAATGTTTCAACGTTGGGTAGCAACGTTGTATTAACCTTGTCAAATTATGTCTATCCTACGTCGCTGTCGAACGTTGGCACTATGTTGTTTCAACATTGTAACAGTGTCGTTTGGAAATGACGAAACAACATTGTTTCAACGTTGAATTAACAACGTAGTTTTAACCTTGTGTTTTAATGTCTAAACAAAGTCGTAATCGAACATTGGCACGATGTTGTTTCGTCATTGTATCAACATTGTACAGATGTCGGAACCCAAACATAAGTTTGGCAACCAACGTAGTTCGAATGTTGTCTTTCGACGTCGTATTTTTTTCCAAAAACCGACAATCAGACAACGTTGAAAACTGATGTTGTACCAACGTTCATACAACCAATAAACGATGCTCAGCCAACATCGTGACGACGTTGTTTTGTCATTGTATCAACATTGTACAGATGTCGGAAAACAAACATAAGGTTGGCAACCAACGTTGTTCGAATGTTGTCTTTCGACGTCGTATTTTTTTCCAAAAACCGACAATCAGACAACGTTGAAAACTGATGTTGTACCAACGTTCAGACAACCAAGAAACGATGCTCAGCCAACATCGTGACGACGTTGTTTTGTCATTGTATCAACATTGTACAGATGTCGGAAAACAAACATAAGGTTGGCAACCAACGTTGTTCGAATGTTGTCTTTCGACGTCGTATTTTTTTTCCAAAAACCGACAATCAGACAACGTTGAAAACTGATGTTGTACCAACGTTCAGACAACCAAGAAACGATGCTCAGCCAACATCGTGACGACGTTGATTTGCTGCTTGGGAAAGAGTCACTGTGATGATGTACCATCATAAAAAATGTCATTGTGATAATGTACTATCAAAGAAAGAGTACCTGTGTTGATGTACTATCAGAGAAAAGAGTCACTGTTATTTTGAGCTAGCAGAGAAAAGAGTCACTGTGATTTTGAGCTATCAGAGAAAAGAGCCACTGTGATGATGTACTATCAGAGAAAAGAGTCACTGTGATAATGTACTATCAAAGGATAGAGTCACTGTGATGATGTACTATCAGAGAAAAGAGTCACCTTAATGATTTACTATCAGAGAAAAGAGTCACTGTGATGATATACTATCAGAGAAAAGAGTCACTAAGATGATGTACTATCAGAGAAAAGAGTCACTGTGATGATGTACTATCATAAAAAAAGAGTCATAGTGACGATGTACTATCAGAGAAAAGAGTCACAGTGATGTTGTACTATCAAAGAAAAGAGTCACAGTGATGATGTACTATCAGAGAAAAGAATCACTGTGATGATGTACTATCAAAGTAAAGAGTTACTGTGATGATGTACTATCAGAAAAGAGAATTACCGTAATGATTTACTATCAGAGAAAAGAGTCACTGTGATGATGTACTATCATAGAAAAGAGTCACTTTGATGATGTGCTTTCAGAGTAAAGAGTCACTTTGATGATGTACTATCATAGAAAAGAGTCACTGTGATGATGTACCATCATAAAAAATGTCATTGTGATAATGTACAATCAAAGAAAGAGTACCTGTGTTGATGTACTATCAGAGAAAAGAGTCACTGTTATTTTGAGCTAGCAGAGAAAAAAGTCACTGTGATTTTGAGCTATTAGAGAAAAGAGCCACTGTGATGATGTACTATCAGAGAAAAGAGTCACCTTAATGATTTACTATCAGAAAAAAGAGTCACTGTGATGATATACTATCAGAGAAAAGAGTCACTAAGATGATGTACTATCAGAGAAAAGAGTCACTGTGATGATGTACTATCATGAAAAAAGAGTCATAGTGACGATGAACTATCAGGGAAATAAGTCACTGTGATCATATACTACCAAAGAAAAGAGTCACTACGATGATGTAATATCAGAGAAAAGAGTCACTGTGATGATGTACTATCATAAAAGAAGAGTCATAGTGACGATGTACTATCAGAGAAAAGAGTCACAGTGATGTTGTACTATCAAAGAAAAGAGTCACAGTGATGATGTACTATCAGAGAAAAGAATCACTGTGATGATGTACTATCAAAGTAAAGAGTTACTGTGATGATGTACTATCAGAAAAAAGAGTTACCGTAATGATTTATTATCAGAGAAAAAAAGTCACCGTAATGATTTACGATCAGAGAAAAGAGTCACTGTGATGATGTACTATCAGAGAAAAGAGTCACTGTGGTTTTATACTATTAGAGAAAAGATTCATAGTGATGATGTACTATCAGAGAAAAGAGTCTCTGTGATGATTTACTATCAGAGAAAAGAGTCACCGTGATGATGAACTATCAAAGAAAAGAGTCACTGTGCTTTTGTACTATTAGAGAAAAGAGTCACAGAGATGATGTACTATCAGAGTAAAGAGTCTCCTTAATGATTTACTATCAGAGAAAAGAGTCACTGTGATGATGTACTATCAGAGAAAAGAGTCACTAAGATGATGTACTATCAGAGAAAAGAGTCACTGTGGTGATGTACTATCATAAAAAAAGAGTCATAGTGACGATGAACTATCAGGGAAAAAATGTTACAGTGATGTTCTACTATCAGAAAAAAGTCACAGTGATGATGTACTATCAGGGAAAAGGGTCACTGTGATGATGTACTATCAAAGTAAAGAGATACTGTGATGATGTACTATCAGAAAAAAAGAGTCACTGTAATGATTTACTATCAGAGAAAAGAGTCACTGTGATGATGTACTATCAGAGAAAAGAGCCACTGTTATGATGTACTATCAGGGAAAAGAGTCACAGTGATGTTGTACTATCAGAGAAAAGAGTCACAGTGATGATGTTCTATCAGAGAAAAGAGTCACAGTGATGTTTTACTATCAAACAAAATAGTCACTGTGATAATGTACTATCATTGAAAAATGTCACTGTGATGATGTACTTTCAGAGAAGGAGTACCTGTGTTGATGTACTATCAGGGAAAAGAGTCACTGTGATGATGTAATATCAGAGAAAAGAGTCACTGTAATGATGTACTATCAGAGAAAGAGTACCTGTGTTGATGTACTATCAGAGAAAAGAGTCACTGTGATGATGTACTATCAGAGAAAAGAGTCACTGTGTTCATGTACTATCAGAGAAAAGAGTCTCTGTGATGATGTACTATCAGAGAAAAGAGGCACTGTGATGATGTACTATCAGAGAAATGAGTCACCGTGATGATGTACTATCAGAGAAAAGAGGTACTGTGATGATGTACTATCAGAGAAAAGAGTCACTGTGATGATGTACTATCAGAGAAAAGAGTCACTGTATTGATGTACTATTAGAGAAAAGAGTCACTGTGGTTCTGTAATATTAGAGAAAAGAGTCACAGTGATGATGTACAATCAGAGAAAAGAGTCACTGTGTTGATGTACTATCAGAGAAAAGAGTCACTGTGGTTTTACTATTAGAGGAAAGAGTCACTGTACTGATGTACCAGCACAGAAAGGAGTCACTGTGATGATGTACTATCAGACAAAAGAATCGCTGTGATGATGTACTATCATAGTAAAGAGTCACTATGATGATGTGCTATCATAGAAAAGAATCAATGTGATGATTTAATTTCATAAAAAATGTCACTGTGATGATGTACTATCAGAGAAAAGAGTCACTGTGATGATGTACCATCAGAGAAAAGAGTCACTGTGATGATGTACTATCATAGAAAAGAGTCACTGTGATGATGTGCTTTCAGAGTAAAGAGTCACTTTGATGATGTACTATCATAGAAAAGAGTCACTGTGATGATGTACCATCATAAAAAATGTCATTGTGATAATGTACTATCAAAGAAAGAGTACCTGTGTTGATGTACTATCAGAGAAAAGAGTCACTGTAATTTTGAGCTAGCAGAGAAAAGAGTCACTGTGATTTTGAGCTATCAGAGAAAAGAGCCACTGTGATGATGTACTATCAGAGAAAAGAGTCACTGTGATAATGTACTATCAAAGGATAGAGTCACTGTGATGATGTACTATCAGAGAAAAGAGTCACCTTAATGATTTACTATCAGAGAAAAGAGTCACTGTGATGATATACTATCAGAGAAAAGAGTCACTAAGATGATGTACTATCAGAGAAAAGAGTCACTGTGATGATGTACTATCATAAAAAAAGAGTCATAGTGACGATGTACTATCAGAGAAAAGAGTCACAGTGATGTTGTACTATCAAAGAAAAGAGTCACAGTGATGATGTACTATCAGAGAAAAGAATCACTGTGATGATGTACTATCAAAGTAAAGAGTTACTGTGATGATGTACTATCAGAAAAAAGAGTTACCGTAATAATTTACTATCAGAGAAAAGAGTCACTGTGATGATGTACTATCATAGAAAAGAGTCACTTTGATGATGTGCTTTCAGAGTAAAGAGTCACTTTGATGATGTACTATCATAGAAAAGAGTCACTGTGATGATGTACCATCATAAAAAATGTCATTGTGATAATGTACAATCAAAGAAAGAGTACCTGTGTTGATGTACTATCAGAAAAAAGAGTCACTGTTATTTTGAGCTAGCAGAGAAAAGAGTCACTGTGATTTTGAGCTATTAGAGAAAAGAGCCACTGTGATGATGTACTATCAGAGAAAAGAGTCACCTTAATGATTTACTATCAGAGAAAAGAGTCACTGTGATGATATACTATCAGAGAAAAGAGTCACTAAGATGATGTACTATCAGAGAAAAGAGTCACTGTGATGATGTACTATCATAAAAAAAGAGTCATAGTGACGATGAACTATCAGGGAAATAAGTCACTGTTATCATATACTACCAAAGAAAAGAGTCACTAAGATGATGTAATATCAGAGAAAAGAGTCACTGTGATGATGTACTATCATAAAAGAAGAGACATAGTGACGATGTACTATCAGAGAAAAGAGTCACAGTGATGTTGTACTATCAATGAAAAGAGTCACAGTGATGATGTACTATCAGAGAAAAGAATCACTGTGATGATGTACTATCAAAGTAAAGAGTTACTGTGATGATGTACTATCAGAAAAAAGAGTTACCGTAATGATTTATTATCAGAGAAAAAAGTCACCGTAATGATTTACTATCAGAGAAAAGAGTCACTGTGATGATGTACTATCAGAGAAAAGAGTCACTGTGGTTTTGTACTATTAGAGAAAAGAGTCACTGTGATGATATACTACCAGAGAAAAGAGTCACTGTGTTGATGTACTATCAGAGAAAAGAGTCACTGTGATTTTTTACTATTAGAGGAAAGAGTCACTGTGCTGATGTACCATCAGAGAAAAGAGTCACTGTGATGATGTACTATCAGACAAATAAATCGCTGTGATGATGTACTCTCATAGGAAAGAGTCACTATGATGATGTGCTATCATAGTAAAGAGTCACTATGATGATGTACTATCAGAGAAAAGAGTCACTGTGATGATGTACTATCAGAGAAAAGAGTCACTGTGGTTTTATACTATTAGAGAAAAGATTCACAGTGATGATGTATTATCAGAGAAAAGAGTCACTGTTATGATGTACTATTAGAGAAAAGAGTCTCTGTGATGATGTACTATCAGAGAAAAGAGTCACCGTGATGATGAACTATCAAAGAAAAGAGTCACTGTGCTTTTGTACTATTAGAGAAAAGAGTCACAGAGATGATGTACTATCAGAGTAAAGAGTCTCCTTAATGATTCACTATCAGAGAAAAGAGTCACTGTGATAATGTACTATCAGAGAAAAGAGTCACTAAGATGACGTACCATCAGAGAAAAGAGTCACTGTGGTGATGTACTATCACAAAAAAAGAGTCATAGTGACGATGAACTATCAGGGAAAAAATGTTACAGTGATGTTCTACTATCAGAAAAAAGAGTCACAGTGATGATGTACTATCAGGGAAAAGAGTCACTGTGATGATGTACTATCAAAGTAAAGAGATACTGTGATGATGTACTATCAGAAAAAAAGAGTCACTGTAATGATTTACTATCAGAGAAAAGAGTCACTGTGATGATGTACTATCAGAGAAAAGAGCCACTGTTATGATGTACTATCAGAGAAAAGAGTCATTGTGATAATGAACTTTCAAAGAAAGAGTACCTGTGTTGATGTACTATCAGAGAAAAGAGTAACTGTTATTTTGAGCTAGCAGAGAAAAGAATCACTGTGATTTTGAGCTATCAGAGAAAAGAGCCACTGTGATGATGTACTATCAGAGAAAAGAGTCACTGTGATGATGTACTATCAGAGATAAGAGTCACTCTGGTTTTATACTATTAGAGAAAAGATTCACAGTGATGGTGTATTATCAGAAAAAAGAGTCACTGTTATGATGTACTATCAGAGAAAAGAGTCTCTGTGATGATGTACTATCAGAGGAAAGATATACTGTGATGATGTACTATCAGAGGAAAGAGTCACCGTGATGATGTACTATCAAAGAAAAGAGTCACTGTGCATTTGTACTATTAGAAAAAAGATTCACAGTGATGGTGTATTATCAGAGAAAAGAGTCACTGTTATGCTGTTATGATGTACTATCAGAGAAAAGAGTCTCTGTGATGATGTACTATCAGAGAAAAGATATACTGTGATGATGTACTATCAGAGGAAAGAGTCACCGTGATGATGTACCATCAGAGAAAAGAGTCACTGTGATGATGTACTATCATAGAAAAGAGTCACTGTGATGATGTGCTTTCAGAGTAAAGAGTCACTTTGATGATGTACTATCATAGAAAAGAGTCACTGTGATGATGTACCATCATAAAAAACGTCAATGTGATAATGTACTATCAAAGAAAGAGTACCTGTGTTGATGTACTATCAGAGAAAAGAGTCACTGTTATTTTGAGCTAGCAGAGAAAAGAGTCACTGTGATTTTGAGCTATCAGAGAAAAGAGCCACTGTGATGATGTACTATCAGAGAAAAGAGTCACTGTGATAATGTACTATCAAAAGATAGAGTCAATGTGATGATGTACTATCAGAGAAAAGAGTCACCTTAATGATTTACTATCAGAGAAAAGAGTCACTGTGATGATATACTATCAGAGAAAAGAGTCACTAAGATGATGTACTATCAGAGAAAAGAGTCTCTGTGATGATGTACTATCATAAAAAAAGAGTCACAGTGACGATGTACTATCAGAGAAAAGAGTCACAGTGATGTTGTACTATCAAAGAAAAGAGTCACAGTGATGATGTACTATCAGAGGAAAGAATCACTGTGATGATGTACTATCAAAGTAAAGAGTTACTGTGATGATGTACTATCAGAAAAAAGAGTTACCGTAATGATTTACTATCAGAGAAAAGAGTCACTGTGATGATGTACTATCATAGAAAAGAGTCACTTTGATGATGTGCTTCCAGAGTAAAGAGTCACTTTGATGATGTACTATCATAGAAAAGAGTCACTGTGATGATGTACCATCATAAAAAATGTCATTGTGATAATGTACAATCAAAGAAAGAGTACCTGTGTTGATGTACTATCAGAGAAAAGAGTCACTGTTATTTTGAGCTAGCAGAGAAATGAGTCACTGTGATTTTGAGCTATTAGAGAAAAGAGCCACTGTGATGATGTACTATCAGAGAAAAGAGTCACCTTAATGATTTACTATCAGAGTAAAGAGTCACTGTGATGATATACTATCAGAGAAAAGAGTCACTATGATGATGTACTATCAGAGAAAAGAGTCACTGTGATGATGTACTATCATAAAAAAAGAGTCATAGTGACGATGAACTATCAGGGAAATAAGTCACTGTGATCATATACTACCAAAGAAAAGAGTCACTAAGATGATGTGATATCAGAGAAAAGAGTCACTGTGATGATGTACTATCATAAAAGAAGAGACATAGTGACGATGTACTATCAGAGAAAAGAGTCACAGTGATGTTGTACTATCAAAGAAAAGAGTCACAGTGATGATGTACTATCAGAGAAAAGAATCACTGTGATGATGTACTATCAAAGTAAAGAGTTACTGTGATGATGTACTATCAGAAAAAAGAGTTACCGTAAAGATTTATTATCAGAGAAAAAAGTCACCGTAATGATTTACTATCAGAGAAAAGAGTCACTGTGATGATGTACTATCAGAGAAAAGAGTCACTGTGGTTTTGTACTATTAGAGAAAAGAGTCACTGTGATGATATACTACCAGAGAAAAGAGTCACTGTGTTCATGTACTATCAGAGAAAAGGGTCACTGTGGTTTTGTACTATTAGAGAAAAAAGTCTCTGTGATGATGTACTATCAGAGAAAAGAGTCACCTTAATGATTTACTATCAGAGAAAAGAGTCACTGTGATGATATACTATCAGAGAAAAGAGTCACTAAGATGATGTACTATCAGAGAAAAGAGTCACTGTGATGATGTACTATCATAAAAAAAGAGTCATAGTGACGATGAACTATCAGGGAAATAAGTCACTGTGATCATATACTACCAAAGAAAAGAGTCACTAAGATGATGTAATATCAGAGAAAAGAGTCACTGTGATGATGTACTATCATAAAAGAAGAGACATAGTGACGATGTACTATCAGAGAAAAGAGTCACAGTGATGTTGTACTATCAATGAAAAGAGTCACAGTGATGATGTACTATCAGAGAAAAGAATCACTGTGATGATGTACTATCAAAGTAAAGAGTTACTGTGATGATGTACTATCAGAAAAAAGAGTTACCGTAATGATTTATTATCAGAGAAAAAAGTCACCGTAATGATTTACTATCAGAGAAAAGAGTCACTGTGATGATGTACTATCAGAGAAAAGAGTCACTGTGGTTTTGTACTATTAGAGAAAAGAGTCACTGTGATGATATACTACCAGAGAAAAGAGTCACTGTGTTGATGTACTATCAGAGAAAAGAGTCACTGTGATTTTTTACTATTAGAGGAAAGAGTCACTGTGCTGATGTACCATCAGAGAAAAGAGTCACTGTGATGATGTACTATCAGACAAATAAATCGCTGTGATGATGTACTCTCATAGGAAAGAGTCACTATGATGATGTGCTATCATAGTAAAGAGTCACTATGATGATGTACTATCAGAGAAAAGAGTCACTGTGATGATGTACTATCAGAGAAAAGAGTCACTGTGGTTTTATACTATTAGAGAAAAGATTCACAGTGATGATGTATTATCAGAGAAAAGAGTCACTGTTATGATGTACTATTAGAGAAAAGAGTCTCTGTGATGATGTACTATCAGAGAAAAGAGTCACCGTGATGATGAACTATCAAAGAAAAGAGTCACTGTGCTTTTGTACTATTAGAGAAAAGAGTCACAGAGATGATGTACTATCAGAGTAAAGAGTCTCCTTAATGATTCACTATCAGAGAAAAGAGTCACTGTGATAATGTACTATCAGAGAAAAGAGTCACTAAGATGACGTACCATCAGAGAAAAGAGTCACTGTGGTGATGTACTATCACAAAAAAAGAGTCATAGTGACGATGAACTATCAGGGAAAAAATGTTACAGTGATGTTCTACTATCAGAAAAAAGAGTCACAGTGATGATGTACTATCAGGGAAAAGAGTCACTGTGATGATGTACTATCAAAGTAAAGAGATACTGTGATGATGTACTATCAGAAAAAAAGAGTCACTGTAATGATTTACTATCAGAGAAAAGAGTCACTGTGATGATGTACTATCAGAGAAAAGAGCCACTGTTATGATGTACTATCAGAGAAAAGAGTCATTGTGATAATGAACTTTCAAAGAAAGAGTACCTGTGTTGATGTACTATCAGAGAAAAGAGTAACTGTTATTTTGAGCTAGCAGAGAAAAGAATCACTGTGATTTTGAGCTATCAGAGAAAAGAGCCACTGTGATGATGTACTATCAGAGAAAAGAGTCACTGTGATGATGTACTATCAGAGATAAGAGTCACTCTGGTTTTATACTATTAGAGAAAAGATTCACAGTGATGGTGTATTATCAGAAAAAAGAGTCACTGTTATGATGTACTATCAGAGAAAAGAGTCTCTGTGATGATGTACTATCAGAGGAAAGATATACTGTGATGATGTACTATCAGAGGAAAGATTCACCGTGATGATGTACTATCAAAGAAAAGAGTCACTGTGCATTTGTACTATTAGAGAAAAGATTCACAGTGATGGTGTATTATCAGAGAAAAGAGTCACTGTTATGATGTACTATCAGAGAAAAGAGTCTCTGTGATGATGTACTATCAGAGAAAAGATATACTGTGATGATGTACTATCAGAGGAAAGAGTCACCGTGATGATGTACCATCAGAGAAAAGAGTCACTGTGATGATGTACTATCATAGAAAAGAGTCACTGTGATGATGTGCTTTCAGAGTAAAGAGTCACTTTGATGATGTACTATCATAGAAAAGAGTCACTGTGATGATGTACCATCATAAAAAACGTCAATGTGATAATGTACTATCAAAGAAAGAGTACCTGTGTTGATGTACTATCAGAGAAAAGAGTCACTGTTATTTTGAGCTAGCAGAGAAAAGAGTCACTGTGATTTTGAGCTATCAGAGAAAAGAGCCACTGTGATGATGTACTATCAGAGAAAAGAGTCACTGTGATAATGTACTATCAAAAGATAGAGTCAATGTGATGATGTACTATCAGAGAAAAGAGTCACCTTAATGATTTACTATCAGAGAAAAGAGTCACTGTGATGATATACTATCAGAGAAAAGAGTCACTAAGATGATGTACTATCAGAGAAAAGAGTCACTGTGATGATGTACTATCATAAAAAAAGAGTCATAGTGACGATGTACTATCAGAGAAAAGAGTCACAGTGATGTTGTACTATCAAAGAAAAGAGTCACAGTGATGATGTACTATCAGAGGAAAGAATCACTGTGATGATGTACTATCAAAGTAAAGAGTTACTGTGATGATGTACTATCAGAAAAAAGAGTTACCGTAATGATTTACTATCAGAGAAAAGAGTCACTGTGATGATGTACTATCATAGAAAAGAGTCACTTTGATGATGTGCTTTCAGTGTAAAGAGTCACTTTGATGATGTACTATCATAGAAAAGAGTCACTGTGATGATGTACCATCATAAAAAATGTCATTGTGATAATGTACAATCAAAGAAAGAGTACCTGTGTTGATGTACTATCAGAGAAAAGAGTCACTGTTATTTTGAGCTAGCAGAGAAATGAGTCACTGTGATTTTGAGCTATTAGAGAAAAGAGCCACTGTGATGATGTACTATCAGAGAAAAGAGTCACCTTAATGATTTACTATCAGAGAAAAGAGTCACTGTGATGATATACTATCAGAGAAAAGAGTCACTAAGATGATGTACTATCAGAGAAAAGAGTCACTGTGATGATGTACTATCATAAAAAAAGAGTCATAGTGACGATGAACTATCAGGGAAATAAGTCACTGTGATCATATACTACCAAAGAAAAGAGTCACTAAGATGATGTAATATCAGAGAAAAGAGTCACTGTGATGATGTACTATCATAAAAGAAGAGACATAGTGACGATGTACTATCAGAGAAAAGAGTCACAGTGATGTTGTACTATCAAAGAAAAGAGTCACTGTGCATTTGTACTATTAGAGAAAAGATATACTGTGATGATGTACTATCAGAGGAAAGATTCACCGTGATGATGTACTATCAAAGAAAAGAGTCACTGTGCATTTGTACTATTAGAGAAAAGATTCACAGTGATGGTGTATTATCAGAGAAAAGAGTCACTGTTATGATGTACTATCAGAGAAAAGAGTCTCTGTGATGATGTACTATCAGAGAAAAGATATACTGTGATGATGTACTATCAGAGGAAAGAGTCACCGTGATGATGTACCATCAGAGAAAAGAGTCACTGTGATGATGTACTATCATAGAAAAGAGTCACTGTGATGATGTGCTTTCAGAGTAAAGAGTCACTTTGATGATGTACTATCATAGAAAAGAGTCACTGTGATGATGTACCATCATAAAAAACGTCAATGTGATAATGTACTATCAAAGAAAGAGTACCTGTGTTGATGTACTATCAGAGAAAAGAGTCACTGTTATTTTGATCTAGCAGAGAAAAGAGTCACTGTGATTTTGAGCTATCAGAGAAAAGAGCCACTGTGATGATGTACTATCAGAGAAAAGAGTCACTGTGATAATGTACTATCAAAAGATAGAGTCAATGTGATGATGTACTATCAGAGAAAAGAGTCACCTTAATGATTTACTATCAGAGAAAAGAGTCACTGTGATGATATACTATCAGAGAAAAGAGTCACTAAGATGATGTACTATCAGAGAAAAGAGTCACTGTGATGATGTACTATCATAAAAAAAGAGTCATAGTGACGATGTACTATCAGAGAAAAGAGTCACAGTGATGTTGTACTATCAAAGAAAAGAGTCACAGTGATGATGTACTATCAGAGGAAAGAATCACTGTGATGATGTACTATCAAAGTAAAGAGTTACTGTGATGATGTACTATCAGAAAAAAGAGTTACCGTAATGATTTACTATCAGAGAAAAGAGTCACTGTGATGATGTACTATCATAGAAAAGAGTCACTTTGATGATGTGCTTTCAGTGTAAAGAGTCACTTTGATGATGTACTATCATAGAAAAGAGTCACTGTGATGATGTACCATCATAAAAAATGTCATTGTGATAATGTACAATCAAAGAAAGAGTACCTGTGTTGATGTACTATCAGAGAAAAGAGTCACTGTTATTTTGAGCTAGCAGAGAAATGAGTCACTGTGATTTTGAGCTATTAGAGAAAAGAGCCACTGTGATGATGTACTATCAGAGAAAAGAGTCACCTTAATGATTTACTATCAGAGAAAAGAGTCACTGTGATGATATACTATCAGAGAAAAGAGTCACTAAGATGATGTACTATCAGAGAAAAGAGTCACTGTGATGATGTACTATCATAAAAAAAGAGTCATAGTGACGATGAACTATCAGGGAAATAAGTCACTGTGATCATATACTACCAAAGAAAAGAGTCACTAAGATGATGTAATATCAGAGAAAAGAGTCACTGTGATGATGTACTATCATAAAAGAAGAGACATAGTGACGATGTACTATCAGAGAAAAGAGTCACAGTGATGTTGTACTATCAAAGAAAAGAGTCACAGTGATGATGTACTATCAGAGAAAAGAATCACTGTGATGATGTACTATCAAAGTAAAGAGTTACTGTGATGATGTACTATCAGAAAAAAGAGTTACCGTAAAGATTTATTATCAGAGAAAAAAGTCACCGTAATGATTTACTATCAGAGAAAAGAGTCACTGTGATGATGTACTATCAGAGAAAAGAGTCTTTGTGGTTTTGTACTATTAGAGAAAAGAGTCACTGTGATGATATACTACCAGAGAAAAGAGTCACTGTGTTCATGTACTATCAGAGAAAAGGGTCACTGTGGTTTTGTACTATTAGAGAAAAAAGTCTCTGTGATGATGTACTATCAGAGAAATGAGTCACCGTGATGATGTACGATCAGAGAAAAGATGCACTTTGAAGATTTACTATCAGAGAAAAGAGTCACTGTATTGATGTACTATCAGAGAAAAGAGTCACTGTGGTTTTGTACTATTAGAGAAAAGAGTCACAGTGATGATGTACAATCAGAGAAAAGAGTCACTGTGTTGATGTACTATCAGAGAAAAGAGTCACTGTGATTTTTTACCATTAGAGGAAAGAGTCACTGTGCTGATGTACCATCAGAGAAAAGAGTCACTGTGATGATGTACTATCAGACAAATAAATCGCTGTGATGATGTACTCTCATAGGAAAGAGTCACTATGATGATGTGCTATCATAGAAAAGAATCAATGTGATGATGTAGTTTCATAAAAAATGACACTGTGATGATGTTCTATCAGAGAAAAGAGTCACTGTGATGATGAGCTATCAGAGAAAAGAGCCACTGTGATGATGTACTATCAGAAAGAAGAGTCTCTGTGATGATGAGCTATCAGAGAAAAGAGACACTGTTATGATGTACTATCAGAAGGAAGAGTCTCTGTGATGATGTTTATCAGAGAAACGAGGCACTGTGATGATGTACTATCAGAGAAAAGTCACCATGATGATGTACTATCAAAGAAAAGAGTCACTGTGGTTTTGTACTATCAGAGAAAAGAGTCACTGTGTTGATGTACTATCAGAGAAAAGTGTCACTGTGGTTTGGTACTATCAGAGAAAAGAGTCACTGTGGTTTTGTACTATTAGAGAAAAGAGTCACTGTGATGATGTACCATCAGAGAAAAGAGTCACAGTGATGATGTACTATCATAGAAAAGAGTCACTGTGATGATGTGCTTTCAGAGTAAAGAGTCACTTTGATGATGTACTATCAGAGAAAAGAGTCACTGTGATAATGTACTATCAGAGAAAAGAGTCACTAAGATGACGTACTATCAGAGAAAAGAGTCACTGTGGTGATGTACTATCACAAAAAAAGAGTCATAGTGACGATGAACTATCAGGGAAAAAATGTTACAGTGATGTTCTACTATCAGAAAAAAGAGTCACAGTGATGATGTACTATCAGGGAAAAGAGTCACTGTGATGATGTACTATCAAAGTAAAGAGATACTGTGATGATGTACTATCAGAAAAAAAGAGTCACTGTAATGATTTACTATCAGAGAAAAGAGTCACTGTGATGATGTACTATCAGAGAAAAGAGCCACTGTTATGATGTACTATCAGAGAAAAGAGTCACTGTGATAATGAACTTTCAAAGAAAGAGTACCTGTGTTGATGTACTATCAGAGAAAAGAGTCACTGTTATTTTGAGCTAGCAGAGAAAAGAATCACTGTGATTTTGAGCTATCAGAGAAAAGAGCCACTGTGATGATGTACTATCAGAGAAAAGAGTCACTGTGATAATGTACTATCAAAGGATAGAGTCACTGTGATGATGTACTATCAGAGAAAAGAGTCACCTTAATGATTTACTATCAGATAAAAGAGTCACTGTGATGATATACTATCAGAGAAAAGAGTCACTAAGTTGATGTACTATCAGAGAAAAGAGTCACTGTGATGATGTACTATCATGAAAAAAAAATCATAGTGACGATGTACTATCAGAGAAAAGAGTCACAGTGATGTTGTACTATCAAAGAAAAGAGTCACAGTGATGATGTACTATCAGAGAAAAGAATCACTGTGATGATGTACTATCAAAGTAAAGAGTTACTGTGATGATGTACTATCAGAAAAAAGAGTTACCGTAATGATTTACTATCAGAGAAAAGAGTCACTGTGATGATGTACTATCATAGAAAAGAGTCACTGTGATGATGTTCTTTCAGAGTAAAGAGTCAATTTGATGATGTACTATCATAGAAAAGAGTCACTGTGAAGATGTACCATCATAAAAAATGTCATTGTGATAATGTACTATCAAAGAAAGAGTACATGTGTTGATGTACTATCAGAGAAAAGAGTCACTGTTATTTTGAGCTAGCAGAGAAAAGAGTCACTGTGATTTTGAGCTATTAGAGAAAAGAGCCACTGTGATGATGAACTATCAGAGAAAAGAGTCACTGTGATAATTTACTATCAAAGGATAGAGTCACTGTGATGATGTACTATCAGAGAAATGAGTCACCTTAATGATTTACTATCAGAGAAAAGAGTCACTGTGATGATATACTATCAGAGAAAAGATTCACTAAGATGATGTACTATCAGAGAAAAGAGTCACTGTGATGATGTACTATCATAAAAAAAGAGTCACAGTGACGATGAACTATCAGGGAAAAAAGTCACTGTGATGATATACTACCAAAGAAAAGAGTCACTAAGATGATGTACTATCAGAGAAAAGAGTCACTGTGATGATGTACTATCATAAAAGAAGAGTCATAGTGACAATGTACTATCAGAGAAAAGAGTCACAGTGATGTTGTACTATCAAAGAAAAGAGTCACAGTGATGTTGTACTATCAGAGAAAAGAATCACTGTGATGATGTACTATCAAAGTAAAGAGTTACTGTGATGATGTACTATCAGAAAAAAGAGTTACCGTAATGATTTATTATCAGAGAAAAAAGTCACCGTAATGATTTACTATCAGAGAAAAGAGTCACTGTGATGATGTACTATCAAAGAAAAGAGTCACTGTGGTTTTATACTATTAGAGAAAAGATTCACAGTGATGATGAACTATCAAAGAAAAGAGTCACTGTGATGATGTACTATCAGAGAAAAGAGTCACTAAGATGATGTACTATCAGAGAAAAGAGTCACTGTGGTGATGTACTATCATAAAAAAAGAGTCATAGTGACGATGAACTATCAGGGGAAAAATGTAACAGTGATGTTCTACTATCAGAAAAAAGAGTCACAGTGATGATGTACTATCAGGGAAAAGAGTCACTGTGATGATGTACTATCAAAGTAAAGAGTTACTGTGATGATGTACTATCAGAAAAAAAGAGTCATTGTAATGATTTACTATCAGAGAAAAGAGTCACTGTGATGATGTACTATCAGAGAAAAGAGCCACTGTTATGATGTACTATCAGAAAGATGAGTCTCTGTGATGATGTCTCTTAGAGAAAAGAGGCACACAGTGATGATGTACTATAAGAATTTATTTGTATATATTATATAGGTGTTTGTTTCTCTAAAATTTATAAAAACCATAAAAAAACTAATATAACTAAAAAATGAATAAAAAATGTATTTAAATATTTCTCATATATTCTATAATATGTATAATAACTCTGTTAAGAGAGGTCGCTGCATGCATCTTGGGGTTTTGATTGGTAAACTGAAATTGTCGAAACCTACTTAATATGTTTAAATATACTTCAGTTGATAGAAACTACTCGTCAGTGATAGTCATACATAATTTGCTATGTGACTTATCCTATAGGTTCGCATCACTAGTCTAATGGTGTTTGTGTTCCTGGTGCATTTTCCTTGTGAAACCTACGGTCGAGAGTTATATTGCTCTTTCTTAATATTCGATTATAATCCTATTTGGTGTTGATATGATCCACCCTTATTGAACTTTTCTAATCGGTATTGCCAGTATATGGTACTTACCTCTTGAAATACTGAACTACTGTGCATGACACAATTATTTCAAGGTAGTAAACATTTCGTTGCCATATTTGAAATTTCTCATTGTTTGTATGTATGCGACCCCTCTGACTCTATTCTATTTATTCATTTTTAGAATCCCTAAATAGATGCTACTCTGCCGTAATTTGAGAAATTACTCTATCTGTAGCTGTTCCATTTCTACTGATTGTTGATTTCTTTTGTATGATATTATTTATGTAAGTTCTCCTTGAGTATAAGCCGTGAATATAGTTGAGATACCAGAGCTCTTTGCCATGTAACTAATTTACACATTTTTCTATTCTAGATCTGCAATAAAGAGCTGCCTTCTCTATTTATTTCATTTCCCATTCATTTTAAATTCCATTATTAAAAACTTCTTTTTTCATAAATCTGAGATAGAAATTAAACCTAGGTAGATATTAAAACTTACAAAGAATAAAATTCTTGAAATAATTTTTGACTCTGGTATCTTTGCTAATCATGGCTCCCAAGGGTGATAATTTGGAAACAACTCAGGCTAAGGTTAGGGAACTCGTTACTAAACGAGCAGTAATTAAAAGAAGAGTTACTTTAGCGTTTAATAGAGCTGAAGGTAGACAACTTGATTACACCATTCTGAAGTCTAGCATTGAAGGCTATTTAAGTGATATCAAATTGATAGATGATCAGATTAACGAATTATTTTTCCGTGTTTCTGATTTCGATCCTAATTTTGACGGTGAATCTACTATTGAATTTGATTCACAAACTGATTACCATTTAGATGTGAAATCCACACTATTATCATTAAAACCCCCTGTAAATATTACCCCACCCCCTACCACTCCTGTGGTAACTAATTGTGAACTTAAATTACCTGAATTAAAATGTGATACCTTTTCTGGTGAAGGTAGCACACAGTTAGACTATCATTCATTTATTACTCAGTTTGACAATGTGGTAGGTAAGAGAGTGAACTTAAGTAATTCCGCTAAGTTTACTTACTTAAAAAGTTACCTTAAAGGATATGCTAGTAAACTTGTTGAACATTTACAAATTTCAGATGAAAATTACACTAATGCTTTAGAATTGCTTAATTTGGAATTTTTTGATAGCGAATCTGTTATTAATGATTTAATAAGTAAATTTCTGAATCTGAAACCTAAATATGATTATAACTTACTTGATGTTAAAATCTACATTAACGATGTACGTTGCATTTTGAGCGATTTAAAGCGCTATGAAGTTGATATGATTGAAGGCGACAATAATTATTTAGTTTCGCACATTGTCTTTAATAAGTTGCCGCAAATCTTTAAGCAGGAGTTAGTTAGGAAATTAGGAAATAACTATCCTAAACTTAAAGATATTTTCGATAATTATGCAGAAGTGATAAAGACTATTAATCTTAACCAATCTAGAAATTCTGAGTTTAAACCTCAAAGAAAATTCGTTGACTTTAATCCCCAATCTTCTGTTTCTAAACCTGTTTTCAGATCTAATTTTGTAGGTGATAGTACTTCACAGAGAATTAAAAATTGTAAGTTCTGTAACTGTAATGGTCACAATATGTTTTCATGCAAAAGGTATTCTAAATTAGATGATAGGAGAGCGAGATGTGTGGAACTTGGTTTATGTACTAAATGTTCTAGTTCTAAGCATATCGGTTCTAACTGTCGTAATCTTGATTTTGCTTGCTATCTCTGTAAAAAGCATGACCATATTTCCGCATTGTGCCCCAAATTATATTCTCACGTGAACACTAACTTTTGCATTAATTCTTCTGGTGATACTGGTAAAACTTATATTTTGCCTACAATGTTTATAACTATTGATTCTGGTAATAGTAAAATTAAAGTTAAATGTCTTATTGATACCGGAAGTCAACGTTCTTATCTTTCTAAGAAAGTTCACGATAAAATTAGTTCTAAAGCAACTAACAAAACTAGGATGCTTGTTACCACATTTTTGGAGTCAGAATATAAAGAATTTATTGAGACAGCTATTACTGTTAAATTTGATGGTAATTCCCACTATACTATGCCCTTTTTAATTAGTGATGATGTTGATTTGTCTTATCAAATAGATGGACTAGTTACTGCTTATGAAAACATTAATGAACATTACGAATTGACTGATAATTTGGAATCTGATATTGTACATTTGGAGGGATTGTTAGGAATAGATGCTATTCAATATTTTCAGTTTTATAAGTTGGTCCCTTGTCTTAATGGTAGCGCTATTCAGTTAGCGAATGGTATTGTGCCTGTTGGTAATGTGGATTCTTTTTTGACAGAATCGCAACTTTCCGATAAGTATACTGCTAGGAATGATCAATCCGATTCTCTGATTAGTAGGTCTTTAGTAAATTTTGTTTTGAATCCCTTAAAAACTAAGTTCGATCCTATTGGCTCTATTATTAGCGATAGTTTGGTTGACGATAGGCTTGATGATATGTTTAAGGTAGAGTCTTTAGGTATTTCTGATTGTTCCCAATATGATAAACACTATATAGATGAATTTGATTCTAATCTTTCTTTCAATTATGGTAAATATGAGGTTAAACTTCCTTGGACTAATAATATAGTGAACGTTAAATCCAATTTTGATATATCCAAGCAAATTTTGAATAGGGTTGTAGACAAGTTACATAAAGATAACCTGTATGCTGATTATGATGCTGTCTTGCAACAACAATTATCTGACGATATTATTGAACCAATTGATTTGAGTAATATTAATTGTGAGGATCATGTTTGGATACCTCATAGGCCGGTTATCAAACGGCAAGAAAATGTTACTACTAAACTTAGGATAGTGTTAAATTGTAGTTTGAAGATAGGTAGTTCGCCTTCTCTCAACGAAGCGGCCTATCCTGGAGTAGATCTACTGTCCAATTTAATGGAATTGTTAATTAAAATTAGGAACAACAAATATTTTGTGATGTCTGACATTAAACAGGCATTCTTAATGATTAAAATTAAAACTGAATCTGACCGCAATAAGTTTAGTATATTGTGGAAAGATAAGTTAGGTAATTTGATGGGCTACAGATACAAAAGCATTGTATTTGGTTTTATTAGTTCTCCATTCATATTAAATCATGTCATTAAATACCATATATCGAAATATGAGAACGACAACGTATTCCAAATACTCAATGAAAACTTGTATGTGGATAACCTGTTCTTTACAGGCTCCAATAACAAACTTCTTTCAGAGCTTTATACCCAAACCTATGAGCGTATGAAGTCTGGTGGCTTTGAACTCCGTTCTTGGGTTACAAATAACCCCTGCCTAGCTGAGCAGATTGATCGGGATGAGAGAGGTACTTCGCACTCTCAAGACTATGAGAAGGTGCTGGGGTACAAGTACTTTCCTCAAACTGACGAGATGGCCCTTGGTGACTGCGATAACTCCCCAGTTGGTGAGGCTGTAACCAAACGGACAATTCTTTCTACAGTTTCTCAGATTTTCGATCCTCTGGGTCAGTATTTACCGGTCACTGTTAGAGGTAAGATTATTCTGCAAAAGTTGTGGAAGCAAAAAGTTGGATGGGATGACTCTGTTTGTGATGATATTAAGAGGGAATGGTTAAAGATTAAAGCGGATCTTTCGAAACTATCTAGCGTTACTTTTCCACGCCAAGCTTATGATAATGATTGCGAACTATTAATTTGTTGCGATGCATCTAAAGACCTTTATGGCTTCACCTGTTATGCTAAAAGTAATGTCAATGGAAATTTAGAAACCAATTTAATTTTTGCTAAATCAAAAAACGCGCCAGTTAAAGGCAAATCTCTTCCAACCTTAGAATTACTTTCAGCTTTTCTTGCCCTAAAATGCCTGCCTAACATTTTAAATAGTTTAAAGGGTAAAGTATCTAATGTCACTTTGTGCTTAGATGCACAAATAGTACTTTCTTGGATATTGACCAAAAATGTTAAGACTAAGAATCTGTTTGCAAGTAATCGAATTAAAGACATAACAAGATATAGAGAGGAAATTCTCTCTAATTATTCCATTGACATTAAGTTTAAATATATCCCTACTGAACTTAACCCTGCTGATTTGTTAACTAGAGGAATGACCTTTGAATCTTTTGTATCTAACATTAAAATATGGAGGAAAGGACCTGAATTTCTCAATGAAACATCTATCAGATGGCCTGAAAGGGAACTAAGATGTCTCTCTGAATCTTCCAAACTCCTTACTAGATCTGTTGTTGCTTCTAAAATTGAAACTATCTGTCCAGTTGACAAATTTTCTGATGTAAATAAATTAATTCGAGTCACTTCATTGGTTTTTAAATTTGTTTCTTTGTTAAAGAAGAAACCTAAAGACCCGTTTGAACTTGTTAATGATTCTAAACTATACTGGTTGAAACATGAACAACGCACTAATTTTGTTGAAGAGTTCAACTTTCTTAATTCGAGTAATTCTAAAAATGTACCTCCTAGAGTAAATAATTTGAACCTATTTCTAGATTCAAATGACCTGATTAGATCTAAAGGTAGATTAGATAAATGTTTCAAACTTTCTCCCGATCAATGTAATCCCATTTTGCTTCCCAAATTTAGTTTCTTTACTAAATTAATAATTTTAGATTGTCACAGTAATTGTAAACACTTGGGTGTGTCTAGTACTATCAGTAACATTAGGAAATCGGGATATTGGATTCCTCAAATCCGTTCCATAGTAAAATCTGTTTTGTCCAAATGTTTTTTGTGTAAGAAAATGAATAGTTTAGCCTATAAGTACCCTAAACCTACTAATTATTTCAAACCCAAAGTTAATTTTGTGAAACCTTTTCTTCACACTGGAATGGATTTCACTGGTCACATTTTTGTGAAGTTTGGTGATATCGTAGTTAAAATGTATCTATTGGTATTCACTTGTCTAAACATTAGAGCAGTACATTTGGAATTAGTGCCATCTATGAGTTGTAAAGATTTCTTACTTGCCTTTACACGCTTTTGCAATTCATGTGGCATACCAGAATGTATTTACAGTGATAATGCTAATACCTTTCTTTTAGCAATGGGAATTGTTTCTAAATCTCATGTTGATAATGATTTCACTTCATACCTAGTTAAAAATTCTATTAGGCACATAAAAATTCCTTTGTATTCCGCATGGGTTGGAAGTGCCTGGGAAAGGATGATTAGAACTATAAAATCTTCTTTATATAAAGTGATAGGTAGGAAGCATGTTGAATATTTCATTTTGATAACAATTTTAACTGAAATTGGAAATGCCATCAATTCTCGTCCCCTGACTTATGTAGACTCTGATAGTTTGAATATAATATCTCCCAATTCTTTTCTCAAATTCGACACAGGAAGACGTATCTTGTATGGAAACCTGTCTGGGGTGGAGTTGGCTGCCCCTAGCCGCGCTGAACTAGTCTCTTCCTTGGAGAATAAAGAAGACGTGCTTGAAAGGCTAAAAGACGTCTGGTATGAAGACTATCTTCTCTCCTTGAGGGAAAATGCTAGAGATTTGTACCAGGACTCGTGGGAGAACAAAATACACTCCGGTGACGTCGTCCTCATATCTTCCATTAGTAAACCAAGGCCCTTATGGCAATTGGGCAAGATAACCGAGACTGTCACGGGCAGTGATGGAAGGATCAGATTTGCCAAAGTTTTGAGACCGGACCGAACTGAGGGAATGTACGCCATAAACCTGCTGCATCCACTGGAAATATCCCAAGAGATGGTAGAGCACCTGGACCCTGTGGACTTCCGTCCTCCGAACCCTACTTCCCGAAGACCAAAGAGAGCCGCTGCAGTCAAATGCATTGAGCGCATGAGACAAAGCAATTAAAATTGCTTATTTGTCGCCCGGGAGTATATAAGAATTTATTTGTATATATTATATAGGTGTTTGTTTCTCTAAAATTTATAAAAACCATAAAAAAAACTAATATAACTAAAAAATGAATAAAAAATGTATTTAAATATTTCTCATATATTCTATAATATGTATAATAACTCTGTTAAGAGAGGTCGCTGCATGCATCTTGGGGTTTTGATTGGTAAACTGAAATTGTCGAAACCTACTTAATATGTTAAAATATACTTCAGTTGATAGAAACTACTCGTCAGTGATAGTCATACATAATTTGCTATGTGACTTATCCTATAGGTTCGCATCACTAGTCTAATGGTGTTTGTGTTCCTGGTGCATTTTCCTTGTGAAACCTACGGTCGAGAGTTATATTGCTCTTTCTTAATATTCGATTATAATCCTATTTGGTGTTGATATGATCCACCCTTATTGAACTTTTCTAATCGGTATTGCCAGTATATGGTACTTACCTCTTGAAATACTGAACTACTGTGCATGGCACAATTATTTCAAGGTAGTAAACATTTCGTTGCCATATTTGAAATTTCTCATTGTTTGTATGTATGCGACCCCTCTGACTCTATTCTATTTATTCATTTTTAGAATCCCTAAATAGATGCTACTCTGCCGTAATTTGAGAAATTACTCTATCTGTAGCTGTTCCATTTCTACTGATTGTTGATTTCTTTTGTATGATATTATTTATGTAAGTTCTCCTTGAGTATAAGCCGTGAATATAGTTGAGATACCAGAGCTCTTTGCCATGTAACTAATTTACACATTTTTCTATTCTAGATCTGCAATAAAGAGCTGCCTTCTCTATTTATTTCATTTCCCATTCATTTTAAATTCCATTATTAAAAACTTCTTTTTTCATAAATCTGAGATAGAAATTAAACCTAGGTAGATATTAAAACTTACAGTACTATCATTGAAAAATGTCACTGTGATGATGTACTATCAAAGTAAAGAGTTACTGTGATGATGTACTATCAGAAAAAAGAGTTACCGTAATGATTTACTATCAGAGAAAAGAGTCACCGTAATGATTTACTATCAGAGAAAAGAGTCACTGTGATGATGTACTATCAGAGATAAGAGTCACTCTGGTTTTATACTATTAGAGAAAAGATTCACAGTGATGGTGTATTATCAGAGAAAAGAGTCACTGTTATGATGTACTATCAGAGAAAAGAGTCTCTGTGATGATGTACTATCAGAGAAAAGATATACTGTGATGATGTACTATCAGAGGAAAGAGTCACCGTGATGATGTACTATCAAAGAAAAGAGTCACTGTGCATTTGTACTATTAGAGAAAAGAGTCACAGTGATGATGTACTATCAGAGTAAAGAGTCTCCTTAATGATTTACTATCATAGAAAAGAGTCACTGTGATGATGTACTATCAGAGAAAAGAGTCACTGAGATGATGTATTATCATAAAAAAAGAGTCATAGTGACGATGAACTATCAGGGAAAAAATGTTACATTGATGTTCTACTATCAGAGAAAAGAGTCACAGTGATGATGTACTATCAGGGAAAAAGAGCCACTGTGAAGATGTACTATCAGAGAAAAGAATCACTGTGATAATGTACTATCAAAGGATAGAGTCACTGTGATGATGAACTATCAGAGAAAAGAGTCACCTTAATGATTTACTATCAGAGAAAAGAGTCACTGTGATGATATACTATCAGAGAAAAGAGTCACTAAGATGATGTACTATCAGAGAAAAGAGTCACTGTGATGATGTACTATCATGAAAAAAGAGTCATAGTGACGATGTACTATCAGAGAAAAGAGTCACAGTGATGTTGTACTATCAAAGAAAAGAGTCACAGTGATGATGTACTATCAGAGAAAAGAATCACTGTGATGATGTACTATCAAAGTAAAGAGTTACTGTGATGATGTACTATCAGAAAAAAGAGTTACCGTAATGATCTACTATCAGAGAAAAGACTCACTGTGATGATGTACTATCATAGAAAAGAGTCACTGTGATGATGTGCTTTCAGAGTAAAGAGTCACTTTGATGATGTACTATCATAGAAAAGAGTCACTGTGATGATGTACCATCATAAAAAATGTCATTGTGATAATGTACTATCAAAGAAAGAGTACCTGTGTTGATGTACTATCAGAGAAAAGAGTCACTGTTATTTTGAGCTAGCAGAGAAAAGAGTCACTGTGATTTTGAGCTATCAGAGAAAAGAGCCACTGTGATGATGTACTATCAGAGAAAAGAGTCACAGTGATGATGTACTATCAGAGTAAAGAGTCTCCTTAATGATTTACTATCAGGGAAAAGAGTCACTGTGATGATGTACTATCAGAGAAAAGAGTCACTAAGATGATGTACTATCAGAGAAAAGAGTCACTGTGATGATGTACTATCATAAAAAAGAGTCATAGTGACGATGAACTATCAGGGAAAAAATGTTACAGTGATGTTCTACTATCAGAGAAAAGAGTCACAGTGATGATGTACTATCAGGGAAAAAGAGTCTCTGTGATGATGTACCATCATAAAAAATGTTATTGTGATAATGTACTATCAAAGAAAGAGTACCTGTGTTGATGTACTATCAGAGAAAAGAGTCACTGTTATTTTGAGCTAGCAGAGAAAAGAGTCAGTGTGATTTTTAGCTATCAGAGAAAAGAGCCACTGTGATGATGTACTATCAGAGAAAAGAGTCACTGTGATAATGTACTATCAAAGAATAGAATCACTGTGATGATGTACTATCAGAGAAAAGAGTCACCTTAATGATTTACTATCAGAGAAAAGAGTCACTGTGATGATATACTATCAGAGAAAAGAGTCAATAAGATGATGTACTATCAGAGAAAAGAGTCACTGTGATGATATACTATCATAAAAAAAGAGTCATAGTGACGATGTACTATCAGAGAAAAGAGTCACTGTGATTTTGTACTATCAAAGAAAAGAGTCACAGTGATGATGTACTATCAGAGAAAAGAATCACTCTGATGATGTACTATCAAAGTAAAGAGTTACTGTGATGATGTACTATCAGAAAAAAGAGTTACCGTAATGATTTACTATCAGAGAAAAGAGTCACTGTGATGATGTACTATCATAGAAAAGAGTCACTGTGATGATGTGCTTTCAGAGTAAAGAGTCACTTTGATGATGTAATATCATAGAAAAGAGTCACTGTGATGATGTACCATCATAAAAAATGTCATTGTGATAATGTACTATCAAAGAAAGAGTACCTATGTTGATGTACTATCAGAGAAAAGAGTCACAGTTATTTTGAGCTAGCAGAGAAAAGAGTCACTGTGATTTTGAGCTATCAGAGAAGAGAGCCACTGTGATGATGTACTATCAGAGAAAAGAGTCACTGTGATAATGTACTATCAAAGGATAGAGTCACTGTGATGATGTACTATCAGAGAAAAGAGTCACCTTAATGATTTACTATCAGAGAAAAGAGTCACTGTGATCATATACTATCAGAGAAAAGAGTCACTAAGATGATGTACTATCAGAGAAAAGAGTCACTGTGATGATGTACTATCATAAAAAAAGAGTCATAGTGACGATGAACTATCAGGGAAAAAAGTCACTGTGATGATATACTACCAAAGAAAAGAGTCACTAAGATGATGTACTATCAGAGAAAAGAGTCACTGTGATGATGTACTATCATAAAAAGAGAGTCATAGTGACGATTTACTTTCAGAGAAAAGAGTCACAGTGATGTTCTACTATCAGAAAAAAGAGTCACAGTGATGATGTACTATCAGGGAAAAGAGTCACTGTGATGATGTACTATCAAAGTAAAGAGTTACTGTGATGATGTACTATCAGAAAAAAGAGTTACCGTAATGATCTACTATCAGAGAAAAGACTCACTGTGATGATGTACTATCATAGAAAAGAGTCACTGTGATGATGTGCTTTCAGAGTAAAGAGTCACTTTGATGATGTACTATCATAGAAAAGAGTCACTGTGATGATGTACCATCATAAAAAATGTCATTGTGATAATGTACTATCAAAGAAAGAGTACCTGTGTTGATGTACTATCAGAGAAAAGAGTCACTGTTATTTTGAGCTAGCAGAGAAAAGAGTCACTGTGATTTTGAGCTATCAGAGAAAAGAGCCACTGTGATGATGTACTATCAGAGAAAAGAGTCACAGTGATGATGTACTATCAGAGTAAAGAGTCTCCTTAATGATTTACTATCAGGGAAAAGAGTCACTGTGATGATGTACTATCAGAGAAAAGAGTCACTAAGATGATGTACTATCAGAGAAAAGAGTCACTGTGATGATGTACTATCATAAAAAAGAGTCATAGTGACGATGAACTATCAGGGAAAAAATGTTACAGTGATGTTCTACTATCAGAGAAAAGAGTCACAGTGATGATGTACTATCAGGGAAAAAGAGTCTCTGTGATGATGTACCATCATAAAAAATGTTATTGTGATAATGTACTATCAAAGAAAGAGTACCTGTGTTGATGTACTATCAGAGAAAAGAGTCACTGTTATTTTGAGCTAGCAGAGAAAAGAGTCAGTGTGATTTTTAGCTATCAGAGAAAAGAGCCACTGTGATGATGTACTATCAGAGAAAAGAGTCACTGTGATAATGTACTATCAAAGAATAGAATCACTGTGATGATGTACTATCAGAGAAAAGAGTCACCTTAATGATTTACTATCAGAGAAAAGAGTCACTGTGATGATATACTATCAGAGAAAAGAGTCAATAAGATGATGTACTATCAGAGAAAAGAGTCACTGTGATGATATACTATCATAAAAAAAGAGTCATAGTGACGATGTACTATCAGAGAAAAGAGTCACTGTGATTTTGTACTATCAAAGAAAAGAGTCACAGTGATGATGTACTATCAGAGAAAAGAATCACTCTGATGATGTACTATCAAAGTAAAGAGTTACTGTGATGATGTACTATCAGAAAAAAGAGTTACCGTAATGATTTACTATCAGAGAAAAGAGTCACTGTGATGATGTACTATCATAGAAAAGAGTCACTGTGATGATGTGCTTTCAGAGTAAAGAGTCACTTTGATGATGTAATATCATAGAAAAGAGTCACTGTGATGATGTACCATCATAAAAAATGTCATTGTGATAATGTACTATCAAAGAAAGAGTACCTATGTTGATGTACTATCAGAGAAAAGAGTCACAGTTATTTTGAGCTAGCAGAGAAAAGAGTCACTGTGATTTTGAGCTATCAGAGAAGAGAGCCACTGTGATGATGTACTATCAGAGAAAAGAGTCACTGTGATAATGTACTATCAAAGGATAGAGTCACTGTGATGATGTACTATCAGAGAAAAGAGTCACCTTAATGATTTACTATCAGAGAAAAGAGTCACTGTGATCATATACTATCAGAGAAAAGAGTCACTAAGATGATGTACTATCAGAGAAAAGAGTCACTGTGATGATGTACTATCATAAAAAAAGAGTCATAGTGACGATGAACTATCAGGGAAAAAAGTCACTGTGATGATATACTACCAAAGAAAAGAGTCACTAAGATGATGTACTATCAGAGAAAAGAGTCACTGTGATGATGTACTATCATAAAAAGAGAGTCATAGTGACGATTTACTTTCAGAGAAAAGAGTCACAGTGATGTTCTACTATCAGAAAAAAGAGTCACAGTGATGATGTACTATCAGGGAAAAGAGTCACTGTGATGATGTACTATCAAAGTAAAGAGATACTGTGATGATGTACTATCAGAAAAAAAGAGTCACTGTAATGATTTACTATCAGAGAAAAGAGTCACAGTGATGATGTACTATCAGATAAAAGAGCCACTGTTATGATGTACTATCAGAAAGAAGAGTCTCTGTGATGATGTCTATCAGAGAAAAGAGGCACACAGTGAAGATGTACTATCATTGAAAAATGTCACTGTGATGATGTACTATCAAAGTAAAGAGTTACTGTGATGATGTACTATCAGAAAAAAGAGTTACCGTAATGATTTACTATCAGAGAAAAGAGTCACCGTAATGATTTACTATCAGAGAAAAGAGTCACTGTGATGATGTACTATCAGAGATAAGAGTCACTGTGGTTTTATACTATTAGAGAAAAGATTCACAGTGATGATGTATTATCAGAGAAAAGAGTCACTGTTATGATGTACTATCAGAGAAAAGAGTCTCTGTGATGATGTAGTATCAGAGAAAAGAGTCACCGTGATGATGTACTATCAAAGAAAAGAGTCACTGTGCATTAGTACTATTAGAGAAAAGAGTCACAGTGATGATGTACTATCAGACTAAAGAGTCTCTTTAATGATTTACTATCAGAGAAAAGAGTCACTGTGATGATGTACTATCAGAAAAAACAGTCACTAAGATGATGTACTATCAGATAAAAAAAGTCACTGTGATGATGTACTATCATAAAAAAAGAGTCATAGTGACGATGAACTATCAGGGAAAAAATGTTACAGTGATGTTCTACTATCAGAGAAAAGAGTCACAGTGATGATGTACTATCAAAGTGAAGAGATACTGTGATGATGTACTATCAGAAAAAAGAGTTACCGTAATGATTTACTATCAGAGAAAAGAGTCACTTTGATTATGTACTATCATAGAAAAGAGTCACTGTGATGATGTGCTTTCAGAGTAAAGAGTCACTTTGATGATGTACTATCATAGAAAAGAGTCACTGTGATGATGTACCATCATAAAAAATGTCATTGTGATAATGTACTATCAAAGAAAAAGTACCTGTGTTGATGTACTATCGGAGAAAAGAGTCACTGTTCTTTTGAGCTAGCAGAGAAAAGAGTCACTGTGATTTTGAGCTATCAGAGAAAAGAGCCAATGTGATGATGTACTATCAGAGAAAAGAGTCACTGTGATAATGTACTATCAAAGGATAGAGTCACTGTGATGATGTACTATCAGAGAAAAGAGTCACCTTAATGATTTACTATCAGAGAAAAGAGTCACTGTGATGATTTACTATCAGAGAAAAGAGTCACTAAGATGATGTACTATCAGAGAACAGAGTCACTGTGATGATGTACTATCATAAAAAAAGAGTCATAGTGACGATGAACTATCAGGGAAAAAAGTCACTGTGATGATATACTACCAAAGAAAAGAGTCACTAAGATGATGTACTATCAGAGAAAAGAGTCACTGTGATGATGCACTATCATAAAAAAAGAGTCCTAGTGACGATGTACTATCAGAGAAAAGAGTCACAGTTATGTTTTACTATCAAAGAAAAGAGTAACAGTGATGATGTACTATCAGAGAAAAGAATCACTGTGATGATGTACTATCGAAGTAAAGAGTTACTGTGATGATGTACTATCAGAAAAAAGAGTTACCGTAATGATTTACAATCAGAGAAAAGAGTCACCGTAATGATTTACTATCAGAGAAAAGAGTCACTGTGATGATGTACTATCAGAGAAAAGAGTCACTGTGGTTTTATACTATTAGAGAAAAGATTCACAGTGATGATGTACTATCAGAGAAAAGAGTCACTGTTATGATGTACTATCAGAGAAAAGAGTCTCTGTAATGATGTACTATCAGAGAAAAGTGTCACCGTGATGATGAACTATCAAAGAAAAGAGTCACTGTGCTTTTGTACTATTAGAGAAAAGAATCACAGAGATGATGTACTATCAGAGTAAAGAGTCTCCTTAATGATTTACTATCAGAGAAAAGAGTCACTGTGATGATGTACTATCAGAGAAAAGAGTCACTAAGATGATGTACTATCAGAGAAAAGAGTCACTGTGATGATGTACTATCATAAAAAAAAGTTATAGTGACGATGAACTATCAGGGAAAAAATGTTACAGTGATGTTCTACTATCAGAAAAAAGAGTCACAGTGATGATGTACTATCAGGGAAAAGAGTCACTGTGATGTTGTACTATCAAAGTAAAGAGATACTGTGATGATGTACTATCAGAATAAAAGAGTCACTGTAATGATTTACTATCAGAGAAAAGAGTCAATGTGATGATATACTATCAGAGAAAAGAGCCACTGTTATGATGTACTATCAGAAAGAAGAGTCTCTGTGATGATGTCTATCAGAGAAAAGAGGCACACAGTGAAGATGTACTATCATTGAAAAATGTCACTGTGATGATGTACTATCAAATTAAAGAGTTACTGTGATGATGTACTATCAGAAAAAAGAGTTACCGTAATGATTTACTATCAGAGGAAAGAGTCACCGTGATGATGTACTATCAGAGAAAAGAGTCACTGTTCTTTTGAGCTAGCAGAGAAAAGAGTCACTGTGATTTTGAGCTATCAGAGAAAAGAGCCACTGTGATGATGTACTATCAGAGAAAAGAGTCACTGTGATAATGTACTATCAAAGGATAGAGTCACTGTGATGATGTACTATCAGAGAACAGAGTCACTGTGTTGATGTACTATCATAAAAAAAGAGTCATAGTGACGATGAACTATCAGGGAAAAGAGTCACTGTGATGATGTACTATCAAAGTAAAGAGATACTGTGATGATGTACTATCAGAAAAAAAGAGTCACTGTAATGATTTACTATCAGAGAAAAGAGTCACAGTGATGATGTACTATCAGAGAAAAGAGCCACTGTTATGATGTACTATCAGAAAGAAGAGTCTCTGTGATGATGTCTATCAGAGAAAAGAGGCACACAGTGAAGATGTACTATCATTGAAAAATGTCACTGTGATGATGTACTATCAAAGTAAAGAGTTACTGTGATGATGTACTATCAGAAAAAAGAGTTACCGTAATGATTTACTATCAGAGAAAAGAGTCACCGTAATGATTTACTATCAGAGAAAAGAGTCACTGTGATGATGTACTATCAGAGATAAGAGTCACTGTGGTTTTATACTATTAGAGAAAAGATTCACAGTGATGATGTATTATCAGAGAAAAGAGTCACTGTTATGATGTACTATCAGAGAAAAGAGTCTCTGTGATGATGTAGTATCAGAGAAAAGAGTCACCGTGATGATGTACTATCAAAGAAAAGAGTCACTGTGCATTAGTACTATTAGAGAAAAGAGTCACAGTGATGATGTACTATCAGACTAAAGAGTCTCTTTAATGATTTACTATCAGAGAAAAGAGTCACTGTGATGATGTACTATCAGAAAAAACAGTCACTAAGATGATGTACTATCAGATAAAAAAAATTCACTGTGATGATGTACTATCATAAAAGAGTCATAGTGACGATGAACTATCAGGGAAAAAATGTTACAGTGATGTTCTACTATCAGAGAAAAGAGTCACAGTGATGATGTACTATCAAAGTGAAGAGATACTGTGATGATGTACTATCAGTAAAAAGAGTTACCGTAATGATTTACTATCAGAGAAAAGAGTCACTTTGATTATGTACTATCATAGAAAAGAGTCACTGTGATGATGTGCTTTCAGAGTAAAGAGTCACTTTGATGATGTACTATCATAGAAAAGAGTCACCGTGATGATGTACCATCATAAAAAATGTCATTGTGATAATGTACTATCAAAGAAAAAGTACCTGTGTTGATGTACTATCAGAGAAAAGAGTCACTGTTCTTTTGAGCTAGCAGAGAAAAGAGTCACTGTGATTTTGAGCTATCAGAGAAAAGAGCCAATGTGATGATGTACTATCAGAGAAAAGAGTCACTGTGATAATGTACTATCAAAGGATAGAGTCACTGTGATGATGTACTATCAGAGAAAAGAGTCACCTTAAGAATTTACTATCAGAGAAAAGAGTCACTGTGATGATATACTATCAGAGAAAAGAGTCACTAAGATGATGTACTATCAGAGAACAGAGTCACTGTGATGATGTACTATCATAAAAAAAGAGTCATAGTGACGATGAACTATCAGGGAAAAAAGTCACTGTGATGATATACTACCAAAGAAAAGAGTCACTAAGATGATGTACTATCAGAGAAAAGAGTCACTGTGATGATGTACTATCATAAAAAAAGAGTCCTAGTGACGATGTACTATCAGAGAAAAGAGTCACAGTTATGTTTTACTATCAAAGAAAAGAGTAACAGTGATGATGTACTATCAGAGAAAAGAATCACTGTGATGATGTACTATCAAAGTAAAGAGTTACTGTGATGATGTACTATCAGAAAAAAGAGTTACCGTAATGATTTACAATCAGAGAAAAGAGTCACCGTAATGATTTACTATCAGAGAAAAGAGTCACTGTGATGATGTACTATCAGAGAAAAGAGTCACTGTGGTTTTATACTATTAGAGAAAAGATTCACAGTGATGATGTACTATCAGAGAAAAGAGTCACTGTGATGATGTACTATCAGAAAAAAGAGTTACCGCAATGATTTACTATCAGAGGAAAGAGTCACCGTGATGATGTACTATCAAAGAAAAGAGTCACTGTGCATTTGTACTATTAGAGAAAAGAGTCACAGTGATGATGTACTATCAGAGAAAAGAGTCACTGTGATGATGTACTATCAGAGAAAAGAGTCACTAAGATGATGTACTATCAGAGAAAAGAGTCACTGTGATGATGTACTATCATAAAAAAAAGTTATAGTGACGATGAACTATCAGGGAAAAAATGTTACAGTGATGTTCTACTATCAGAAAAAAGAGTCACAGTGATGATGTACTATCAGGGAAAAGAGTCACTGTGATGTTGTACTATCAAAGTAAAGAGATACTGTGATGATGTACTATCAGAATAAAAGAGTCACTGTAATGATTTACTATCAGAGAAAAGAGTCAATGTGATGATATACTATCAGAGAAAAGAGCCACTGTTATGATGTACTATCAGAAAGAAGAGTCTCTGTGATGATGTCTATCAGAGAAAAGAGGCACACAGTGAAGATGTACTATCATTGAAAAATGTCACTGTGATGATGTACTATCAAAGTAAAGAGTTACTGTGATGATGTACTATCAGAAAAAAGAGTTACCGTAATGATTTACTATCAGAGGAAAGAGTCACCGTGATGATGTACTATCAGAGAAAAGAGTCACTGTTCTTTTGAGCTAGCAGAGAAAAGAGTCACTGTGATTTTGAGCTATCAGAGAAAAGAGCCACTGTGATGATGTACTATCAGAGAAAAGAGTCACTGTGATAATGTACTATCAAAGGATAGAGTCACTGTGATGATGTACTATCAGAGAACAGAGTCACTGTGTTGATGTACTATCATAAAAAAAGAGTCATAGTGACGATGAACTATCAGGGAAAAGAGTCACTGTGATGATGTACTATCAAAGTAAAGAGATACTGTGATGATGTACTATCAGAGAAAAGAGTCACAGTGATGATGTACTATCAGAGAAAAGAGCCACTGTTATGATGTACTATCAGAAAGAAGAGTCTCTGTGATGATGTCTATCAGAGAAAAGAGGCACACAGTGAAGATGTACTATCATTGAAAAATGTCACTGTGATGATGTACTATCAAAGTAAAGAGTTACTGTGATGATGTACTATCAGAAAAAAGAGTTACCGTAATGATTTACTATCAGAGAAAAGAGTCACCGTAATGATTTACTATCAGAGAAAAGAGTCACTGTGATGATGTACTATCAGAGATAAGAGTCACTGTGGTTTTATACTATTAGAGAAAAGATTCACAGTGATGATGTATTATCAGAGAAAAGAGTCACTGTTATGATGTACTATCAGAGAAAAGAGTCTCTGTGATGATGTAGTATCAGAGAAAAGAGTCACCGTGATGATGTACTATCAAAGAAAAGAGTCACTGTGCATTAGTACTATTAGAGAAAAGAGTCACAGTGATGATGTACTATCAGACTAAAGAGTCTCTTTAATGATTTACTATCAGAGAAAAGAGTCACTGTGATGATGTACTATCAAAGGATAGAGTCACTGTGATGATGTACTATCAGAGAACAGAGTCACTGTGTTGATGTACTATCATAAAAAAAGAGTCATAGTGACGATGAACTATCAGGGAAAAGAGTCACTGTGATGATGTACTATCAAAGTAAAGAGATACTGTGATGATGTACTATCAGAGAAAAGAGTCACAGTGATGATGTACTATCAGAGAAAAGAGCCACTGTTATGATGTACTATCAGAAAGAAGAGTCTCTGTGATGATGTCTATCAGAGAAAAGAGGCACACAGTGGAGATGTACTATCATTGAAAAATGTCACTGTGATGATGTACTATCAAAGTAAAGAGTTACTGTGATGATGTACTATCAGAAAAAAGAGTTACCGTAATGATTTACTATCAGAGAAAAGAGTCACCGTAATGATTTACTATCAGAGAAAAGAGTCACTGTGATGATGTACTATCAGAGATAAGAGTCACTGTGGTTTTATACTATTAGAGAAAAGATTCACAGTGATGATGTATTATCAGAGAAAAGAGTCACTGTTATGATGTACTATCAGAGAAAAGAGTCTCTGTGATGATGTAGTATCAGAGAAAAGAGTCACCGTGATGATGTACTATCAAAGAAAAGAGTCACTGTGCATTAGTACTATTAGAGAAAAGAGTCACAGTGATGATGTACTATCAGACTAAAGAGTCTCTTTAATGATTTACTATCAGAGAAAAGAGTCACTGTGATGATGTACTATCAGAAAAAACAGTCACTAAGATGATGTACTATCAGATAAAAAAAATTCACTGTGATGATGTACTATCATAAAAGAGTCATAGTGACGATGAACTATCAGGGAAAAAATGTTACAGTGATGTTCTACTATCAGAGAAAAGAGTCACAGTGATGATGTACTATCAAAGTGAAGAGATACTGTGATGATGTACTATCAGTAAAAAGAGTTACCGTAATGATTTACTATCAGAGAAAAGAGTCACTTTGATTATGTACTATCATAGAAAAGAGTCACTGTGATGATGTGCTTTCAGAGTAAAGAGTCACTTTGATGATGTACTATCATAGAAAAGAGTCACCGTGATGATGTACCATCATAAAAAATGTCATTGTGATAATGTACTATCAAAGAAAAAGTACCTGTGTTGATGTACTATCAGAGAAAAGAGTCACTGTTCTTTTGAGCTAGCAGAGAAAAGAGTCACTGTGATTTTGAGCTATCAGAGAAAAGAGCCAATGTGATGATGTACTATCAGAGAAAAGAGTCACTGTGATAATGTACTATCAAAGGATAGAGTCACTGTGATGATGTACTATCAGAGAAAAGAGTCACCTTAAGAATTTACTATCAGAGAAAAGAGTCACTGTGATGATATACTATCAGAGAAAAGAGTCACTAAGATGATGTACTATCAGATAAAAAAAATTCACTGTGATGATGTACTATCATAAAAGAGTCATAGTGACGATGAACTATCAGGGAAAAAATGTTACAGTGATGTTCTACTATCAGAGAAAAGAGTCACAGTGATGATGTACTATCAAAGTGAAGAGATACTGTGATGATGTACTATCAGTAAAAAGAGTTACCGTAATGATTTACTATCAGAGAAAAGAGTCACTTTGATTATGTACTATCATAGAAAAGAGTCACTGTGATGATGTGCTTTCAGAGTAAAGAGTCACTTTGATGATGTACTATCATAGAAAAGAGTCACCGTGATGATGTACCATCATAAAAAATGTCATTGTGATAATGTACTATCAAAGAAAAAGTACCTGTGTTGATGTACTATCAGAGAAAAGAGTCACTGTTCTTTTGAGCTAGCAGAGAAAAGAGTCACTGTGATTTTGAGCTATCAGAGAAAAGAGCCAATGTGATGATGTACTATCAGAGAAAAGAGTCACTGTGATAATGTACTATCAAAGGATAGAGTCACTGTGATGATGTACTATCAGAGAAAAGAGTCACCTTAAGAATTTACTATCAGAGAAAAGAGTCACTGTGATGATATACTATCAGAGAAAAGAGTCACTAAGATGATGTACTATCAGAGAACAGAGTCACTGTGATGATGTACTATCATAAAAAAAGAGTCATAGTGACGATGAACTATCAGGGAAAAAAGTCACTGTGATGATATACTACCAAAGAAAAGAGTCACTAAGATGATGTACTATCAGAGAAAAGAGTCACTGTGATGATGTACTATCATAAAAAAAGAGTCCTAGTGACGATGTACTATCAGAGAAAAGAGTCACAGTTATGTTTTACTATCAAAGAAAAGAGTAACAGTGATGATGTACTATCAGAGAAAAGAATCACTGTGATGATGTACTATCAAAGTAAAGAGTTACTGTGATGATGTACTATCAGAAAAAAGAGTTACCGTAATGATTTACAATCAGAGAAAAGAGTCACCGTAATGATTTACTATCAGAGAAAAGAGTCACTGTGATGATGTACTATCAGAGAAAAGAGTCACTGTGGTTTTATACTATTAGAGAAAAGATTCACAGTGATGATGTACTATCAGAGAAAAGAGTCACTGTGATGATGTACTATCAGAAAAAAGAGTTACCGCAATGATTTACTATCAGAGGAAAGAGTCACCGTGATGATGTACTATCAAAGAAAAGGGTCACTGTGCATTTGTACTATTAGAGAAAAGAGTCACAGTGATGATGTACTATCAGAGAAAAGAGTCACTGTGATGATGTACTATCAGAGAAAAGAGTCAATAAGATGATGTACTATCAGAGAAAAGAGTCACTGTGATGATGTACTATCATAAAAAAAAGTTATAGTGACGATGAACTATCAGGGAAAAAATGTTACAGTGATGTTCTACTATCAGAAAAAAGAGTCACAGTGATGATGTACTATCAGGGAAAAGAGTCACTGTGATGTTGTACTATCAAAGTAAAGAGATACTGTGATGATGTACTATCAGAATAAAAGAGTCACTGTAATGATTTACTATCAGAGAAAAGAGTCAATGTGATGATATACTATCAGAGAAAAGAGCCACTGTTATGATGTACTATCAGAAAGAAGAGTCTCTGTGATGATGTCTATCAGAGAAAAGAGGCACACAGTGAAGATGTACTATCATTGAAAAATGTCACTGTGATGATGTACTATCAAAGTAAAGAGTTACTGTGATGATGTACTATCAGAAAAAAGAGTTACCGTAATGATTTACTATCAGAGGAAAGAGTCACCGTGATGATGTACTATCAGAGAAAAGAGTCACTGTTCTTTTGAGCTAGCAGAGAAAAGAGTCACTGTGATTTTGAGCTATCAGAGAAAAGAGCCACTGTGATGATGTACTATCAGAGAAAAGAGTCACTGTGATAATGTACTATCAAAGGATAGAGTCACTGTGATGATGTACTATCAGAGAACAGAGTCACTGTGTTGATGTACTATCATAAAAAAAGAGTCATAGTGACGATGAACTATCAGGGAAAAGAGTCACTGTGATGATGTACTATCAAAGTAAAGAGATACTGTGATGATGTACTATCAGAGAAAAGAGTCACAGTGATGATGTACTATCAGAGAAAAGAGCCACTGTTATGATGTACTATCAGAAAGAAGAGTCTCTGTGATGATGTCTATCAGAGAAAAGAGGCACACAGTGAAGATGTACTATCATTGAAAAATGTCACTGTGATGATGTACTATCAAAGTAAAGAGTTACTGTGATGATGTACTATCAGAAAAAAGAGTTACCGTAATGATTTACTATCAGAGAAAAGAGTCACCGTAATGATTTACTATCAGAGAAAAGAGTCACTGTGATGATGTACTATCAGAGATAAGAGTCACTGTGGTTTTATACTATTAGAGAAAAGATTCACAGTGATGATGTATTATCAGAGAAAAGAGTCACTGTTATGATGTACTATCAGAGAAAAGAGTCTCTGTGATGATGTAGTATCAGAGAAAAGAGTCACCGTGATGATGTACTATCAAAGAAAAGAGTCACTGTGCATTAGTACTATTAGAGAAAAGAGTCACAGTGATGATGTACTATCAGACTAAAGAGTCTCTTTAATGATTTACTATCAGAGAAAAGAGTCACTGTGATGATGTACTATCAGAAAAAACAGTCACTAAGATGATGTACTATCAGATAAAAAAAGTCACTGTGATGATGTACTATCATAAAAAAAGAGTCATAGTGACGATGAACTATCAGGGAAAAAATGTTACAGTGATGTTCTACTATCAGAGAAAAGAGTCACAGTGATGATGTACTATCAAAGTGAAGAGATACTGTGATGATGTACTATCAGAAAAAAGAGTTACCGTAATGATTTACTATCAGAGAAAAGAGTCACTTTGATTATGTACTATCATAGAAAAGAGTCACTGTGATGATGTACTTTCAGAGTAAAGAGTCACTTTGATGATGTACTATCATAGAAAAGAGTCACCGTGATGATGTACCATCATAAAAAATGTCATTGTGATAATGTACTATCAAAGAAAAAGTACCTGTGTTGATGTACTATCAGAGAAAAGAGTCACTGTTCTTTTGAGCTAGCAGAGAAAAGAGTCACTGTGATTTTGAGCTATCAGAGAAAAGAGCCAATGTGATGATGTACTATCAGAGAAAAGAGTCACTGTGATAATGTACTATCAAAGGATAGAGTCACTGTGATGATGTACTATCAGAGAAAAGAGTCACCTTAAGAATTTACTATCAGAGAAAAGAGTCACTGTGATGATATACTATCAGAGAAAAGAGTCACTAAGATGATGTACTATCAGAGAACAGAGTCACTGTGATGATGTACTATCATAAAAAAAGAGTCACTAAGATGATGTACTATCAGAGAAAAGAGTCACTGTGATGATGTACTATCATAAAAAAAGAGTCCTAGTGACGATGTACTATCAGAGAAAAGAGTCACTGTGATGATGTACTATCATAAAAAAAGAGTCCTAGTGACGATGTACTATCAGAGAAAAGAGTCACAGTTATGTTTTACTATCAAAGAAAAGAGTAACAGTGATGATGTACTATCAGAGAAAAGAATCACTGTGATGATGTACTATCAAAGTAAAGAGTTACTGTGATGATGTACTATCAGAAAAAAGAGTTACCGTAATGATTTACAATCAGAGAAAAGAGTCACCGTAATGATTTACTATCAGAGAAAAGAGTCACTGTGATGATGTACTATCAGAGAAAAGAGTCACTGTGGTTTTATACTATTAGAGAAAAGATTCACAGTGATGATGTACTATCAGAGAAAAGAGTCACTGTGATGATGTACTATCAGAAAAAAGAGTTACCGCAATGATTTACTATCAGAGGAAAGAGTCACCGTGATGATGTACTATCAAAGAAAAGAGTCACTGTGCATTTGTACTATTAGAGAAAAGAGTCACAGTGATGATATACTATCAGAGAAAAGAGTCACTGTGATGATGTAATATCAGAGAAAAGAGTCACTAAGATGATGTACTATCAGAGAAAAGAGTCACTGTGATGATGTACTATCATAAAAAAAAGTTATAGTGACGATGAACTATCAGGGAAAAAATGTTACAGTGATGTTCTACTATCAGAAAAAAGAGTCACAGTGATGATGTACTATCAGGGAAAAGAGTCACTGTGATGTTGTACTATCAAAGTAAAGAGATACTGTGATGATGTACTATCAGAATAAAAGAGTCACTGTAATGATTTACTATCAGAGAAAAGAGTCAATGTGATGATATACTATCAGAGAAAAGAGCCACTGTTATGATGTACTATCAGAAAGAAGAGTCTCTGTGATGATGTCTATCAGAGAAAAGAGGCACACAGTGAAGATGTACTATCATTGAAAAATGTCACTGTGATGATGTACTATCAAAGTAAAGAGTTACTGTGATGATGTACTATCAGAAAAAAGAGTTACCGTAATGATTTACTATCAGAGGAAAGAGTCACCGTGATGATGTACTATCAGAGAAAAGAGTCACTGTTCTTTTGAGCTAGCAGAGAAAAGAGTCACTGTGATTTTGAGCTATCAGAGAAAAGAGCCACTGTGATGATGTACTATCAGAGAAAAGAGTCACTGTGATAATGTACTATCAAAGGATAGAGTAACTGTGATGATGTACTATCAGAGAACAGAGTCACTGTGTTGATGTACTATCATAAAAAAAGAGTCATAGTGACGATGAACTATCAGGGAAAAAAGTCACTGTGATGATATACTACCAAAGAAAAGAGTCACTAAGATGATGTACTATCAGAGAAAAGAGTCACTGTGATGATGTACTATCATAAAAAAAGAGTCATAGTGACGATGTACTATCAGAGAAAAGAGTCACAGTGATGTTTTACTATCAAAGAAAAGAGTCACAGTGATGATGTACTATCAGAGAAAAGAATCACTGTGATGATGTACTATCAAAGAAAAGAGTCACTGTGATGATGTACTATCATAAAAAAAGAGTCATAGTGACGATGAACTATCAAAGAAAAGAGTCACTGTGCTTTTGTACCATTAGAGAAAAGAATCACAGAGATGATGTACTATCAGAGAAAAGAGTCACCGTGATGATGTACTATCAAAGAAAAGAGTCACTGTGCATTTGTACTATTAGAGAAAAGAGTCACAGTGATGATGTACTATCATAAAAAGAGAGTCATAGTGACGATGTACTTTCAGAGAAAAGAGTCACAGTGATGTTCTACTATGAGAAAAAAGAGTCACAGTGATGATATACTATCAGGGAAAAGAGTCACTGAGATGATGTACTATCAGAGAAAAGAGCCACTGTTATGATGTACTATCAGAAAGAAGAGTCTCTGTGATGATGTCTATCAGAGAAAAGAGGCACACAGTGAAGATGAACTATCATTGAAAAATGTCACTGTGATGATGTACTATCAAAGTAAAGAGTTACTGTGATGATGTACTATCAGAAAGAAGAGTTACCGTAATGATTTACTATCAGAGAAAAGACTCACTGTGATGATGTACTATCATAGAAAAGAGTCACTGTGATGATGTGCTTTCAGAGTAAAGAGTCACTTTGATGATGTACTATCATAGAAAAGAGTCACTGTGATGATGTTCCATCATAAAAAATGTCATTGTGATAATGAACTATCAAAGAAAGAGTACCTGTGTTGTTGTACTATCAGAGAAAAGAGTCACTGTTATTTTGAGCTAGCAGAGAAAAGAGTCACTGTGATTTTGAGCTATCAGAGAAAAGAGCCACTGTGATGATGTACTATCAGAGAAAAGAGTCACAGTGATGATGTACTATCAGAGTAAAGAGTCTCCTTAATGATTTACTATCAGGGAAAAGAGTCACTGTGATGATGTACTATCAGAGAAAAGAGTCACTAAGATGATGTTCTATCAGAGAAAAGAGTCACTGTGATGATGTACTATCATAAAAAAAGAGTCATAGTGACGATGAACTATCAGGGAAAAAATGTTACAGTGATGTTCTACTATCAGAGAAAAGAGTCACAGTGATGATGTACTATCAGGGAAAAAGAGTCTCTGTGATGATGTACCATCATAAAAAATGTCATTGTGATAATGTACTATCAAAGAAAGAGTACCTGTGTTGAAGTACTATCAGAGAAAAGAGTCACTGTTATTTTGAGCTTGCAGAGAAAAGAGTTACTGTGATTTTGAGCTATCAGAGAAAAGAGCCACTGTGATGATGTACTATCAGAGAAAAGAGTCACTGTGATAATGTACTATCAAAGGATAAAGTCACTGTGATGATGTACTATCAGAGAAAAGAGTCACCTTAATGATTTACTATCAGAGAAAAGAGTCACTGTGATGATATACTATCAGAGAAAAGAGTCAATAAGATGATGTACTATCAGAGAAAAGAGTCACTGTGATGATGTACTATCATAAAAAAAGAGTCATAGTGACGATGTACTATCAGAGAAAAGAGTCACAGTGATTTTGTACTATCAAAGAAAAGAGTCACAGTGATGATGTACTATCAGAGAAAAGAATCACTCTGATGATGTACTATCAAAGTAAAGAGTTACTGTGATGATGTACTATCAGAAAAAAGAGTTACCGTAATGATTTACTATCAGAGAAAAGAGTCACTGTGATGATGTACTATCATAGAAAAGAGTCACTGTGATGATGTGCTTTCAGAGTAAAGAGTCACTTTGATGATGTACTATCATAGAAAAGAGTCACTGTGATGATGTACCATCATAAAAAATGTCATTGTGATAATGTACTATCAAAGAAAGAGTACCTGTGTTGATGTACTATCAGAGAAAAGAGTCACAGTTATTTTGAGCTAGCAGAGAAAAGAGTCACTGTGATTTTGAGCTATCAGAGAAGAGAGCCACTGTGATGATGTACTATCAGAGAAAAGAGTCACTGTGATAATGTACTATCAAAGGATAGAGTCACTGTGATGATGTACTATCAGAGAAAAGAGTCACCTTAATGATTTACTATCAGAGAAAAGAGTCACTGTGATCATATACTATCAGAGAAAAGAGTCACTAAGATGATGTACTATCAGAGAAAAGAGTCACTGTGATGATGTACTATCATAAAAAAAGAGTCATAGTGACGATGAACTATCAGGGAAAAAAGTCACTGTGATGATGTACTATCAAAGTAAAGAGTTACTGTGATGATGTACTATCAGAAAAAAGAGTTACCGCAATGATTTACTATCAGAGGAAAGAGTCACCGTGATGATGTACTATCAAAGAAAAGAGTCACTGTGCATTTGTACTATTAGAGAAAAGAGTCACAGTGATGATGTACTATCAGAGTAAAGAGTCTCCTTAATGATTTACTATCAGAGAAAAGAGTCACTGTGATGATGTACTATCAGAGAAAAGAGTCACTGAGATGATGTACTATCATAAAAAAAGAGTCATAGTGACGATGAACTATCAGGGAAAAAATGTTACAGTGATGTTCTACTATCAGAGAAAAGAGTCACAGTGATGATGTACTATCAGGGAAAAAGAGCCACGGTGAAGATGTACTATCAGAGAAAAGAATCACTGTGATAATGTACTATCAAAGGATAGAGTCACTGTGATGATGTACTATCAGAGAAAAGAGTCACCTTAATGATTTACTATCAGAGAAAAGAGTCACTGTAATGATATACTATCAGAGAAAAGAGTCACTAAGATGATGTACTATCAGAGAAAAGAGTCACTGTGATGATGTACTATCATAAAAAAAGAGTCATAGTGACGATGAACTATCAGGGAAAAGAGTCACTGTGATGATGTACTATCAAAGTAAAGAGATACTGTGATGATGTACTATCAGAAAAAAAGAGTCACTGTAATGATTTACTATCAGAGAAAAGAGTCACAGTGATGATGTACTATCAGAGAAAAGAGCCACTGTTATGATGTACTATCAGAAAGAAGAGTCTCTGTGATGATGTCTATCAGAGAAAAGAGGCACACAGTGAAGATGTACTATCATTGAAAAATGTCACTGTGATGATGTACTATCAAAGTAAAGAGTTACTGTGATGATGTACTATCAGAAAAAAGAGTTACCGTAATGATTTACTATCAGAGAAAAGAGTCACCGTAATGATTTACTATCAGAGAAAAGAGTCACTGTGATGATGTACTATCAGAGATAAGAGTCACTGTGGTTTTATACTATTAGAGAAAAGATTCACAGTGATGATGTATTATCAGAGAAAAGAGTCACTGTTATGATGTACTATCAGAGAAAAGAGTCTCTGTGATGATGTAGTATCAAAGAAAAGAGTCACCGTGATGATGTACTATCAAAGAAAAGAGTCACTGTGCATTAGTACTATTAGAGAAAAGAGTCACAGTGATGATGTACTATCAGACTAAAGAGTCTCTTTAATGATTTACTATCAGAGAAAAGAGTCACTGTGATGATGTACTATCAGAAAAAACAGTCACTAAGATGATGTACTATCAGATAAAAAAAATTCACTGTGATGATGTACTATCATAAAAGAGTCATAGTGACGATGAACTATCAGGGAAAAAATGTTACAGTGATGTTCTACTATCAGAGAAAAGAGTCACAGTGATGATGTACTATCAAAGTGAAGAGATACTGTGATGATGTACTATCAGTAAAAAGAGTTACCGTAATGATTTACTATCAGAGAAAAGAGTCACTTTGATTATGTACTATCATAGAAAAGAGTCACTGTGATGATGTGCTTTCAGAGTAAAGAGTCACTTTGATGATGTACTATCATAGAAAAGAGTCACCGTGATGATGTACCATCATAAAAAATGTCATTGTGATAATGTACTATCAAAGAAAAAGTACCTGTGTTGATGTACTATCAGAGAAAAGAGTCACTGTTCTTTTGAGCTAGCAGAGAAAAGAGTCACTGTGATTTTGAGCTATCAGAGAAAAGAGCCAATGTGATGATGTACTATCAGAGAAAAGAGTCACTGTGATAATGTACTATCAAAGGATAGAGTCACTGTGATGATGTACTATCAGAGAAAAGAGTCACCTTAAGAATTTACTATCAGAGAAAAGAGTCACTGTGATGATATACTATCAGAGAAAAGAGTCACTAAGATGATGTACTATCAGAGAAAAGAGTCACTGTGATGATGTACTATCATAAAAAAAGAGTCCTAGTGACGATGTACTATCAGAGAAAAGAGTCACAGTTATGTTTTACTATCAAAGAAAAGAGTAACAGTGATGATGTACTATCAGAGAAAAGAATCACTGTGATGATGTACTATCAAAGTAAAGAGTTACTGTGATGATGTACTATCAGAAAAAAGAGTTACCGTAATGATTTACAATCAGAGAAAAGAGTCACCGTAATGATTTACTATCAGAGAAAAGAGTCACTGTGATGATGTACTATCAGAGAAAAGAGTCACTGTGGTTTTATACTATTAGAGAAAAGATTCACAGTGATGATGTACTATCAGAGAAAAGAGTCACTGTGATGATGTACTATCAGAAAAAAGAGTTACCGCAATGATTTACTATCAGAGGAAAGAGTCACCGTGATGATGTACTATCAAAGAAAAGAGTCACTGTGCATTTGTACTATTAGAGAAAAGAGTCACAGTGATGATGTACTATCAGAGAAAAGAGTCACTGTGATGATGTACTATCAGAGAAAAGAGTCACTAAGATGATGTACTATCAGAGAAAAGAGTCACTGTGATGATGTACTATCATAAAAAAAAGTTATAGTGACGATGAACTATCAGGGAAAAAATGTTACAGTGATGTTCTACTATCAGAAAAAAGAGTCACAGTGATGATGTACTATCAGGGAAAAGAGTCACTGTGATGTTGTACTATCAAAGTAAAGAGATACTGTGATGATGTACTATCAGAATAAAAGAGTCACTGTAATGATTTACTATCAGAGAAAAGAGTCAATGTGATGATATACTATCAGAGAAAAGAGCCACTGTTATGATGTACTATCAGAAAGAAGAGTCTCTGTGATGATGTCTATCAGAGAAAAGAGGCACACAGTGAAGATGTACTATCATTGAAAAATGTCACTGTGATGATGTACTATCAAAGTAAAGAGTTACTGTGATGATGTACTATCAGAAAAAAGAGTTACCGTAATGATTTACTATCAGAGGAAAGAGTCACCGTGATGATGTACTATCAGAGAAAAGAGTCACTGTTCTTTTGAGCTAGCAGAGAAAAGAGTCACTGTGATTTTGAGCTATCAGAGAAAAGAGCCACTGTGATGATGTACTATCAGAGAAAAGAGTCACTGTGATAATGTACTATCAAAGGATAGAGTTACTGTGATGATGTACTATCAGAGAACAGAGTCACTGTGTTGATGTACTATCATAAAAAAAGAGTCATAGTGACGATGAACTATCAGGGAAAAGAGTCACTGTGATGATGTACTATCAAAGTAAAGAGATACTGTGATGATGTACTATCAGAGAAAAGAGTCACAGTGATGATGTACTATCAGAGAAAAGAGCCACTGTTATGATGTACTATCAGAAAGAAGAGTCTCTGTGATGATGTCTATCAGAGAAAAGAGGCACACAGTGAAGATGTACTATCATTGAAAAATGTCACTGTGATGATGTACTATCAAAGTAAAGAGTTACTGTGATGATGTACTATCAGAAAAAAGAGTTACCGTAATGATTTACTATCAGAGAAAAGAGTCACCGTAATGATTTACTATCAGAGAAAAGAGTCACTGTGATGATGTACTATCAGAGATAAGAGTCACTGTGGTTTTATACTATTAGAGAAAAGATTCACAGTGATGATGTATTATCAGAGAAAAGAGTCACTGTTATGATGTACTATCAGAGAAAAGAGTCTCTGTGATGATGTAGTATCAGAGAAAAGAGTCACCGTGATGATGTACTATCAAAGAAAAGAGTCACTGTGCATTAGTACTATTAGAGAAAAGAGTCACAGTGATGATGTACTATCAGACTAAAGAGTCTCTTTAATGATTTACTATCAGAGAAAAGAGTCACTGTGATGATGTACTATCAGAAAAAACAGTCACTAAGATGATGTACTATCAGATAAAAAAAGTCACTGTGATGATGTACTATCATAAAAAAAGAGTCATAGTGACGATGAACTATCAGGGAAAAAATGTTACAGTGATGTTCTACTATCAGAGAAAAGAGTCACAGTGATGATGTACTATCAAAGTGAAGAGATACTGTGATGATGTACTATCAGAAAAAAGAGTTACCGTAATGATTTACTATCAGAGAAAAGAGTCACTTTGATTATGTACTATCATAGAAAAGAGTCACTGTGATGATGTACTTTCAGAGTAAAGAGTCACTTTGATGATGTACTATCATAGAAAAGAGTCACCGTGATGATGTACCATCATAAAAAATGTCATTGTGATAATGTACTATCAAAGAAAAAGTACCTGTGTTGATGTACTATCAGAGAAAAGAGTCACTGTTCTTTTGAGCTAGCAGAGAAAAGAGTCACTGTGATTTTGAGCTATCAGAGAAAAGAGCCAATGTGATGATGTACTATCAGAGAAAAGAGTCACTGTGATAATGTACTATCAAAGGATAGAGTCACTGTGATGATGTACTATCAGAGAAAAGAGTCACCTTAAGAATTTACTATCAGAGAAAAGAGTCACTGTGATGATATACTATCAGAGAAAAGAGTCACTAAGATGATGTACTATCAGAGAACAGAGTCACTGTGATGATGTACTATCATAAAAAAAGAGTCACTAAGATGATGTACTATCAGAGAAAAGAGTCACTGTGATGATGTACTATCATAAAAAAAGAGTCCTAGTGACGATGTACTATCAGAGAAAAGAGTCACTGTGATGATGTACTATCATAAAAAAAGAGTCCTAGTGACGATGTACTATCAGAGAAAAGAGTCACAGTTATGTTTTACTATCAAAGAAAAGAGTAACAGTGATGATGTACTATCAGAGAAAAGAATCACTGTGATGATGTACTATCAAAGTAAAGAGTTACTGTGATGATGTACTATCAGAAAAAAGAGTTACCGTAATGATTTACAATCAGAGAAAAGAGTCACCGTAATGATTTACTATCAGAGAAAAGAGTCACTGTGATGATGTACTATCAGAGAAAAGAGTCACTGTGGTTTTATACTATTAGAGAAAAGATTCACAGTGATGATGTACTATCAGAGAAAAGAGTCACTGTGATGATGTACTATCAGAAAAAAGAGTTACCGCAATGATTTACTATCAGAGGAAAGAGTCACCGTGATGATGTACTATCAAAGAAAAGAGTCACTGTGCATTTGTACTATTAGAGAAAAGAGTCACAGTGATGATGTACTATCAGAGAAAAGAGTCACTGTGATGATGTAATATCAGAGAAAAGAGTCACTAAGATGATGTACTATCAGAGAAAAGAGTCACTGTGATGATGTACTATCATAAAAAAAAGTTATAGTGACGATGAACTATCAGGGAAAAAATGTTACAGTGATGTTCTACTATCAGAAAAAAGAGTCACAGTGATGATGTACTATCAGGGAAAAGAGTCACTGTGATGTTGTACTATCAAAGTAAAGAGATACTGTGATGATGTACTATCAGAATAAAAGAGTCACTGTAATGATTTACTATCAGAGAAAAGAGTCAATGTGATGATATACTATCAGAGAAAAGAGCCACTGTTATGATGTACTATCAGAAAGAAGAGTCTCTGTGATGATGTCTATCAGAGAAAAGAGGCACACAGTGAAGATGTACTATCATTGAAAAATGTCACTGTGATGATGTACTATCAAAGTAAAGAGTTACTGTGATGATGTACTATCAGAAAAAAGAGTTACCGTAATGATTTACTATCAGAGGAAAGAGTCACCGTGATGATGTACTATCAGAGAAAAGAGTCACTGTTCTTTTGAGCTAGCAGAGAAAAGAGTCACTGTGATTTTGAGCTATCAGAGAAAAGAGCCACTGTGATGATGTACTATCAGAGAAAAGAGTCACTGTGATAATGTACTATCAAAGGATAGAGTAACTGTGATGATGTACTATCAGAGAACAGAGTCACTGTGTTGATGTACTATCATAAAAAAAGAGTCATAGTGACGATGAACTATCAGGGAAAAAAGTCACTGTGATGATATACTACCAAAGAAAAGAGTCACTAAGATGATGTACTATCAGAGAAAAGAGTCACTGTGATGATGTACTATCATAAAAAAAGAGTCATAGTGACGATGTACTATCAGAGAAAAGAGTCACAGTGATGTTTTACTATCAAAGAAAAGAGTCACAGTGATGATGTACTATCAGAGAAAAGAATCACTGTGATGATGTACTATCAAAGAAAAGAGTCACTGTGATGATGTACTATCATAAAAAAAGAGTCATAGTGACGATGAACTATCAAAGAAAAGAGTCACTGTGCTTTTGTACCATTAGAGAAAAGAATCACAGAGATGATGTACTATCAGAGAAAAGAGTCACCGTGATGATGTACTATCAAAGAAAAGAGTCACTGTGCATTTGTACTATTAGAGAAAAGAGTCACAGTGATGATGTACTATCATAAAAAGAGAGTCATAGTGACGATGTACTTTCAGAGAAAAGAGTCACAGTGATGTTCTACTATGAGAAAAAAGAGTCACAGTGATGATATACTATCAGGGAAAAGAGTCACTGAGATGATGTACTATCAGAGAAAAGAGCCACTGTTATGATGTACTATCAGAAAGAAGAGTCTCTGTGATGATGTCTATCAGAGAAAAGAGGCACACAGTGAAGATGAACTATCATTGAAAAATGTCACTGTGATGATGTACTATCAAAGTAAAGAGTTACTGTGATGATGTACTATCAGAAAGAAGAGTTACCGTAATGATTTACTATCAGAGAAAAGACTCACTGTGATGATGTACTATCATAGAAAAGAGTCACTGTGATGATGTGCTTTCAGAGTAAAGAGTCACTTTGATGATGTACTATCATAGAAAAGAGTCACTGTGATGATGTTCCATCATAAAAAATGTCATTGTGATAATGAACTATCAAAGAAAGAGTACCTGTGTTGTTGTACTATCAGAGAAAAGAGTCACTGTTATTTTGAGCTAGCAGAGAAAAGAGTCACTGTGATTTTGAGCTATCAGAGAAAAGAGCCACTGTGATGATGTACTATCAGAGAAAAGAGTCACAGTGATGATGTACTATCAGAGTAAAGAGTCTCCTTAATGATTTACTATCAGGGAAAAGAGTCACTGTGATGATGTACTATCAGAGAAAAGAGTCACTAAGATGATGTTCTATCAGAGAAAAGAGTCACTGTGATGATGTACTATCATAAAAAAAGAGTCATAGTGACGATGAACTATCAGGGAAAAAATGTTACAGTGATGTTCTACTATCAGAGAAAAGAGTCACAGTGATGATGTACTATCAGGGAAAAAGAGTCTCTGTGATGATGTACCATCATAAAAAATGTCATTGTGATAATGTACTATCAAAGAAAGAGTACCTGTGTTGAAGTACTATCAGAGAAAAGAGTCACTGTTATTTTGAGCTTGCAGAGAAAAGAGTTACTGTGATTTTGAGCTATCAGAGAAAAGAGCCACTGTGATGATGTACTATCAGAGAAAAGAGTCACTGTGATAATGTACTATCAAAGGATAAAGTCACTGTGATGATGTACTATCAGAGAAAAGAGTCACCTTAATGATTTACTATCAGAGAAAAGAGTCACTGTGATGATATACTATCAGAGAAAAGAGTCAATAAGATGATGTACTATCAGAGAAAAGAGTCACTGTGATGATGTACTATCATAAAAAAAGAGTCATAGTGACGATGTACTATCAGAGAAAAGAGTCACAGTGATTTTGTACTATCAAAGAAAAGAGTCACAGTGATGATGTACTATCAGAGAAAAGAATCACTCTGATGATGTACTATCAAAGTAAAGAGTTACTGTGATGATGTACTATCAGAAAAAAGAGTTACCGTAATGATTTACTATCAGAGAAAAGAGTCACTGTGATGATGTACTATCATAGAAAAGAGTCACTGTGATGATGTGCTTTCAGAGTAAAGAGTCACTTTGATGATGTACTATCATAGAAAAGAGTCACTGTGATGATGTACCATCATAAAAAATGTCATTGTGATAATGTACTATCAAAGAAAGAGTACCTGTGTTGATGTACTATCAGAGAAAAGAGTCACAGTTATTTTGAGCTAGCAGAGAAAAGAGTCACTGTGATTTTGAGCTATCAGAGAAGAGAGCCACTGTGATGATGTACTATCAGAGAAAAGAGTCACTGTGATAATGTACTATCAAAGGATAGAGTCACTGTGATGATGTACTATCAGAGAAAAGAGTCACCTTAATGATTTACTATCAGAGAAAAGAGTCACTGTGATCATATACTATCAGAGAAAAGAGTCACTAAGATGATGTACTATCAGAGAAAAGAGTCACTGTGATGATGTACTATCATAAAAAAAGAGTCATAGTGACGATGAACTATCAGGGAAAAAAGTCACTGTGATGATGTACTATCAAAGTAAAGAGTTACTGTGATGATGTACTATCAGAAAAAAGAGTTACCGCAATGATTTACTATCAGAGGAAAGAGTCACCGTGATGATGTACTATCAAAGAAAAGAGTCACTGTGCATTTGTACTATTAGAGAAAAGAGTCACAGTGATGATGTACTATCAGAGTAAAGAGTCTCCTTAATGATTTACTATCAGAGAAAAGAGTCACTGTGATGATGTACTATCAGAGAAAAGAGTCACTGAGATGATGTACTATCATAAAAAAAGAGTCATAGTGACGATGAACTATCAGGGAAAAAATGTTACAGTGATGTTCTACTATCAGAGAAAAGAGTCACAGTGATGATGTACTATCAGGGAAAAAGAGCCACGGTGAAGATGTACTATCAGAGAAAAGAATCACTGTGATAATGTACTATCAAAGGATAGAGTCACTGTGATGATGTACTATCAGAGAAAAGAGTCACCTTAATGATTTACTATCAGAGAAAAGAGTCACTGTAATGATATACTATCAGAGAAAAGAGTCACTAAGATGATGTACTATCAGAGAAAAGAGTCACTGTGATGATGTACTATCATAAAAAAAGAGTCATATTGACGATGTACTATCAGAGAAAAGAGTCACAGTGATGTTGTACTATCAAAGAAAAGAGTCACAGTGATGATGTACTATCAGAGAAAAGAATCACTGTGATGATGTACTATCAAAGTAAAGAGTTACTGTGATGATGTACTATCAGAAAAAAGAGTTACCGTAATGATCTACTATCAGAGAAAAGACTCACTGTGATGATGTACTATCATAGAAAAGAGTCACTGTGATGATGTGCTTTCAGAGTAAAGAGTCACTTTGATGATGTACTATCATAGAAAAGAGTCACTGTGATGATGTACCATCATAAAAAATGTCATTGTGATAATGTACTATCAAAGAAAGAGTACCTGTGTTGATGTACTATCAGAGAAAAGAGTCACTGTTATTTTGAGCTAGCAGAGAAAAGAGTCACTGTGATTTTGAGCTATCAGAGAAAAGAGCCACTGTGATGATGTACTATCAGAGAAAAGAGTCACAAAGATGATGTACTATCAGAGTAGAGAGTCTCCTTAATGATTTACTATCAGGGAAAAGAGTCACTGTGATGATGTACTATCAGAGAAAAGAGTCACTAAGATGATGTACTATCAGAGAAAAGAGTCACTGTGATGATGTACTATCATAAAAAAAGAGTCATAGTGACGATGAACTATCAGGGAAAAAATGTTACAGTGATGTTCTACTATCAGAGAAAAGAGTCACAGTGATGATGTACTATCAGGGAAAAAGAGTCTCTGTGATGATGTACCATCATAAAAAATGTCATTGTGATAATGTACTATCAAAGAAAGAGTACCTGTGTTGAAGTACTATCAGAGAAAAGAGTCACTGTTATTTTGAGCTATCAGAGAAAAGAGTCACTGTGATGATGTACTATCAGAGAAAAGAATCACTCTGATGATGTACTATCAAAGTAAAGAGTTACTGTGATGATGTACTATCAGAAAAAAGAGTTACCGTAATGATTTACTATCAGAGAAAAGAGTCACTGTGATGATGTACTATCATAGAAAAGAGTCACTGTGATGATGTGCTTTCAGAGTAAAGAGTCACTTTGATGATGTACTATCATAGAAAAGAGTCACTGTGATGATGTACCATCATAAAAAATGTCATTGTGATAATGTACTATCAAAGAAAGAGTCACTGTGATGATGTACTATCAGAGAAAAGAGTCACTGTGGTTTTATACTATTAGAGAAAAGATTCACAGTGATGATGTACTATCAGAGAAAAGAGTCACTGTGATGATGTACTATCAGAAAAAAGAGTTACCGCAATGATTTACTATCAGAGGAAAGAGTCACCGTGATGATGTACTATCAAAGAAAAGAGTCACTGTGCATTTGTCCTATTAGAGAAAAGAGTCACAGTGATGATGTACTATCAGAGAAAAGAGTCACTGTGATGATGTACTATCAGAGAAAAGAGTCACTAAGATGATGTACTATCAGAGAAAAGAGTCACTGTGATGATGTACTATCATAAAAAAAAGTTATAGTGACGATGAACTATCAGGGAAAAAATGTTACAGTGATGTTCTACTATCAGAAAAAAGAGTCACAGTGATGATGTACTATCAGGGAAAAGAGTCACTGTGATGTTGTACTATCAAAGTAAAGAGATACTGTGATGATGTACTATCAGAATAAAAGAGTCACTGTAATGATTTACTATCAGAGAAAAGAGTCAATGTGATGATATACTATCAGAGAAAAGAGCCACTGTTATGATGTACTATCAGAAAGAAGAGTCTCTGTGATGATGTCTATCAGAGAAAAGAGGCACACAGTGAAGATGTACTATCATTGAAAAATGTCACTGTGATGATGTACTATCAAAGTAAAGAGTTACTGTGATGATGTACTATCAGAAAAAAGAGTTACCGTAATGATTTACTATCAGAGGAAAGAGTCACCGTGATGATGTACTATCAGAGAAAAGAGTCACTGTTCTTTTGAGCTAGCAGAGAAAAGAGTCACTGTGATTTTGAGCTATCAGAGAAAAGAGCCACTGTGATGATGTACTATCAGAGAAAAGAGTCACTGTGATGATGTACTATCAAAGGATAGAGTCACTGTGATGATGTACTATCAGAGAACAGAGTCACTGTGTTGATGTACTATCATAAAAAAAGAGTCATAGTGACGATGAACTATCAGGGAAAAAAGTCACTGTGATGATATACTACCAAAGAAAAGAGTCACTAAGATGATGTACTATCAGAGAAAAGAGTCACTGTGATGATGTACTATCATAAAAAAAGAGTCATAGTGACGATGTACTATCAGAGAAAAGAGTCACAATGATGTTTTACTATCAAAGAAAAGAGTCACAGTGATGATGTACTATCAGAGAAAAGAATCACTGTGATGATGTACTATCAAAGAAAAGAGTCACTGTGATGATGTACTATCATAAAAAAAGAGTCATAGTGACGATGAACTATCAAAGAAAAGAGTCACTGTGCTTTTGTACCATTAGAGAAAAGAATCACAGAGATGATGTACTATCAGAGAAAAGAGTCACCGTGATGATGTACTATCAAAGAAAAGAGTCACTGTGCATTTGTACTATTAGAGAAAAGAGTCACAGTGATGATGTACTATCATAAAAAGAGAGTCATAGTGACGATGTACTTTCAGAGAAAAGAGTCACAGTGATGTTCTACTATGAGAAAAAAGAGTCACAGTGATGATATACTATCAGGGAAAAGAGTCACTGAGATGATGTACTATCAGAGAAAAGAGCCACTGTTATGATGTACTATCAGAAAGAAGAGTCTCTGTGATGATGTCTATCAGAGAAAAGAGGCACACAGTGAAGATGAACTATCATTGAAAAATGTCACTGTGATGATGTACTATCAAAGTAAAGAGTTACTGTGATGATGTACTATCAGAAAGAAGAGTTACCGTAATGATTTACTATCAGAGAAAAGACTCACTGTGATGATGTACTATCATAGAAAAGAGTCACTGTGATGATGTGCTTTCAGAGTAAAGAGTCACTTTGATGATGTACTATCATAGAAAAGAGTCACTGTGATGATGTTCCATCATAAAAAATGTCATTGTGATAATGAACTATCAAAGAAAGAGTACCTGTGTTGTTGTACTATCAGAGAAAAGAGTCACTGTTATTTTGAGCTAGCAGAGAAAAGAGTCACTGTGATTTTGAGCTATCAGAGAAAAGAGCCACTGTGATGATGTACTATCAGAGAAAAGAGTCACAGTGATGATGTACTATCAGAGTAAAGAGTCTCCTTAATGATTTACTATCAGGGAAAAGAGTCACTGTGATGATGTACTATCAGAGAAAAGAGTCACTAAGATGATGTACTATCAGAGAAAAGAGTCACTGTGATGATGTACTATCATAAAAAAAGAGTCATAGTGACGATGAACTATCAGGGAAAAAATGTTACAGTGATGTTCTACTATCAGAGAAAAGAGTCACAGTGATGATGTACTATCAGGGAAAAAGAGTCTCTGTGATGATGTACCATCATAAAAAATGTCATTGTGATAATGTACTATCAAAGAAAGAGTACCTGTGTTGAAGTACTATCAGAGAAAAGAGTCACTGTTATTTTGAGCTTGCAGAGAAAAGAGTTACTGTGATTTTGAGCTATCAGAGAAAAGAGCCACTGTGATGATGTACTATCAGAGAAAAGAGTCACTGTGATAATGTACTATCAAAGGATAAAGTCACTGTGATGATGTACTATCAGAGAAAAGAGTCACCTTAATGATTTACTATCAGAGAAAAGAGTCACTGTGATGATATACTATCAGAGAAAAGAGTCAATAAGATGATGTACTATCAGAGAAAAGAGTCACTGTGATGATGTACTATCATAAAAAAAGAGTCATAGTGACGATGTACTATCAGAGAAAAGAGTCACAGTGATTTTGTACTATCAAAGAAAAGAGTCACAGTGATGATGTACTATCAGAGAAAAGAATCACTCTGATGATGTACTATCAAAGTAAAGAGTTACTGTGATGATGTACTATCAGAAAAAAGAGTTACCGTAATGATTTACTATCAGAGAAAAGAGTCACTGTGATGATGTACTATCATAGAAAAGAGTCACTGTGATGATGTGCTTTCAGAGTAAAGAGTCACTTTGATGATGTACTATCATAGAAAAGAGTCACTGTGATGATGTACCATCATAAAAAATGTCATTGTGATAATGTACTATCAAAGAAAGAGTACCTGTGTTGATGTACTATCAGAGAAAAGAGTCACAGTTATTTTGAGCTAGCAGAGAAAAGAGTCACTGTGATTTTGAGCTATCAGAGAAGAGAGCCACTGTGATGATGTACTATCAGAGAAAAGAGTCACTGTGATAATGTACTATCAAAGGATAGAGTCACTGTGATGATGTACTATCAGAGAAAAGAGTCACCTTAATGATTTACTATCAGAGAAAAGAGTCACTGTGATCATATACTATCAGAGAAAAGAGTCACTAAGATGATGTACTATCAGAGAAAAGAGTCACTGTGATGATGTACTATCATAAAAAAAGAGTCATAGTGACGATGAACTATCAGGGAAAAAAGTCACTGTGATGATGTACTATCAAAGTAAAGAGTTACTGTGATGATGTACTATCAGAAAAAAGAGTTACCGCAATGATTTACTATCAGAGGAAAGAGTCACCGTGATGATGTACTATCAAAGAAAAGAGTCACTGTGCATTTGTACTATTAGAGAAAAGAGTCACAGTGATGATGTACTATCAGAGTAAAGAGTCTCCTTAATGATTTACTATCAGAGAAAAGAGTCACTGTGATGATGTACTATCAGAGAAAAGAGTCACTGAGATGATGTACTATCATAAAAAAAGAGTCATAGTGACGATGAACTATCAGGGAAAAAATGTTACAGTGATGTTCTACTATCAGAGAAAAGAGTCACAGTGATGATGTACTATCAGGGAAAAAGAGCCACGGTGAAGATGTACTATCAGAGAAAAGAATCACTGTGATAATGTACTATCAAAGGATAGAGTCACTGTGATGATGTACTATCAGAGAAAAGAGTCACCTTAATGATTTACTATCAGAGAAAAGAGTCACTGTGATGATATACTATCAGAGAAAAGAGTCACTAAGATGATGTACTATCAGAGAAAAGAGTCACTGTGATGATGTACTATCATAAAAAAAGAGTCATATTGACGATGTACTATCAGAGAAAAGAGTCACAGTGATGTTGTACTATCAAAGAAAAGAGTCACAGTGATGATGTACTATCAGAGAAAAGAATCACTGTGATGATGTACTATCAAAGTAAAGAGTTACTGTGATGATGTACTATCAGAAAAAAGAGTTACCGTAATGATCTACTATCAGAGAAAAGACTCACTGGGATGATGTACTATCATAGAAAAGAGTCACTGTGATGATGTGCTTTCAGAGTAAAGAGTCACTTTGATGATGTACTATCATAGAAAAGAGTCACTGTGATGATGTACCATCATAAAAAATGTCATTGTGATAATGTACTATCAAAGAAAGAGTACCTGTGTTGATGTACTATCAGAGAAAAGAGTCACTGTTATTTTGAGCTAGCAGAGAAAAGAGTCACTGTGATTTTGAGCTATCAGAGAAAAGAGCCACTGTGATGATGTACTATCAGAGAAAAGAGTCACAAAGATGATGTACTATCAGAGTAGAGAGTCTCCTTAATGATTTACTATCAGGGAAAAGAGTCACTGTGATGATGTACTATCAGAGAAAAGAGTCACTAAGATGATGTACTATCAGAGAAAAGAGTCACTGTGATGATGTACTATCATAAAAAAAGAGTCATAGTGACGATGAACTATCAGGGAAAAAATGTTACAGTGATGTTCTACTATCAGAGAAAAGAGTCACAGTGATGATGTACTATCAGGGAAAAAGAGTCTCTGTGATGATGTACCATCATAAAAAATGTCATTGTGATAATGTACTATCAAAGAAAGAGTACCTGTGTTGAAGTACTATCAGAGAAAAGAGTCACTGTTATTTTGAGCTATCAGAGAAAAGAGTCACTGTGATGATGTACTATCAGAGAAAAGAATCACTCTGATGATGTACTATCAAAGTAAAGAGTTACTGTGATGATGTACTATCAGAAAAAAGAGTTACCGTAATGATTTACTATCAGAGAAAAGAGTCACTGTGATGATGTACTATCATAGAAAAGAGTCACTGTGATGATGTGCTTTCAGAGTAAAGAGTCACTTTGATGATGTACTATCATAGAAAAGAGTCACTGTGATGATGTACCATCATAAAAAATGTCATTGTGATAATGTACTATCAAAGAAAGAGTACCTGTGTTGATGTACTATCAGAGAAAAGAGTCACAGTTATTTTGAGCTAGCAGAGAAAAGAGTCACTGTGATTTTGAGCTATCAGAGAAGAGAGCCACTGTGATGATGTACTATCAGAGAAAAGAGTCACTGTGATAATGTACTATCAAAGGATAGAGTCACTGTGATGATGTACTATCAGAGAAAAGAGTCACCTTAATGATTTACTATCAGAGAAAAGAGTCACTGTGATCATATACTATCAGAGAAAAGAGTCACTAAGATGATGTACTATCAGAGAAAAGAGTCACTGTGATGATGTACTATCATAAAAAAAGAGTCATAGTGACGATGAACTATCAGGGAAAAAAGTCACTGTGATGATGTACTATCAAAGTAAAGAGTTACTGTGATGATGTACTATCAGAAAAAAGAGTTACCGCAATGATTTACTATCAGAGGAAAGAGTCACCGTGATGATGTACTATCAAAGAAAAGAGTCACTGTGCATTTGTACTATTAGAGAAAAGAGTCACAGTGATGATGTACTATCAGAGTAAAGAGTCTCCTTAATGATTTACTATCAGAGAAAAGAGTCACTGTGATGATGTACTATCAGAGAAAAGAGTCACTGAGATGATGTACTATCATAAAAAAAGAGTCATAGTGACGATGAACTATCAGGGAAAAAATGTTACAGTGATGTTCTACTATCAGAGAAAAGAGTCACAGTGATGATGTACTATCAGGGAAAAAGAGCCACGGTGAAGATGTACTATCAGAGAAAAGAATCACTGTGATAATGTACTATCAAAGGATGGAGTCACTGTGATGATGTACTATCAGAGAAAAGAGTCACCTTAATGATTTACTATCAGAGAAAAGAGTCACTGTGATGATATACTATCAGAGAAAAGAGTCACTAAGATGATGTACTATCAGAGAAAAGAGTCACTGTGATGATGTACTATCATAAAAAAAGAGTCATATTGACGATGTACTATCAGAGAAAAGAGTCACAGTGATGTTGTACTATCAAAGAAAAGAGTCACAGTGATGATGTACTATCAGAGAAAAGAATCACTGTGATGATGTACTATCAAAGTAAAGAGTTACTGTGATGATGTACTATCAGAAAAAAGAGTTACCGTAATGATCTACTATCAGAGAAAAGACTCACTGTGATGATGTACTATCATAGAAAAGAGTCACTGTGATGATGTGCTTTCAGAGTAAAGAGTCACTTTGATGATGTACTATCATAGAAAAGAGTCACTGTGATGATGTACCATCATAAAAAATGTCATTGTGATAATGTACTATCAAAGAAAGAGTACCTGTGTTGATGTACTATCAGAGAAAAGAGTCACTGTTATTTTGAGCTAGCAGAGAAAAGAGTCACTGTGATTTTGAGCTATCAGAGAAAAGAGCCACTGTGATGATGTACTATCAGAGAAAAGAGTCACAAAGATGATGTACTATCAGAGTAGAGAGTCTCCTTAATGATTTACTATCAGGGAAAAGAGTCACTGTGATGATGTACTATCAGAGAAAAGAGTCACTAAGATGATGTACTATCAGAGAAAAGAGTCACTGTGATGATGTACTATCATAAAAAAAGAGTCATAGTGACGATGAACTATCAGGGAAAAAATGTTACAGTGATGTTCTACTATCAGAGAAAAGAGTCACAGTGATGCTGTACTATCAGGGAAAAAGAGTCTCTGTGATGATGTACCATCATAAAAAATGTCATTGTGATAATGTACTATCAAAGAAAGAGTACCTGTGTTGAAGTACTATCAGAGAAAAGAGTCACTGTTATTTTGAGCTATCAGAGAAAAGAGTCACTGTGATGATGTACTATCAGAGAAAAGAATCACTCTGATGATGTACTATCAAAGTAAAGAGTTACTGTGATGATGTACTATCAGAAAAAAGAGTTACCGTAATGATTTACTATCAGAGAAAAGAGTCACTGTGATGATGTACTATCATAGAAAAGAGTCACTGTGATGATGTGCTTTCAGAGTAAAGAGTCACTTTGATGATGTACTATCATAGAAAAGAGTCACTGTGATGATGTACCATCATAAAAAATGTCATTGTGATAATGTACTATCAAAGAAAGAGTACCTGTGTTGATGTACTATCAGAGAAAAGAGTCACAGTTATTTTGAGCTAGCAGAGAAAAGAGTCACTGTGATTTTGAGCTATCAGAGAAGAGAGCCACTGTGATGATGTACTATCAGAGAAAAGAGTCACTGTGATAATGTACTATCAAAGGATAGAGTCACTGTGATGATGTACTATCAGAGAAAAGAGTCACCTTAATGATTTACTATCAGAGAAAAGAGTCACTGTGATCATATACTATCAGAGAAAAGAGTCACTAAGATGATGTACTATCAGAGAAAAGAGTCACTGTGATGATGTACTATCATAAAAAAAGAGTCATAGTGACGATGAACTATCAGGGAAAAAAGTCACTGTGATGATGTACTATCAAAGTAAAGAGTTACTGTGATGATGTACTATCAGAAAAAAGAGTTACCGCAATGATTTACTATCAGAGGAAAGAGTCACCGTGATGATGTACTATCAAAGAAAAGAGTCACTGTGCATTTGTACTATTAGAGAAAAGAGTCACAGTGATGATGTACTATCAGAGTAAAGAGTCTCCTTAATGATTTACTATCAGAGAAAAGAGTCACTGTGATGATGTACTATCAGAGAAAAGAGTCACTGAGATGATGTACTATCATAAAAAAAGAGTCATAGTGACGATGAACTATCAGGGAAAAAATGTTACAGTGATGTTCTACTATCAGAGAAAAGAGTCACAGTGATGATGTACTATCAGGGAAAAAGAGCCACGGTGAAGATGTACTATCAGAGAAAAGAATCACTGTGATAATGTACTATCAAAGGATAGAGTCACTGTGATGATGTACTATCAGAGAAAAGAGTCACCTTAATGATTTACTATCAGAGAAAAGAGTCACTGTGATGATATACTATCAGAGAAAAGAGTCACTAAGATGATGTACTATCAGAGAAAAGAGTCACTGTGATGATGTACTATCATAAAAAAAGAGTCATATTGACGATGTACTATCAGAGAAAAGAGTCACAGTGATGTTGTACTATCAAAGAAAAGAGTCACAGTGATGATGTACTATCAGAGAAAAGAATCACTGTGATGATGTACTATCAAAGTAAAGAGTTACTGTGATGATGTACTATCAGAAAAAAGAGTTACCGTAATGATCTACTATCAGAGAAAAGACTCACTGTGATGATGTACTATCATAGAAAAGAGTCACTGTGATGATGTGCTTTCAGAGTAAAGAGTCACTTTGATGATGTACTATCATAGAAAAGAGTCACTGTGATGATGTACCATCATAAAAAATGTCATTGTGATAATGTACTATCAAAGAAAGAGTACCTGTGTTGATGTACTATCAGAGAAAAGAGTCACTGTTATTTTGAGCTAGCAGAGAAAAGAGTCACTGTGATTTTGAGCTATCAGAGAAAAGAGCCACTGTGATGATGTACTATCAGAGAAAAGAGTCACAAAGATGATGTACTATCAGAGTAGAGAGTCTCCTTAATGATTTACTATCAGGGAAAAGAGTCACTGTGATGATGTACTATCAGAGAAAAGAGTCACTAAGATGATGTACTATCAGAGAAAAGAGTCACTGTGATGATGTACTATCATAAAAAAAGAGTCATAGTGACGATGAACTATCAGGGAAAAAATGTTACAGTGATGTTCTACTATCAGAGAAAAGAGTCACAGTGATGATGTACTATCAGGGAAAAAGAGTCTCTGTGATGATGTACCATCATAAAAAATGTCATTGTGATAATGTACTATCAAAGAAAGAGTACTTGTGTTGAAGTATTATCAGAGAAAAGAGTCACTGTTATTTTGAGCTATCAGAGAAAAGAGTCACTGTGATTTTGAGCTATCAGAGAAAAGAGCCACTGTGATGATGTACTATCAGAGAAAAGAGTCACTGTGATAATGTACTATCAAAGGATAAAGTCACTGTGATGATGTACTATCAGAGAAAAGAGTCACCTTAATGATTTACTATCAGAGAAAAGAGTCACTGTGATGATATACTATCAGAGAAAAGAGTCAATAAGATGATGTACTATCAGAGAAAAGAGTCAGTGTGATGATGTACTATCATAAAAAAAGAGTCATAGTGACGATGTACTATCAGAGAAAAGAGTCACAGTGATTTTGTACTATCAAAGAAAAGAGTCACAGTGATGATGTACTATCAGAGAAAAGAATCACTCTGATGATGTACTATCAAAGTAAAGAATCACAGAGATGATGTACTATCAGAGTAAAGAGTCTCCTTAATGATTTACTATCAGAGAAAAGAGTCACTGTGATGATGTACTATCAGAGAAAAGAGTCACTAAGATGATGTACTATCAGAGAAAAGAGTCACTGTGATGATGTACTATCATAAAAAAAAGTTATAGTGACGATGAACTATCAGGGAAAAAATGTTACAGTGATGTTCTACTATCAGAAAAAAGAGTCACAGTGATGATGTACTATCAGGGAAAAGAGTCACTGTGATGTTGTACTATCAAAGTAAAGAGATACTGTGATGATGTACTATCAGAAAAAAAGAGTCACTGTAATGATTTACTATCAGAGAAAAGAGTCACTGTGATGATATACTATCAGAGAAAAGAGCCACTGTTATGATGTACTATCAGAAAGAAAAGTCTCTGTGATGATGTCTATCAGAGAAAAGAGGCACACAGTGAAGATGTACTATCATTGAAAAATGTCACTGTGATGATGTACTATCAAAGTAAAGAGTTATTGTGATGATGTACCAGCAGAAAAAAGAGTTACCGTAATGATTTACTATCAGAGAAAAGAGTCACCGTAATGATTTACTATCAGAGAAAAGAGTCACTGTGATGATGTACTATCAGAGATAAGAGTCACTGTGGTTTTATACTATTAGAGAAAAGATTCACAGTGATGATGTATTATCAGAGAAAAGAGTAACTGTTATGATGTACTATCAGAGAAAAGAGTCTCTGTGATGATGTACTATCAGAGAAAAGATATACTGTGATGATGTACTATCAGAGAAAAGAGTCACCGTGATGATGTACTATCAAAGAAAAGAGTCACTGTGCATTTGTACTATTAGAGAAAAGAGTCACAGTGATGATGTACTATCATAAAAAGAGAGTCATAGTGACGATGTACTTTCAGAGAAAAGAGTCACAGTGATGTTCTACTATCAGAAAAAAGAGTCACAGTGAAGATGTACTATCAGGGAAAAGAGTCACTGTGATGATGTACTATCAGGGAAAAAAGTCACTGTGATGATATGCTACCAAAGAAAAGAGTCACTAAGATGATGTACTATCAGAGAAAAAAGTCACTGTGATGATGTACTATCATAAAAAAAGAATCATAGTGACGATGTACTATCAGAGAAAAGAGTCACAGTGATGTTTTACTATCAAAGAAAAGAGTCACAATGATGATGTACTATCAGAGAAAAGAATCACTGTGATGATGTACTATCAAAGTAAAGAGTTACTGTGATTATGTACTATCAGAAAAAAGAGTTACCGTAATGATTTACTATCAGAGAAAAGAGTCACCGTAATGATTTACTATCAGAGAAAAGAGTCACTGTGATGATGTACTATCAGAGAAAAGAGTCACTGTGGTTTTATACTATTAGAGAAATGATTCACAGTGATGATGTACTATCAGAGAAAAGAGTCACTGTTATGATGTACTATCAGAGAAAAGAGTCTCTGTAACGATGTACTATCAGAGAAAAGAGTCACCGTGATGATGAACTATCAAAGAAAAGAGTCACTGTGCTTTTGTACTATTAGAGAAAAGAGTCACAGAGATGATGTACTATCAGAGTAAAGAGTCTCCTTAATGATTTACTATCAGAGAAAAGAGTCACTGTGATGATGTACTATCAGAGAAAAGAGTCACTAAGATGATGTACTATCAGAGAAAAGAGTCACTGTGATGATGTACTATCATAAAAAAAAGTTATAGTGACGATGAACTATCAGGGAAAAAATGTTACAGTGATGTTCTACTATCAGAAAAAAGAGTCACAGTGATGATGTACTATCAGGGAAAAGAGTCACTGTGATGTTGTACTATCAAAGTAAAGAGATACTGTAATGATGTACTATCAGAAAAAAGAGTCACTGTAATGATTTACTATCAGAGAAAAGAGTCACTGTGATGATATACTATCAGAGAAAAGAGCCACTGTTATGATGTACTATCAGAAAGAAGAGTCTCTGTGATGATATCTATCAGAGAAAAGAGGCACACAGTGAAGATGTACTATCATTGAAAAATGTCACTGTGATGATGTACTATCAAAGTAAAGAGTTATTGTGATGATGTACTATCAGAAAAAAGAGTTACCGTAATGATTTACTATCAGAGAAAAGAGTCACCGTAATGATTTACTATCAGAGAAAAGAGTCACTGTGATGATGTACTATCAGAGATAAGAGTCACTGTGGTTTTATACTATTAGAGAAAAGATTCACAGTGATGTTGTATTATCAGAGAAAAAAGAGTCACTGTTATGATGTACTATCAGAGAAAAGAGTCTCTGTGATGATGTACTATCAGAGAAAAGATATACTGTGATGATGTACTATCAGAGAAAAGAGTCACCGTGATGATGTACTATCAAAGTGAAGAGATACTGTGATGATGTACTATCAGAAAAGAGAGTTACCGTAATGATTTACTATCATAGAAAAGAGTCACTGTGATGATGTGCTTTCAGAGTAAAGAGTCACTTTGATGATGTACTATCATAGAAAAGAGTCACTGTGATGATGTACCATCATAAAAAATGTCATTGTGATAATGTACTATCAAAGAAAAAGTACCTGTGTTGATGTACTATCAGAGAAAAGAGTCACTGTTATTTTGAGCTAGCAGAGAAAAGAGTCACTGTGATTTTGAGCTATAAGAGAAAAGAGCCACTGTGATGATGTACTATCAGAGAAAAGAGTCACTGTGATAATGTACTATCAAAGGATAGAGTCACTGTGATGATGTACTATCAGAGAAAAGAGTCACCTTAATGATTTACTATCAGAGAAAAGAGTCACTGTGATGATATACTATCAGAGGAAAGAGTCACTAAGATGATGTACTATCAGAGAACAGAGTCACTGTGATGATGTACTATCATAAAAAAAGAGTCATAGTGACGATGAACTATCAGGGAAAAAAGTCACTGTGATGATATACTACCAAAGAAAAGAGTCACTAAGATGATGCACTATCAGAGAAAAGAGTCACTGTGATGATGTACTATCATAAAAAAAGAGTCATAGTGACGATGTACTATCAGAGAAAAGAGTCACAGTGATGATGTACTATCAGAGAAAAGAATCACTGTGATGATGTACTATCAGAGTAAAGAGTTACTGTGATGATGTACTATCAGAAAAAAGAGTTACCGTAATGATTTACTATCAGAGAAAAGAGTCACCGTAATGATTTACTATCAGAGAAAAGAGTCACTGTGATGATGTACTATCAGAGAAAAGAGTCACTGTGGTTTTATACTATTAGAGAAAAGATTCACAGTGATGATGTACTATCAGAGAAAAGAGTCACTGTTATGATGTACTATCAGAGAAAAGAGTCTTTGTAATGATGTACTATCAGAGAAAAGAGTCACCGTGATGATGAACTATCAAAGAAAAGAGTCACTGTGCTTTTGTACTATTAGAGAAAAGAGTCACAGAGATGATGTACTATCAGAGTAAAGAGTCTCCTTAATGATTTACTATCAGAGAAAAGAGTCACTGTGATGATGTACTATCAGAGAAAAGAGTCCTTAAGATGATGTACTATCAGAGAAAAGAGTCACTGTGATGATGTACTATCATAAAAAAAAGTTATAGTGACAATGAACTATCAGGGAAAAATGTTACAGTGATGTTCTACTATCAGAAAAAAGAGTCACAGTGATGATGTACTATCAGGGAAAAGAGTCACTGTGATGTTGTATCATCAAAGTAAAGAGATACTGTGATGATGTACTATCAGAAAAAAGAGTCATTGTAATGATTTACTATCAGAGAAAAGAGTCACTGTGATGATATACTATCAGAGAAAAGAGCCACTGTTATGATGTACTATCAGAAAGAAGAGTCTCTGTGATGATGTCTATCAGAGAAAAAAGGCACACAGTGAAGATGTACTATCATTGAAAAATGTCACTGTTATGATGTACTATCAAAGTAAAGAGTTATTGTGATGATGTACTATCAGAAAAAAGAGTTACCGTAATGAATTACTATCAGAGAAAAGAGTCACCGTAATGATTTACTATCAGAGAAAAGAGTCACTGTGATGATGTACTATCAGAGATAAGAGTCACTGTGGTTTTATACTATTAGAGAAAAGATTCACAGTGATGATGTATTATCAGAGAAAAGAGTCACTGTTATGATGTACTATCAGAGAAAAGAGTCTCTGTGATGATGTACTATCAGAGAAAAGATATACTGTGATGATGTACTATCAGAGAAAAGAGTCACCGTGATGATGTACTATCAAAGAAAAGAGTCACTGTGCATTTGTACTATTAGAGAAAAGAGTCACAGTGATGATGTACTATCATAAAAAGAGAGTCATAGTGACGATGTACTTTCAGAGAAAAGAGTCACAGTGATGTTCTACTATCAGAAAAAAGAGTCACAGTGATGATGTACTATCAGGGAAAAGAGTCACTGTGATGATGTATTATCAGAGAAAAGAGTCACTGTTATGATGTACTATCAGAGAAAAGAGTCTCTGTGATGATGTACTATCAGAGAAAAGAGACACCGTGATGATGTACTATCAAAGAAAGGAGTCACTGTGCATTTGTACTATTAGAGAAAAGAGTCACAGTGATGATGTACTATCAGACTAAAGAGTCTCCTTAATGATTTACTATCAGAGAAAAGAGTCACTGTGATGATGTACTATCAGAGAAAAGAGTCACTAAGATGATGTACTATCAGAGAAAAGAGTCACTGTGATGATGTACTATCATAAAAAAAAGTTATAGTGACGATGAACTATCAGGGAAAAAAGTCACTGTGATGATATACTACCAAAGAAAAGAGTCACTAAGATGATGTACTATCAGAGAAAAGAGTCACCGTGATGATGAACTATCAAAGAAAAGAGTCACTGTGCTTTTGTACTATTAGAGAAAAGAGTCACAGAGATGATGTACTATCAGAGTAAAGAGTCTCCTTAATGATTTACTATCAGAGAAAAGAGTCACTGTGATGATGTACTATCAGAGAAAAGAGTCACTAAGATGATGTACTATCAGAGAAAAGAGTCACTGTGATGATGTACTATCATAAAAAAAAGTTATAGTGACGATGAACTATCAGGGAAAAAATGTTACAGTGTTGTTCTACTATCAGAAAAAAGAGTCACAGTGATGATGTACTATCAGGGAAAAGAGTCACTGTGATGTTGTACCATCAAAGTAAAGAGATACTGTGATGATGTACTATCAGAAAAAAGAGTCACTGTAATGATTTACTATCAGAAAAAAGAGTCACTGTGATGATATACTATCAGAGAAAAGAGCCACTGTTATGATGTACTATCAGAAAGAAGAGTCTCTGTGATGATGTCTATCAGAGAAAAAAGGCACACAGTGAAAATGTACTATCATTGAAAAATGTCACTGTTATGATGTACTATCAAAGTAAAGAGTTATTGTGATGATGTACTATCAGAAAAAAGAGTTACCGTAATGATTTACTATCAGAGAAAAGAGTCACCGTAATGATTTACTATCAGAGAAAAGAGTCACTGTGATGATGTACTATCAGAGATAAGAGTCACTGTGGTTTTATACTATTAGAGAAAAGATTCACAGTGATGATGTATTATCAGAGAAAAGAGTCACTGTTATGATGTACTATCAGAGAAAAGAGTCTCTGTGATGATGTACTATCAGAGAAAAGATATACTGTGATGATGTACTATCAGAGAAAAGAGTCACCGTGATGATGTACTATCAAAGAAAAGAGTCACTGTGCATTTGTACTATTAGAGAGAAGAGTCACAGTGATGATGTACTATCATAAAAAGAGAGTCATAGTGACGATGTACTTTCAGAGAAAAGAGTCACAGTGATGTTCTACTATCAGAAAAAAGAGTCACAGTGATGATGTACTATCAGGGAAAAGAGTCACTGTGATGATGTACTATCAGAGAAAAGAGCCACTGTTATGATGTACTATCAGAAAGAAGAGTCTCTGTGATGATGTCTATCAGAGAAAAGAGGCACACAGTGAAGATGTACTATCATTGAAAAATGTCACTGTGATGATGCACTATCAAAGTAAAGAGTTACTGTGATGATGTACTATCAGAAAAAAGAGTTACCGTAATGATTTACTATCAGAGAAAAGAGTCACCGTAATGATTTACTATCAGAGTAAGAGTCACTGTGATGATGTACTATTAGAGATAAGAGTCACTGTGGTTTTATACTATTAGAGAAAAGATTCACAGTGATGATGTATTATCAGAGAAAAGAGTCACTGTTATGATGTACTATCAGAGAAAAGAGTCTCTGTGATGATGTACTATCAGAAAAAAGAGTCACCGTGATGATATACTATCAGACAAAAGAGTCACTAAGATGATGTACTATCAGAGAAAAGAGTCACTGTGATGATGTACTATCATAAAAAAAGAGTCATAGTGACGATGAACTATCAGGGAAAAAATGTTACAGTGATGTTCTACTATCAGAGAAAAGAGTCACAGTGATGATGTACTATCAGGGAAAAAGAATCTGTGTGATGATGTACCATCATAAAAAATGTCATTGTGATAATGTACTATCAAAGAAAGAGTACCTGTGTTGAAGTACTATCAGAGAAAAGAGTCACTGTTATTTTGAGCTAGCAGAGAAAAGAGTCACTGTGATTTTGAGCTATCAGAGAAAAGAGCCACTGTGATGATGTACTATCAGAGAAAAGAGTCACTGTGATAATGTACTATCAAAGGATAAAGTCACTGTGATGATGTACTATCAGAGAAAAGAGTCACCTTAATGATTTACTATCAGAGAAAAGAGTCACTGTGATAATATACTATCAGAGAAAAGAGTCAATAAGATGATGTACTATCAGAGAAAAGAGTCACTGTGATGATGTACTATCATAAAAAAAGAGTCATAGTGACGATGTACTATCATAGAAAAGAGTCACAGTGATTTTGTACTATCAAAGAAAAGAGTCACAGTGATGATGTACTATCAGAGAAAAGAATCACTCTGATGATGTACTATCAAAGTAAAGAGTTACTGTGATGATGTACTATCAGAAAAAAGAGTTACCGTAATGATTTACTATCAGAGAAAAGAGTCACTGTGATGATGTACTATCATAGAAAAGAGTCACTGTGATGATGTGCTTTCAGAGTAAAGAGTCACTTTGATGATGTACTATCATAGAAAAGAGTCACTGTGATGATGTACCATCATAAAAAATGTCATTGTGATAATGTACTATCAAAGAAAGAGTACCTGTGTTGATGTACTATCAGAGAAAAGAGTCACAGTTATTTTGAGCTAGCAGAGAAAAGAGTCACTGTGATTTTGAGCTATCAGAGAAGAGAGCCACTGTGATGATGTACTATCAGAGAAAAGAGTCACTGTGATAATGTACTATCAAAGGATAGAGTCACTGTGATGATGTACTATCAGAGAAAAGAGTCACCTTAATGATTTACTATCAGAGAAAAGAGTCACTGTGATCATATACTATCAGAGAAAAGAGTCACTAATATGATGTACTATCAGAGAAAAGAGTCACTGTGATGATGTACTATCATAAAAAAAGAGTCATAGTGACGATGAACTATCAGGGAAAAAAGTCACTGTGATGATATAATACCAAAGAAAAGAGTCACTAAGATGATGTACTATCAGAGAAAAGAGTCACTGTGATGACGTACTATCATAAAAAAAGAGTCATAGTGACGATGTACTATCAGAGAAAAGAGTCACAGTGATGTTTTACTATCAAAGAAAAGAGTCACAGTGATGATGTACTATCAGAGAAAAGAATCACTGTGATGATGTACTATCAAAGTAAAGAGTTACTGTGATGATGTACTATCAGAAAAAAGAGTTACCGTAATGATTTACTATCAGAGAAAAGAGTCACCGTAATGATTTACTATCAGAGAAAAGAGTCACTGTGATAATGTACTATCAGAGAAAAGAGTCACTGTGGTTTATACTATTAGAGAAAAGATTCACAGTTATGATGTACTATCAGAGAAAAGAGTCACTGTTATGATGTACTATCAGAGAAAAGAGTCTCTGTAATGATGTACTATCAGAGAAAAGAGTCACCGTGATGATGAACTATCAAAGAAAAGAGTCACTGTGCTTTAGTACTATTAGAGAAAAGAATTACAGAGATGATGTACTATCAGAGTAAAGAGTCTCCTTAATGATTTACTATCAGAGAAAAGAGTCACTGTGATGATGTACTATCAGAGAAAAGAGTCACTAAGATGATGTACTATCAGAGAAAAGAGTCACTGTGATGATGTACCATCATAAAAAAAAGTTATAGTGACGATGAACTATCAGGGAAAAAATGTTACAGTGATGTTCTACTATCAGAAAAAAGAGTCACAGTGATGATGTACTATCAGGGAAAAGAGTCACTGTGATGTTGTACTATCAAAGTAAAGAGATACTGTGATGATGTACTATCAGAAAAAAAGAGTCACTGTAATGATTTACTATCAGAGAAAAGAGTCACTGTGATGATATACTATCAGAGAAAAGAGCCACTGTTATGATGTACTATCAGAAAGAAAAGTCTCTGTAATGATGTCTATCAGAGAAAAGAGGCACACAGTGAAGATGTACTATCATTGAAAAATGTCACTGTGATGATGTACTATCAAAGTAAAGAGTTATTGTGATGATGTACTATCAGAAAAAAGAGTTACCGTAATGATTTACTATCAGAGAAAAGAGTCACCGTAATGATTTACTATCAGAGAAAAGAGTCACTGTGATGATGTACTATCAGAGATAAGAGTCACTGTGGTTTTATACTATTAGAGAAAAGATTCACAGTGATGATGTATTATCAGAGAAAAGAGTCACTGTTATGATGTACTATCAGAGAAAAGAGTCTCTGTGATGATGTACTATCAGAGAAAAGATATACTGTGATGATGTACTATCAGAGAAAAGAGTCACCGTGATGATGTACTATCAAAGAAAAGAGTCACTGTGCATTTGTACTATTAGAGAAAAGAGTCACAGTGATGATGTACTATCATAAAAAGAGAGTCATAGTGACGATGTACTTTCAGAGAAAAGAGTCACAGTGATGTTCTACTATCAGAAAAAAGAGTCACAGTGATGATGTACTATCAGGGAAAAGAGTCACTGTGATGATGTACTATCAGAGAAAAGAGCCACTGTTATGATGTACTATCAGAAAGAAGAGTCTCTGTGATGATGTCTATCAGAGAAAAGAAGCTCACAGTGAAGATGAACTATCATTGAAAAATGTCACTGTGATGATGTACTATCAAAGTAAAGAGTTACTGTGATGATGTACTATCAGAAAAAAGAGTTACCGCAATGATTTACTATCAGAGGAAAGAGTCACCGTGATGATGTACTATCAAAGAAAAGAGTCACTGTGCATTTGTACTATTAGAGAAAAGAGTCACAGTGATGATGTACTATCAGAGTAAAGAGTCTCCTTAATGATTTACTATCAGAGAAAAGAGTCAATGTGATGATGTACTATCAGAGAAAAGAGTCACTGAGATGATGTACTATCATAAAAAAAGAGTCATAGTGACGATGAACTATCAGGGAAAAAATGTTACAGTGATGTTCTACTATCAGAGAAAAGAGTCACAGTGATGATGTACTATCAGGGAAAAAGAGCCACGGTGAAGATGTACTATCAGAGAAAAGAATCACTGTGATAATGTACTATCAAAGGATAGAGTCACTGTGATGATGTACTATCAGAGAAAAGAGTCACATTAATGATTTACTATCAGAGAAAAGAGTCACTGTGATGATATACTATCAGAGAAAAGAGTCACTAAGATGATGTACTATCAGAGAAAAGAGTCACTGTGATGATGTACTATCATAAAAAAGAGTCATATTGACGATGTACTATCAGAGAAAAGAGTCACAGTGATGTTGTACTATCAAAGAAAAGAGTCACAGTGATGATGTACTATCAGAGAAAAGAATCACTGTGATGATGTACTATCAAAGTAAAGAGTTACTGTGATGATGTACTATCAGAAAAAAGAGTTACCGTAATGATCTACTATCAGAGAAAAGACTCACTGTGATGATGTACTATCATAGAACAGAGTCACTGTGATGATGTGCTTTCAGAGTAAAGAGTCACTTTGATGATGTACTATCATAGAAAAGAGTCACTGTGATGATGTACCATCATAAAAAATGTCATTGTGATAATGTACTATCAAAGAAAGAGTACCTGTGTTGATGTACTATCAGAGAAAAGAGTCACTGTTATTTTGAGCTAGCAGAGAAAAGAGTCACTGTGATTTTGAGCTATCAGAGAAAAGAGCCACTGTGATGATGTACTATCAGAGAAAAGAGTCACAAAGATGATGTACAATCAGAGTAAAGAGTCTCCTTAATGATTTACTATCAGGGAAAAGAGTCACTGTGATGATGTACTATCAGAGAAAAAAGTCACTAAGATGATGTACTATCAGAGAAAAGAGTCACTGTGATGATGTACTATCATAAAAAAAGAGTCATAGTGACGATGAACTATCAGGGAAAAAATGTTACAGTGATGTTCTACTATCAGAGAAAAGAGTCACAGTGATGATGTACTATCAGGGAAAAAGAGTCTCTGTGATGATGTACCATCATAAAAAATGTCATTGTGATAATGTACTATCAAAGAAAGAGTACCTGTGTTGAAGTACTATCAGAGAAAAGAGTCACTGTTATTTTGAGCTATCAGAGAAAAGAGTCACTGTGATTTTGAGCTATCAGAGAAAAGAGCCACTGTGATGATGTACTATCAGAGAAAAGAGTCACTGTGATAATGTACTATCAAAGGATAAAGTCACTGTTATGATGTACTATCAGAAAGAAAAGTCTCTGTAATGATGTCTATCAGAGAAAAGAGGCACACAGTGAAGATGTACTATCATTGAAAAATGTCACTGTGATGATGTACTATCAAAGTAAAGAGTTATTGTGATGATGTACTATCAGAAAAAAGAGTTACCGTAATGATTTACTATCAGAGAAAAGAGTCACCGTAATGATTTACTATCAGAGAAAAGAGTCACTGTGATGATGTACTATCAGAGATAAGAGTCACTGTGGTTTTATACTATTAGAGAAAAGATTCACAGTGATGATGTATTATCAGAGAAAAGAGTCACTGTTATGATGTACTATCAGAGAAAAGAGTCTCTGTGATGATGTACTATCAGAGAAAAGATATACTGTGATGATGTACTATCAGAGAAAAGAGTCACCGTGATGATGTACTATCAAAGAAAAGAGTCACTGTGCATTTGTACTATTAGAGAAAAGAGTCACAGTGATGATGTACTATCATAAAAAGAGAGTCATAGTGACGATGTACTTTCAGAGAAAAGAGTCACAGTGATGTTCTACTATCAGAAAAAAGAGTCACAGTGATGATGTACTATCAGGGAAAAGAGTCACTGTGATGATGTACTATCAGAGAAAAGAGCCATTGTTATGATGTACTATCAGAAAGAAGAGTCTCTGTGATGATGTCTATCAGAGAAAAGAAGCTCACAGTGAAGATGAACTATCATTGAAAAATGTCACGGTGATGATGTACTATCAAAGTAAAGAGTTACTGTGATGATGTACTATCAGAAAAAAGAGTTACCGCAATGATTTACTATCAGAGGAAAGAGTCACCGTGATGATGTACTATCAAAGAAAAGAGTCACTGTGCATTTGTACTATTAGAGAAAAGAGTCACAGTGATGATGTACTATCAGAGTAAAGAGTCTCCTTAATGATTTACTATCAGAGAAAAGAGTCAATGTGATGATGTACTATCAGAGAAAATAGTCACTGAGATGATGTACTATCATAAAAAAAGAGTCATAGTGACGATGAACTATCAGGGAAAAAATGTTACAGTGATGTTCTACTATCAGAGAAAAGAGTCACAGTGATGATGTACTATCAGGGAAAAAGAGCCACGGTGAAGATGTACTATCAGAGAAAAGAATCACTGTGATAATGTACTATCAAAGGATAGAGTCACTGTGATGATGTACTATCAGAGAAAAGAGTCACATTAATGATTTACTATCAGAGAAAAGAGTCACTGTGATGATATACTATCAGAGAAAAGAGTCACTAAGATGATGTACTATCAGAGAAAAGAGTCACTGTGATGATGTACTATCATAAAAAAAGAGTCATATTGACGATGTACTATCAGAGAAAAGAGTCACAGTGATGTTGTACTATCAAAGAAAAGAGTCACAGTGATGATGTACTATCAGAGAAAAGAATCACTGTGATGATGTACTATCAAAGTAAAGAATTACTGTGATGATGTACTATCAGAAAAAAGAGTTACCGTAATGATCTACTATCAGAGAAAAGACTCACTGTGATGATGTACTATCATAGAACAGAGTCACTGTGATGATGTGCTTTCAGAGTAAAGAGTCACTTTGATGATGTACTATCATAGAAAAGAGTCACTGTGATGATGTACCATCATAAAAAATGTCATTGTGATAATGTACTATCAAAGAAAGAGTACCTGTGTTGATGTACTATCAGAGAAAAGAGTCACTGTTATTTTGAGCTAGCAGAGAAAAGAGTCACTGTGATTTTGAGCTATCAGAGAAAAGAGCCACTGTGATGATGTACTATCAGAGAAAAGAGTCACAAAGATGATGTACAATCAGAGTAAAGAGTCTCCTTAATGATTTACTATCAGGGAAAAGAGTCACTGTGATGATGTACTATCAGAGAAAAGAGTCACTAAGATGATGTACTATCAGAGAAAAGAGTCACTGTGATGATGTACTATCATAAAAAAAGAGTCATAGTGACGATGAACTATCAGGGAAAAAATGTTACAGTGATGTTCTACTATCAGAGAAAAGAGTCACAGTGATGATGTACTATCAGGGAAAAAGAGTCTCTGTGATGATGTACCATCATAAAAAATGTCATTGTGATAATGTACTATCAAAGAAAGAGTACCTGTGTTGAAGTACTATCAGAGAAAAGAGTCACTGTTATTTTGAGCTATCAGAGAAAAGAGTCACTGTGATTTTGAGCTATCAGAGAAAAGAGCCACTGTGATGATGTACTATCAGAGAAAAGAGTCACTGTGATAATGTACTATCAAAGGATAAAGTCACTGTGATGATGTACTATCAGAGAAAAGAGTCACCTTAATGATTTACTATCAGAGAAAAGAGTCACTGTGATGATATACTATCAGAGAAAAGAGTCAATAAGATGATGTACTATCAGAGAAAAGAGTCACTGTGATGATGTACTATCATAAAAAAAGAGTCATAGTGACGATGTACTATCAGAGAAAAGAGTCACAGTGATTTTGTACTATCAAAGAAAAGAGTCACAGTGATGATGTACTATCAGAGAAAAGAATCACTCTGATGATGTACTATCAAAGTAAAGAGTTACTGTGATGATGTACTATCAGAAAAAAGAGTTACCGTAATGATTTACTATCAGAGAAAAGAGTCACTGTGATGATGTACTATCAAAGAAAAGAGTCACTGTGATGATGTGCTTTCAGAGTAAAGAGTCACTTTGATGATGTACTATCATAGAAAAGAGTCACTGTGATGATGTACCACCATAAAAAATGTCATTGTGATAATGAACTATCAAAGAAAGAGTACCTGTGTTGATGTACTATCAGAGAAAAGAGTCACAGTTATTTTGAGCTAGCAGAGAAAAGAGTCACTGTGATTTTGAGCTATCAGAGAAGAGAGCCACTGTGATGATATACTATCAGAGAAAAGAGTCACTAAGATGATGTACTATCAGAGAAAAGAGTCACTGTGATGATGTACTATCAGAGATAAGAGTCACTGTGGTTTTATACTATTAGAGAAAAGATTCACAGTGATGATGTATTATCAGAGAAAAGAGTCACTGTTATGATGTACTATCAGAGAAAAGAGTCTCTGTGATGATGTACTATCAGAGAAAAGGGTCACCGTGATGATGTAGGTACTATCAAAGAAAAGAGTCACTGTGCATTTGTACTATTAGAGAAAAGAGTCACAGTGATGATGTACTATCAGACTAAAGAGTCTCTTTAATGATTTACTATCAGAGAAAAGAGTCACTGTGATGATGTACTATCAGAGAAAAGAGTCACTTAGATGATGTACAATCAGAGAAAAGAGTCACTGTGATGATGTACTATCATAAAAAAAGAGTCATAGTGACGAAGAACTATCAGGGAAAAAATGTTACAGTGATGTTCTACTATCAGAGAAAAGAGTCACAGTGATGATGTACTATCAAAGTGAAGAGATACTGTGATGATGTACTATCAGATAAAAGAGTTACCGTAATGATTTACTATCAGAGAAAAGAGTCACTTTGATTATGTACTATCATAGAAAAGAGTCACTGTGATGATGTGCTTTCAGAGTAAAGAGTCACTTTGATGATGTACTATCATAGAAAAGATTCACTGTGATGATGTACCATCATAAAAAATGTCATTGTGATAATGTACTATCAAAGAAAAAGTACCTGTGTTGATGTACTATCAGAGGAAAGAGTCACTGTTATTTTGAGCTAGCTGAGAAAAGAGTCACTGTGATTTTGAGCTATCAGAGAAAAGAGCCACTGTGATGATGTACTATCAGAGAAAAGAGTCACTGTGATAATGTACTATCAAAGGATAGAGTCACTGTGATGATGTACTATCAGAGAAAAGAGTCACCTTAATGATTTACTATCAGAGAAAAGAGTCACTGTGATGATATACTATCAGAGAAAAGAGTCACTAAGATGATGTACTATCAGAGAACAGAGTCACTGTGATGATGTACTATCATAAAAAAAGAGTCATAGTGACGATGAACTATCAGGGAAAAAAGTCACTGTGATGATATGCTACCAAAGAAAAGAGTCACTAAGATGATGTACTATCAGAGAAAAGAATCACTGTGATGATGTACTATCAAAGTAAAGAGTTACTGTGATGATGTACTATCAGAAAAAAGAGTTACCGTAATGATTTACTATCAGAGAAAAGAGTCACCGTAATGATTTACTATCAGAGAAAAGAGTCACTGTGATGATGTACTATCAGAGAAAAGAGTCACTGTGGTTTTATACTATTAGAGAAAAGATTCACAGTGATGATGTACTATCAGAGAAAAGAGTCACTGTTATGATGTACTATCAGAGAAAAGAGTCTCTGTAATGATGTACTATCAGAGAAAAGAGTCACCGTGATGATGAACTATCAAAGAAAAGAGTCACTGTGCTTTTGTACTATTAGAGAAAAGAGTCACAGAGATGATGTACTATCAGAGTAAAGAGTCTCCTTAATGATTTACTATCAGAGAAAAGAGTCACTGTGATGATGTACTATCAGAGAAAAGAGTCACTAAGATGATGTACTATCAGAGAAAAGAGTCACTGAGATGATGTACTATCATAAAAAAAAGTTATAGTGACGATGAACTATCAGGGAAAAAATGTTACAGTGATGTTCTACTATCAGATAAAAGAGTCACAGTGATGATGTACTATCAGGGAAAAGAGTCACTGTGATGTTGTACTATCAAAGTAAAGAGATACTGTAATGATGTACTATCAGAAAAAAGAGACCCTGTAATGATTTACTATCAGAGAAAAGAGTCACTGTGATGATATACTATCAGAGAAAAGAGCCACTGTTATGATGTACTATCAGAAAAAAGAGTCTCTGTGATGATGTCTATCAGAGAAAAGAGGCACACGGTGAAGATGTACTATCATTGAAAAATGTCACTGTGATGATGTACTATCAAAGTAAAGAGTTATTGTGATGATGTACTAACAGAAAAAAGAGTTACCGTAATGATGTACTATCAGAGATAAGAGTCACTGTGGTTTTATACTATTAGAGAAAAGATTCACAGTGATGATGTATTATCAGAGAAAAGAGTCACTGTTATGATGTACTATCAGAGAAAAGAGTCTCTGTGATGATGTACTATCAGAGAAAAGATATACTGTGATGATGTACTATCAGAGAAAAGAGTCACCGTGATGATGTACTATCAAAGTGAAGAGATACTGTGATGATGTACTATCAGAAAAAAGAGTTACCGTAATGATTTACTATCATATAAAAGAGTCACTGTGATGATGTGCTTTCAGAGTAAAGAGTCACTTTGATGATGTACTATCATAGAAAAGAGTCACTGTGATGATGTACCATCATAAAAAATGTCATTGTGATAATGTACTATCAAAGAAAAAGTACCTGTGTTGATGTACTATCAGAGAAAAGAGTCACTGTTATTTTGAGCTAGCAGAGAAAAGAGTCACTGTGATTTTGAGCTATAGGAGAAAAGAGCCACTGTGATGATGTACTATCAGAGAAAAGAGTCACTGTGATAATGTACTATCAAAGGATAGAGTCACTGTGATGATGTACTATCAGAGAAAAGAGTCACCTTAATGATTTACTATCAGAGAAAAGAGTCACTGTGATGATATACTATCAGAGGAAAGAGTCACTAAGATGATGTACTATCAGAGAACAGAGTCACTGTGATGATGTACTATCATAAAAAAAGAGTCATAGTGACGATGAACTATCAGGGAAAAAAGTCACTGTGATGATATACTACCAAAGAAAAGAGTCACTAAGATGATGTACTATCAGAGAAAAGAATCACTGTGATGATGTACTATCATAAAAAAAGAGTCATAGTGACGATGTACTATCAGAGAAAAGAGTCACAGTGATGATGTACTATCAGAGAAAAGAATCACTGTGATGATGTACTATCAAAGTAAAGAGTTACTGTGATGATGTACTATCAGAAAAAAGAGTTACCGTAATGATTTACTATCAGAGAAAAGAGTCACCGTAATGATTTACTATCAGAGAAAAGAGTCACTGTGATGATGTACTATCAGAGAAAAGAGTCACTGTGGTTTTATACTATTAGAGAAAAGATTCACAGTGATGATGTACTATCAGAGAAAAGAGTCACTGTTATGATGTACTATCAGAGAAAAGAGTCTTTGTAATGATGTACTATCAGAGAAAAGAGTCACCGTGATGATGAACTATCAAAGAAAAGAGTCACTGTGCTTTTGTACTATTAGAGAAAAGAGTCACAGAGATGATGTACTATCAGAGTAAAGAGTCTCCTTAATGATTTACTATCAGAGAAAAGAGTCACTGTGATGATGTACTATCAGAGAAAAGAGTCACTAAGATGATGTACTATCAGAGAAAAGAGTCACTGTGATGATGTACTATCATAAAAAAAAGTTATAGTGACTATGAACTATCAGGGAAAAAATGTTACAGTGATGTTCTACTATCAGAAAAAAGAGTCACAGTGATGATGTACTATCAGGGAAAAGAGTCACTGTGATGTTGTATCATCAAAGTAAAGAGATACTGTGATGATGTACTATCAGAAAAAAGAGTCACTGTAATGATTTACTATCAGAGAAAAGAGTCACTGTGATGATATACTATCAGAGAAAAGAGCCACTGTTATGATGTACTATCAGAAAGGAGAGTCTCTGTGATGATGTCTATCAGAGAAAAAAGGCACACAGTGAAGATGTACTATCATTGAAAAATGTCACTGTTATGATGTACTATCAAAGTAAAGAGTTATTGTGATGATGTACTATCAGAAAAAAGAGTTACCGTAATGATTTACTATCAGAGAAAAGAGTCCGCGTAATGATTTACTATCAGAGAAAAGAGTCACTGTGATGATGTACTATCAGAGATAAGAGTCACTGTGGTTTTATACTATTAGAGAAAAGATTCACAGTGATGATGTATTATCAGAGAAAAGAGTCACTGTTATGATGTACTATCAGAGAAAAGAGTCTCTGTGATGATGTACTATCAGAGAAAAGATATACTGTGATGATGTACTATCAGAGAAAAGAGTCACCGTGATGATGTACTATCAAAGAAAAGAGTCACTGTGCATTTGTACTATTAGAGAAAAGAGTCACAGTGATGATGTACTATCATAAAAAGAGAGTCATAGTGACGATGTACTTTCAGAGAAAAGAGTCACAGTGATATTCTACTATCAGAAAAAAGAGTCACAGTGATGATGTACTATCAGGGAAAAGAGTCACTGTGATGATGTACTATCAGAGAAAAGAGCCACTGTTATGATGTACTATCAGAAAGAAGAGTCTCTGTGATGATGTCTATCAGAGAAAAGAGGCACACAGTGAAGATGTACTATCATTGAAAAATGTCACTGTGATGATGTACTATCAAAGTAAAGAGTTACTGTGATGATGTACTATCAGAAAAAAGAGTTACCGTAATGATTTACTATCAGAGAAAAGAGTCACCGTAATGATTTACTATCAGAGTAAGAGTCACTGTGATGATATACTATCAGAGATAAGAGTCACTGTGGTTTTATACTATTAGAGAAAAGATTCACAGTGATGATGTATTATCAGAGAAAAGAGTCACTGTTATGATGTACTATCAGAGAAAAGAGTCTCTGTGATGATGTACTATCAGAGAAAAGAGTCACCGTGATGATGTACTATCAAAGAAAGGAGTCACTGTGCATTCGTACTATTAGAGAAAAGAGTCACAGTGATGATGTACTATCAGACTAAAGAGTCTCCTTAATGATTTACTATCAGAGAAAAGAGTCACTGTGATGATGTACTATCAGAGAAAAGAGTCACTAAGATGATGTACTATCAGAGAAAAGAGTCACTGTGATGATGTACTATCATAAAAAAAGAGTCATAGTGACGATGAACTATCAGGGAAAAAATGTTACAGTGATGTTCTACTATCAGAGAAAAGAGTCACAGTGATGATGTACTATCAGGGAAAAAGAGTCACTGTGATGATGTACTATCAAAGTGAAGAGATACTGTGATGATGTACTATCAGAAAAAAGAGTTACCGTAATGATTTACTATCAGAGAAAAGAGTCACTTTGATGATGTACTATCATAGAAAAGAGTCACTGTGATGATGTGCTTTCAGAGTAAAGAGTCACTTTGATGATGTACTATCATAGAAAAGACTCACTGTGATGATGTACCATCATAAAAAATGTCATTGTGATAATGTACTATCAAAGAAAAAGTACCTGTGTTGATGTACTATCAGAGAAAAGAAACACTGTTATTTTGAGCTAGCAGAGAAAAGAGTCACTGTGATTTTGAGCTATCAGAGAAAAGAGCCACTGTGATGATGTACTATCAGAGAAAAGAGTCACTGTGATAATGTACTATCAAAGGATAGAGTCACTGTGATGATGTACTATCAGAGAAAAGAGTCACCTTAATGATTTACTATCAGAGAAAAGAGTCACTGTGATGATATACTATCAGAGAAAAGAGTCACTAAGATGATGTACTATCAGAGAACAGAGTCACTGTGATGATGTACTATCATAAAAAAAGAGTCATAGTGACGATGAACTATCAGGGAAAAAAGTCACTATGATGATATACTACCAAAGAAAAGAGTCACTAAGATGATGTACTATCAGAGAAAAGAGTCACTGTGATGATGTACTATCATAAAAAAAGTGTCATAGTGACGATGTACTATCAGAGAAAAGAGTCACAGTGATGTTGTACTATCAAAGAAAAGAGTCACAGTGATGATATACTATCAGAGAAAAGAATCACTGTGATGATGTACTATCAAAGTAAAGAGTTACTGTGATGATGTACTATCAGAAAAAAGAGTTACCGTAATGATTTACTATCAGAGAAAAGAGTCACCGTAATGATTTACTATCAGAGAAAAGAGTCACTGTGATGATGTACTATCAGAGAAAAGAGTCACTGTGGTTTTATACTATTAGAGAAAAGATTCACAGTGATGATGTACTATCAGAGAAAAGATTCACTGTTATGATGTACTATCAGAGAAAAGAGTCTTTGTAATGATGTACTATCAGAGAAAAGAGTCACCGTGATGATGAACTATCAAAGAAAAGAGTCACTGTGCTTTTGTACTATTAGAGAAAAGAGTCACAGAGATGATGTACTATCAGAGTAAAGAGTCTCCTTAATGATTTACTATCAGAGAAAAGAGTCACTGTGATGATGTACTATCAGAGAAAAGAGTCACAAAGATGATGTACTATCAGAGAAAAGAGTCACTGTGATGATGTACTATCATAAAAAAAAGTTATAGTGACGATGAACTATCAGGGAAAAAATGTTACAGTGATGTTCTACTATCAGAAAAAAGAGTCACAGTGATGATGTACTATCAGGGAAAAGAGTCACTGTGATGTTGTACCATCAAAGTAAAGCGATACTGTGATGATGTACTATCAGAAAAAAGAGTCACTGTAATGATTTACTATCAGAGAAAAGAGTCACTGTGATGATATACTATCAGAGAAAAGAGCCACTGTTATGATGTACTATCAGAAAGAAGAGTCTCTGTGATGATGTCTATCAGAGAAAAAAGGCACACAGTGAAGATGTACTATCATTGAAAAATGTCACTGTTATGATGTACTATCAAAGTAAAGAGTTATTGTGATGATGTACTATCAGAAAAAAGAGTTACCGTAATGATTTACCATCAGAGAAAAGAGTCACCGTAATGATTTACTATCAGAGAAAAGAGTCACTGTGATGATGTACTATCAGAGATAAGAGTCACTGTGGTTTTATACTATTAGAGAAAAGATTCACAGTGATGATGTATTATCAGAGAAAAGAGTCACTGTTATGATGTACTATCAGAGAAAAGAGTCTCTGTGATGATGTACTATCAGAGAAAAGATATACTGTGATGATGTACTATCAGAGAAAAGAGTCACCGTGATGATGTACTATCAAAGAAAAGAGTCACTGTGCATTTGTACTATTAGAGAGAACAGTCACAGTGATGATGTACTATCATAAAAAGAGAGTCATAGTGACGATGTACTTTCAGAGAAAAGAGTCACAGTGATGTTCTACTATCAGAAAAAAGAGTCACAGTGATGATGTACTATCAGGGAAAAGAGTTAATGTGATGATGTACTATCAGAGAAAAGAGCCACTGTTATGATGTACTATCAGAAAGAAGAGTCTCTGTGATGATGGCTATCAGAGAAAAGAGGCACACAGTGAAGATGTACTATCATTGAAAAATGTCACTGTGATGATGCACTATCAAAGTAAAGAGTTACTGTGATGATGTACTATCAGAAAAAAGAGTTACCGTAATGATTTACTATCAGAGTAAGAGTCTATGTGATGATGTACTATCAGAGATAAGAGTCACTGTGGTTTTTTACTATTAGAGAAAAGATTCACAGTGATGATGTATTATCAGAGAAAAGAGTCACTGTTATGATGTACTATCAGAGAAAAGAGTCTCTGTGATGATGTACTATCAGAGAAAAGAGTCACCGTGATGATGTACTATCAAAGAAAGGAGTCACTGTGCATTTGTACTATTAGAGAAAAGAGTCACCGTAATGATTTACTATCAGAGTAAGAGTCTATGTGATGATGTACTATCAGAGATAAGAGTCACTGTGGTTTTATACTATTAGAGAAAAGATTCACAGTGATGATGTATTATCAGAGAAAAGAGTCACTGTTATGATGTACTATCAGAGAAAAGAGTCTCTGTGATGATGTACTATCAGAGAAAAGAGTCACCGTGATGATGTACTATCAAAGAAAGGAGTCACTGTGCATTTGTACTATTAGAGAAAAGAGTCACAGTGATGATGTACTATCAGACTAAAGAGTCTCCTTAATGATTTACTATCAGAGAAAAGAGTCACTGTGATGATTTACTATCACAGAAAAGAGTCACTAAGATGATGTACTATCAGAGAAAAGAGTCACTGTGATGATGTACTTTCATAAAAAAAGAGTCATAGTGACGATGAACTATCAGGGAAAAAATGTTACAGTGATGTTCTACTATCAGAGAAAAGAGTCACAGTGATGATGTACTATCAGGGAAAAAGAGTCACTGTGATGATGTACTATCAAAGTGAAGAGATACTGTGATGATGTACTATCAGAAAAAAGAGTTACCGTAATGATTTACTATCAGAGAAAAGAGTCACTTTGATGATGTACTATCATAGAAAAGAGTCACTGTGATGATGTGCTTTCAGAGTAAAGAGTCACTTTGATGATGTACTATCATAGAAAAGAGTCACTGTGATGATGTACCATCATAAAAAATGTCATTGTGATAATGTACTATCAAAGAAAAAGTACCTGTGTTGATGTACTATCAGAGAAAAGAAACACTGTTATTTTGAGCTAGCAGAGAAAAGAGTCACTGTGATTTTGAGCTATCAGAGAAAAGAGCCACTGTGATGATGTACTATCAGAGAAAAGAGTCACTGTGATAATGTACTATCAAAGGATAGAGTCACTGTGATGATGTACTATCAGAGAAAAGAGTAACCTTAATGATTTACTATCAGAGAAAAGAGTCACTGTGATGATATACTATCAGAGAAAAGAGTCACTAAGATGATGTACTATCAGAGAACAGAGTCACTGTGATGATGTACTATCATAAAAAAAAGAGTCATAGTGACGATGAACTATCAGGGAAAAAAGTCACTGTGATGATATACTACCAAAGAAAAGAGTCACTAAGATGATGTACTATCAGAGAAAAGAGTCACTGTGATGATGTACTATCATAAAAAAAGTGTCATAGTGACGATGTACTATCAGAGAAAAGAGTCACAGTGATGTTGTACTATCAAAGAAAAGAGTCACAGTGATGATGTACTATCAGAGAAAAGAATCACTGTGATGATGTACTATCAAAGTAAAGAGTTACTGTGATGATGTACTATCAGAAAAAAGAGTTACCGTAATGATTTACTATCAGAGAAAAGAGTCACCGTAATGATTTACTATCAGAGAAAAGAGTCACTGTGATGATGTACTATCAGAGAAAAGAGTCACTGTGGTTTTATACTATTAGAGAAAAGATTCACAGTGATGATGTACTATCAGAGAAAAGAGTCACTGTTATGATGTACTATCAGAGAAAAGAGTCTCTGTAATGATGTACTATCAGAGAAAAGAATCACCGTGATGATGAACTATCAAAGAAAAGAGTCACTGTGCTTTTGTACTATTAGAGAAAAGAGTCACAGAGATGATGTACTATCAGAGTAAAGAGTCTCCTTAATGATTTACTATCAGAGAAAAGAGTCACTGTGATGATCTACTATCAGAGAAAAGAGTCACTAAGATGATGTACTATCAGAGAAAAGAGTCACTGTGATGATGTACTATCATAAAAAAAGATTATAGTGACGATGAACTATCAGGGAAAATGTTACAGTGATGTTCTACTATCAGAAAAAAGAGTCACAGTGATGATGTACTATCAGGGAAAAGAGTCACTGTGATGTTGTACTATCAAAGTAAAGAGATACTGTGATGATGTACTATCAGAAAAAAAGAGTCACTGTAATGATTTACTATCAGAGAAAAGAGTCACTGTGATGATATACTATCAGAGAAAAGAGCCACTGTTATGATGTACTATCAGAAAGAAGAGTCTCTGTGATGATGTCTATCAGAGAAAAGAGGCACACAGTGAAGATGTACTATCATTGAAAAATGTCACTGTGATGATGTACTATCAAAGTAAAGAGTTATTGTGATGATGTACTATCAGAAAAAAGAGTTACCGTAATGATTTGCTATCAGAGAAAAGAGTCACCGTAATGATTTACTATCAGAGAAAAGAGTCACTGTGATGATGTACTATCAGAGATAAGAGTCACTGTGGTTTTATACTATTAGAGAAAAGATTCACAGTGATGATGTATTATCAGCGAAAAGAGTCACTGTTATGATGTACTATCAGAGAAAAGAGTCTCTGTGATGATGTACTATCAGAGAAAAGATATACTGTTATGATGTACTATCAGAGAAAAGAGTCACCGTGATGATGTACTATCAAAGAAAAGAGTCACTGTGCATTTGTACTATTAGAGAAAAGAGTCACAGTGATGATGTACTATCAGAGTAAAGAGTCTCCTTAATGATTTACTATCAGAGAAAAGAGTCACTGTGATGATGTACTATCAGAGAAAAGAGTCACTAAGATGATGTACTATCAGAGAAAAGATTCACTGTGATGATGTACTATCATAAAAAAAGAGTCATAGTGAAGATGAACTATCAGGGAAAAAATGTTACAGTGATGATGTTCTATCAGGGAAAAAGAGTCACTGTGATGATGTACTATCAAAGTGAAGAGATACTGTGATGATGTACTATCAGAAAAAAGAGTTACCGTAATGATTTACTATCAGAGAAAAGAGTCACTTTGATGATGTACTATCATAGAAAAGAGTCACTGTGATGATGTGCTTTCAGAGTAAAGAGTCACTTTGATGATGTACTATCATAGAAAAGAGTCACTGTGATGATGTACCATCATAAAAAATGTCATTGTGATAATGTACTATCAAAGAAAAAGTACCTGTGTTGATGTACTATCAGAGAAAAGAAACACTGTTATTTTGAGCTAGCAGAGAAAAGAGTCACTGTAATTTTGAGCTATCAGAGAAAAGAGCCACTGTGATGATGTACTATCAGAGAAAAGAGTCACTGTGATAATGTACTATCAAAGGATAGAGTCACTGTGATGATGTACTATCAGAGAAAAGAGTCACCTTAATGATTTACTATCAGAGAAAAGAGTCACTGTGATGATATACTATCAGAGAAAAGAGTCACTAAGATGATGTACTATCAGAGAACAGAGTCACTGTGATGATGTACTATCATAAAAAAAAGAGTCATAGTGACGATGAACTATCAGGGAAAAAAGTCACTGTGATGATATACTACCAAAGAGAAGAGTCACTAAGATGATGTACTATCAGAGAAAAGAGTCACTGTGATGATGTACTATCATAAAAAAAGTGTCATAGTGACGATGTACTATCAGAGAAAAGAGTCACAGTGATGTTGTACTATCAAAGAAAAGAGTCACAGTGATGATGTACTATCAGAGAAAAGAATCACTGTGATGATGTACTATCAAAGTAAAGAGTTACTGTGATGATGTACTATCAGAAAAAAGAGTTACCGTAATGATTTACTATCAGAGAAAAGAGTCACCGTAATGATTTACTATCAGAGAAAAGAGTCACTGTGATGATGTACTATCAGAGAAAAGAGTCACTGTGGTTTTATACTATTAGAGAAAAGATTCACAGTGATGATGTACTATCAGAGAAAAGATTCACTGTTATGATGTACTATCAGAGAAAAGAGTCTTTGTAATGATGTACTATCAGAGAAAAGAGTCACCGTGATGATGAACTATCAAAAAAAAGAGTCACTGTGCTTTTGTACTATTAGAGAAAAGAGTCACAGAGATGATGTACTATCAGAGTAAAGAGTCTCCTTAATGATTTACTATCAGAGAAAAGAGTCACTGTGATGATGTACTATCAGAGAAAAGGGTCACTAAGATGATGTACTATCAGAGAAAAGAGTCACTGTGATGATGTACTATCATAAAAAAAAGTTATAGTGACGATGAACTATCAGGGAAAAAATGTTACAGTGATGTTCTACTATCAGAAAAAAGAGTCACAGTGATGATGTACTATCAGGGAAAAGAGTCACTGTGATGTTGTACCATCAAAGTAAAGAGATACTGTGATGATGTACTATCAGAAAAAAGAGTCACTGTAATGATTTACTATCAGAGAAAAGAGTCACTGTGATGATATACTATCAGAGAAAAGAGCCACTGTTATGATGTACTATCAGAAAGAAGAGTCTCTGTGATGATGTCTATCAGAGAAAAAAGGCACACAGTGAAGATGTACTATCATTGAAAAATGTCACTGTTATGATGTACTATCAAAGTAAAGAGTTATTGTGATGATGTACTATCAGAAAAAAGAGTTACCGTAATGATTTACCATCAGAGAAAAGAGTCACCGTAATGATTTACTATCAGAGAAAAGAGTCACTGTGATGATGTACTATCAGAGATAAGAGTCACTGTGGTTTTATACTATTAGAGAAAAGATTCACAGTGATGATGTATTATCAGAGAAAAGAGTCACTGTTATGATGTACTATCAGAGAAAAGAGTCTCTGTGATGATGTACTATCAGAGAAAAGATATACTGTGATGATGTACTATCAGAGAAAAGAGTCACCGTAATGATGTACTATCAAAGAAAAGAGTCACTGTGCATTTGTATTATTAGAGAGAAGAGTCACAGTGATGATGTACTATCATAAAAAGAGAGTCATAGTGACGATGTACTTTCAGAGAAAAGAGTCACAGTGATGTTCTACTATCAGAAAAAAGAGTCACAGTGATGATGTACTATCAGGGAAAAGAGTCACTGTGATGATGTACTATCAGAGAAAAGAGCCACTGTTATGATGTACTATCAGAAAGAAGAGTCTCTGTGATGATGTCTATCAGAGAAAAGAGGCACACAGTGAAGATGTACTATCATTGAAAAATGTCACTGTGATGATGCACTATCAAAGTAAAGAGTTACTGTGATGATGTACTATCAGAAAAAAGAGTTACCGTAATGATTTACTATCAGAGAAAAGAGTCACCGTAATGATTTACTATCAGAGTAAGAGTCTATGTGATGATGTACTATCAGAGATAAGAGTCACTGTGGTTTTATACTATTAGAGAAAAGATTCACAGTGATGATGTATTATCAGAGAAAAGAGTCACTGTTATGATGTACTATCAGAGAAAAGAGTCTCTGTGATGATGTACTATCAGAGAAAAGAGTCACCGTGATGATGTACTATCAAAGAAAGGAGTCACTGTGCATTTGTACTATTAGAGAAAAGAGTCACAGTGATGATGTACTCCCAGATTAAAGAGTCTCCTTAATGATTTACTATCAGAGAAAAGAGTCACTGTGATGATGTACTATCAGAGAAAAGAGTCACTAAGATGATGTACTATCAGAGAAAAGAGTCACTGTGATGATGTACTATCAAAGTGAAGAGATACTGTGATGATGTACTATCAGAAAAAAGAGTTACCGTAATGATTTACTATCAGAGAAAAGAGTCACTTTGATGATGTACTATCATAGAAAAGAGTCACTGTGATGATGTGCTTTCAGAGTAAAGAGTCACTTTGATGATGTACTATCATAGAAAAGAGTCACTGTGATGATGTACCATCATAAAAAATGTCATTGTGATAATGTACTATCAAAGAAAAAGTACCTGTGTTGATGTACTATCAGAGAAAAGAAACACTGTTATTTTGAGCTAGCAGAGAAAAGAGTCACTGTGATTTTGAGCTATCAGAGAAAAGAGCCACTGTGATGATGTACTATCAGAGAAAAGAGTCACTGTGATAATGTACTATCAAAGGATAGAGTCACTGTGATGATGTACTATCAGAGAAAAGAATCACCTTAATGATTTACTATCAGAGAAAAGAGTCACTGTGATGATATACTATCAGAGAAAAGAGTCACTAAGATGATGTACTATCAGAGAACAGAGTCACTGTGATGATGTACTATCATAAAAAAAGAGTCATAGTGACGATGAACTATCAGGGAAAAAAGTCACTGTGATGATATACTACCAAAGAAAAGAGTCACTAAGATGATGTACTATCAGAGAAAAGAGTCACTGTGATGATGTACTATCATAAAAAAAGTGTCATAGTGACGATGTACTATCAGAGAAAAGAGTCACAGTGATGTTGTACTATCAAAGAAAAGAGTCACAGTGATGATGTACTATCAGAGAAAAGAATCACTGTGATGATGTACTATCAAAGTAAAGAGTTACTGTGATGATGTACTATCAGAAAAAAGAGTTACCGTAATGATTTACTATCAGAGAAAAGAGTCACCGTAATGATTTACTATCAGAGAAAAGAGTCACTGTGATGATGTACTATCAGAGAAAAGAGTCACTGTGGTTTTATACTATTAGAGAAAAGATTCACAGTGATGATGTACTATCAGAGAAAAGAGTCACTGTTATGATGTACTATCAGAGAAAAGAGTCTCTGTAATGATGTACTATCAGAGAAAAGAGTCACCGTGATGATGAACTATCAAAGAAAAGAGTCACTGTGCTTTTGTACTATTAGAGAAAAGAGTCACAGAGATGATGTACTATCAGAGTAAAGAGTCTCCTTAATGATTTACTATCAGAGAAAAGAGTCACTGTGATGATGTACTATCAGAGAAAAGAGTCACTAAGATGATGTACTATCAGAGAAAAGAGTCACTGTGATGATGTACTATCATAAAAAAAGATTATAAAGACGATGAACTATCAGGGAAAATGTTACAGTGATGTTCTACTATCAGAAAAAAGAGTCACAGTGATGATGTACTATCAGGGAAAAGAGTCACTGTGATGTTGTACTATCAAAGTAAAGAGATACTGTGATGATGTACTATCAGAAAAAAAGAGTCACTGTAATGATTTACTATCAGAGAAAAGAGTCACTGTGATGATATACTATCAGAGAAAAGAGCAACTGTTATGATGTACTATCAGAAAGAAGAGTCTCTGTGATGATGTCTATCAGAGAAAAGAGGCACACAGTGAAGATGTACTATCATTGAAAAATGTCACTGTGATGATGTACTATCAAAGTAAAGAGTTATTGTGATGATGTACTATCAGAAAAAAGAGTTACCGTAATGATTTGCTATCAGAGAAAAGAGTCACCGTAATGATTTACTATCAGAGAAAAGAGTCACTGTGATGATGTACTATCAGAGATAAGAGTCACTGTGGTTTTATACTATTAGAGAAAAGATTCACAGTGATGATGTATTATCAGAGAAAAGAGTCACTGTTATGATGTACTATCAGAGAAAAGAGTCTCTGTGATGATGTACTATCAGAGAAAAGAGTCACCGTGATGATGTACTATCAAAGAAAAGAGTCACTGTGCATTTGTACTATTAGAGAAAAGAGTCACAGTGATGATGTACTATCAGAGTAAAGAGTCTCCTTAATGATTTACTATCAGAGAAAAGATTCACTGTGATGATGTACTATCAGAGAAAAGAGTCACTAAGATGATGTACTATCAGAGAAAAGAGTCACTGTGATGATGTACTATCAGAGAAAAGTAAACGTGACGATGTACTATCAAAGAAAAGAGTCACTGTGATGATGTACTATCAGAGAAAAGAGTCACTGTGTTGATGTACTATCAGAGAAAAGAGTCACTGTGGTTTTGTACTATCAGAGAAAAGAGTCACTGTGCTTTTGTACTATTAGAGAAAAGAGTCATGATTTACTATCAGAGTAAAGAGTCTCCTTAATGATTTACTATCGAAGAAAAGAGTCACTGTGATGATGTACTATCAGAGAAAAGAGTCACTAAGATGATGTACTATCAGAGAAAAGAGTCACTGTGATGATGTACTATCATAATAAAAGATTATAGTGACGATGAACTATCAGGGAAAATGTTACAGTGATGTTCTACTATCAGAAAAAAGAGTCACAGTGATGATGTACTATCAGGGAAAAGAGTCACTGTGATGTTGTACTATCAAAGTAAAGAGATACTGTGATGATGTACTATCAGAAAAAAAGAGTCACTGTAATGATTTACTATCAGAGAAAAGAGTCACTGTGATGATATACTATCAGAGAAAAGAGCCACTGTTATGATGTACTATCAGAAAGAAGAGTCTCTGTGATGATGTCTATCAGAGAAAAGAGGCACACAGTGAAGATGTACTATCATTGAAAAATGTCACTGTGATGATGTACTATCAAAAAAAAGAGTTATTGTGATGATGTACTATCAGAAAAAAGAGTTACCGTAATGATTTACTATCAGAGAAAAGAGTCACCGTAATGATTTACTATCAGAGAAAAGAGTCACTGTGATGATGTACTATCAGAGATAAGAGTCACTGTGGTTTTATACTATTAGAGAAAAGATTCACAGTGATGATGTATTATCAGAGAAAAGAGTCACTGTTATGATGTACTATCAGAGAAAAGAGTCTCTGTGATGATGTACTATCAGAGAAAAGATATACTGTGATGATGTACTATCAGAGAAAAGAGTCACCGTGATGATGTACTATCAAAGAAAAGAGTCACTGTGCATTTGTACTATTAGAGAAAAGAGTCACAGTGATGATGTACTATCAGAGTAAAGAGTCTCCTTAATGATTTACTATCAGAGAAAAGATTCACTGTGATGATGTACTAACTATCAGAGAAAAGAGTCACTGTGATGATGTACTATCATAAAAAAAGAGTCATAGTGACGATGAACTATCAGGTAAAAAATGTTACAGTGATGATGTTCTATCAGGGAAAAAGAGTCACTGTGATGATGTACTATCAAAGTGAAGAGATACTGTGATGATGTACTATCAGAAAAAAGAGTTACCGTAATGATTTACTATCAGAGAAAAGAGTTACTTTGATGATGTACTATCATAGAAAAGAGTCACTGTGATGATGTGCTTTCAGAGTAAAGAGTCACTTTGATGATGTACTATCATAGAAAAGAGTCACTGTGATGATGTACCATCATAAAAAATGTCATTGTGATAATGTACTATCAAAGAAAAAGTACCTATCAAAGAAAAATTGGAGAGTTCATGGACCACATAATTTTACTTGGACATCAGTCTGTATTTCAACATTATCTGTGCAAACAGTTATTGATTTCTTTTCTTATATACATGTATTTTTCTTAGAAGAGAAGGAAAACATAGAGGATTTCTTGGAAAGCACTTTACCAGTTTCGGCAATCTGGCCAGGGCAGAGAGACACCTACCTTCTCTGATATTTCACTGAAACTGACGACCCACTCCAGTTTCCCGTCTGATTTACAATAAATTTACATACATGGGATTAATAATTTCATAGTAATACTATAACAACATAAACGACGGTTATATATACTGACTAAGGAAAATAATTTACCCACATGCAAGTTTAATTTTGATTTGTATTGTAGGTAAGGGGAACTGACATAGATGATGCGTATTTCTAACCACAGAAATATAAAATTTTACCTACATTTTGTGCGTTTATACTGACCAGAGAATTGAACCACATGCTGTAGTTCATCTACACCTAGCACATAACAAGAATTAACTACTTTAGCGTATAATCAACCCACAATAGTTAAACTACAGTGTGTTGTTTGATGACCAAAAATTATTCCTCTCAGTGTATCAGAGAAAAGAGCCACTGTGATGATTTATTATCAGAAAGAGGAGTCTCTGTGATGATGAGCTATCAGAGAAAAGAGCCACTGTTATGATGTACTATCAGAAAGAAGAGTCTCTGTGATGATGTCTATCAGAGAAAAGAGGCACTGTGATGATGTACTATCAGAGAAAAGTCAACGTGACGATGTACTATCAAAGAAAAGAGTCACTGTGCTTTTGTACTATCAGAGAAAAGAGTCACTGTGATGATGTACTATCAGAGAAAAGAGTCACTGTGTTGATGTACTATCAGAGAAAAGAGTCACTGTGGTTTTGTACTATCAGAGAAAAGAGTCACTGTGGTTTTGTACTATTAGAAAAAAGAGTCACTGTGATGATGTACCATCAGAGAAAAGAGTTACTCTGATGATGTACTATCAGACAAAAGAATCAATGTGATTATGTACTATCATAGAAAAGAGTCACTGTGATGATGTGCTTTCAGAGTAAAGAGTCACTTTGATGATGTACTATCATAGAAAAGAGTCACTGTGATGATGTACCATCATAAAAAATGTCATTGTGATAATGTACTATCGAAGACAGAGTACCTGTGTTGATGTACTATCAGAGAAAAGAGTCACTGTTATTTTGAGCTATCAGAGAAAAGAGTCACTGTGATTTTGAGCTATCAGAGAAAAGAGCCACTGTGATGATGTACTATCAGAGAAAAGAGTCACTGTGATAATGTACTATCAAAGGATAGAGTCACTGTGATGATGTACTATCAGAGAAAAGAGTCACCTTAATGATTTACTATCAGAGAAAAGAGTCACTGTGATGATATACTATCAGAGAAAAGAGTCACTAAGATGATGTACTATCAGAGAAAAGAGTCACTGTGATGATGTACTATCATAAAAAAAGAGTCATAGTGACGATGAACTATCAGGGAAAAAAGTCACTGTGATGATATACTATCAGAGAAAAGAGTCACTGTTATGATGTACTAGCAGAGAAAAGAGTCTCTGTGATGATGTACTATCAGAGAAAAAATATACTGTGCTTTTGTACTATTAGAGAAAAGAGTCACAGTGATGATGTACTATCAGAGTAAAGAGTCTCCTTAATGATTTACTATCAGAGAAAAGAGTCACTGTGATGATGTACTATCAGAGAAAAGAGTCACTAAGATGATGTACTATCAGAGAAAAGAGTCACTGTGATGATGTACTATCATAAAAAAAGAGTCATAGTGGCGATGAACTATCAGGGAAAAAATGTTACAGTGATGTTCTACTATCAGAGAAAAGAGTCACAGTGATGATGTACTATCAGGGAAAAGAGTTACTGTGATGATGTACTATCAAAGTAAAGAGATACTGTGATGATGTACTATCAGAAAAAAAGAGTCACCGTAATGATTTACTATCAGAGAAAAGAGTCACTGTGATGATGTACTATCAGAGAAAAGAGTCACTGTGTTGATGTAATTTCAGAGAAAAGAGTCACTGTGGTTTTGTACTATTAAAGAAAAGAGTCACTGTGATGATGTACTATCAGAGAAAAGAGCCACTGTGATGATGTACTATCAGAGAAAAGAGTCACTGTGATGATGTACTATCAAAGAAAAGAGTCACTGTGATGATGTACTATCAGAGAAAAGAGTCACCGTAATGATTTACTATCAGTGAAAAAAGTCCCTTTGATGATGTACTATTAGAAAAAAGAGTCACCGTAATGATTTACTATTAGAGAAAGGAGTCATTGTGATGATGTACTATCAGAGAAAAGAGTCACTGTGATGATGTACTATCAAAGAAAAGAGTCACTGTGATGATGTACTATCAATGAAAAGAGGCACTGTGTTGATGTACTATCAGAGAAAAGAGTCACTGTGGTTTTGTACTATTAGAGAAAAGAGTCACAGTGATGATGTACTATCAGAGAAAAGATGTCCTGTGATGATGTACTATCAGAGAAAACAGTCACCGTGATGATGTACTATCATAGAAAGGAGTCATAGTGATGATGAACTATCATGGAAAAGAGTCACAGTGATGTCGTACTATCAGAGAAAAAAGTCACAGTGATGTCGTACTATCAGAGAAAAGAGTCACAGTCATGATGTACATAGGTGTTACTTGTTCAAACACAGGACGCTATTTCCAAGTGTTGTAAAAGCTTACTTTTAACATTCTTTCTAAGAGTTTAGAAGCTGCTCTTTATGATGGTGTAATCCAAATTTGAATTGATCTATTAGTTTCCAAGGTAATAGGGTTGCAGGCCATTAACCTGAAATGAAGGATATTGCCTGGAGAGGTGCAGGGCATTACCCCGCATTGCGGGATAATGCCCTGAATGGTGCGGGATTAATGCCCTGTCTGCTAGGGTAGCAATCTTTTTAGAAAAAGTTGAATAACTATTAACCCATTGGTCATATGGCTAAGCCGATTTGATTGTATAAAATGAGAGACTACTACTTTCTTTTGCATCTTACAGATCTTCTTTATCTGTAATAGTTTTAGAGATAATTGAACTTGTCCACTAAGTGCGGAGTAATGCCCGCGTTGACGCTATAGATATTGTTTGCATATAACATAACTTCGATTGATATCATCCTGTATAATATTCTTATAGTGTCTATGCAAAACTTTCACCTTGCAGTCATGAGAATTCTTTGCGGTAATATTTAATAAATTTGAGTTCGATATCAATTGTTAAAGATTTTAAGTTGGTTGTGTGAAGATTTTTCGATCGAGGATTTTCCATGGAAAACAAGAAGGATGATATATGTATTTATGAAATACAATCTTAATTACAATAATTGATTTATTTATATTGTATACTATATGCAAGTATAAATGAAATAATACATAGGCATAAACGTTTAGCATATATGTAACTGATTGTACAATCATGACACACTGTGTAAACCACCCACGGGGTACAGCTTTAGCAAACCATATAGACTCTAGATATTTTGGAATGTTGACTTCTATTCTTTGAGGATACGAACCTATCTCTTTCTCCCTTCGGTTTAATTAGTTAAGTGACAGCTATATATCCCAGTGATATGTTATTGACTATGTTAATAATCGAAGCCTTTAGGGAATATAAACCACACATCATCAACGGAGGACCAGAAGTTGAGTAAATAACTAACAAGATAATATGCAGAAAGATAGTAATAATAATTAAGTCTTATCATCCAGCTATTGTTATTTATTCATTCATGGAAACTAAATTCTTTACTATTCAGGATTATTACTGTTTTTGTATAATCCATCTCGATTTGTTTAAAATCATTGTCGAATCAGTTCAATATAACAATTTTCAGTAATGTCAATAATGATAACTACCTAGTTATTAATAAATTATTAACACGCAAATTTATGTACCCATCTTCATTTTATTTAATAGGTAATGAAATGAAGGAAAAAAAATAAAATATTGCTAGCACTTATTGAATTAAATTAAAATATTAAAAAGTACCTGATTAAAAAAAGAAAAGCTATTCAAATGCATAAATTGATCAAATGAAATGTGTAGGTAGGTTATGTAGTGACCATTAAAGGGCAATAACAGTACTATTCGTATATGTACTGTCACTGGTGATTAAATACCTGATATTATTCTGTATATCCACACTCTCATTGATTTATTTCTGCTATAAGCTGTAACAAGGCATAACCAGAGCAGCGACATCTTGTTTATTGAGGTCATTCATCTCATCTAATGTTTCCCTAAATCATTGGGTTAAAGGGGGAAACACTGCATCTTCACTGAAAATATTACCTCACGTGATAATTTGGATAGAAGTGTATATTATAAAAATACTTTTTTATGTTATGTTAAAATGAAAATTTATTCTAAATGAAAAATTTATTGAAAATGAAAAATTTATTGTAAATGAAAAATTTATTGAAATGAAAAATTTGTTGGAAATGAAAAATTTATTGAAATGAAAAATTTATTGAAATGAAAAATTCATTCACATGAAAAATTCATTTACATGAAAAATTCATTTACATGAAGAATTCATTTACATGAAGAATTCATTCACATAAAAAATTCATTTACATAAAAAATTCATTTACATAAAAATTTATTAACATACAAATTTATTTATATTTAAATTTATTCACATAGAAATTTATTTACATAAAAATTTATTTACATAAGAATTCATTTGCATAAAAATTTATTTACATAAAAGTTTTATTTACATAAAAATTTATTTACATAAAAATTTATTTACATAAAAATTTATTTACATAAAAATTTATTTACATAGAAATTTATTTACATAAAAATTTATTTACATAAAAATGTATTCACATAAAAATTTATTCACTTGAAAAATTCATTTACATGAAAAATTTATTTACATGAAAAATTTATTTACATGAAAAATTTATTTACATGAAAAATTTATTTACATGAAAAATTTATTTACGTGAAAAATCTATTTACATAAAAAATTATTTATATGAAAAATTCATTTACATGAAAAATTTATTTATATGAAAACTTCACGATACATAACAATTTATTCACATGAAAAATTCATTTACACGGAAAATCCATTTACATGAAAATGGTTTCATAAGCTCTCGCATTGAATCTCGTAGGAAGATTCCTAAATTTAAATCTAAGAGAGATTTTTCCTACTAATCTCAAAATGTATTTCGTTTCTTCTGTTATCAGTATGTTTCATATTATTATTATTTGTGTTTTGACCTAGAGTCTACACCTGTTTTTTTATATGTATAGGGGCATAACTCGAAGAGGATCTGCTTAATAAAAGAAAGATGTTGTTATTTTTAGTTTTAGTTTCATGATAAATATTTGTATTAAATATAATTTTATTTATTATTCCCAATGTCAATTGTGCAGGCAGATAATGATATCTTACAAGTCTGAAGTTTAACGCACCATAGTTTTATATATTTTACTTCAACTTTATTGCTATTAGAAATTATTCCAACAGCAATTAATAATTTTGGCAAATCGTAAAAATAAGTTTTTTTTACGTTTTTTTATGATTTTTCAACATAAATGTGCAAGCAGAAGATGACATCCTGTTCCCATGGATTTTAATACCTATTCATTTCATACTATTTACTTTACTTTTAACGCTATTGCTAAGAAAAACAATACAAATAAATATTTTCGAAAAATTATTGAAAAAATTGAAAAAATGATATTTATCGAAAATTCAATCGAAATGTGCCGGCAGAAGATGATGCCCGATCGAGTTGAAATTTTTTGTACCGTGTTTTTTCATGTAGTGACACAATTTAATAACTGTTAGCATATCAAATTCAAAAATTGTGCTAAGACGCTCCACCCTAATAGTTATACCTGCTTGGTTGTCCACTCATGTTGGGATTCTTCGCTATTGGCGGTCCATAATTTTTTGATTTAGGATTTTTGAAACAATCGAGTGTCTCGTGTCCTTTTTTTCCACAAAATTTGCAGACTTTATTTGCAGTTTCTATTTTTGCAATGCTGTTATCTCTTCTTTTCTAGTTTTTTTTTTTCATTTCTGTTTATAGCTTTATTCTCCGGTAAAGTCATTGTTTCTTTCATGAGAATATTTGTAAGAATTAAAGGATCCATTGTTACTGGGGCTGTTTGTAAACAGGATTTATATATCGTTGACGATACTTCTGAGCTTGCTAGATAGTTCATTAATATTTCTTCTATGGGTACATTAGGAATAGAGTTTGTGTTAAAATCTATATCTATTTGTGGTTTTGATAAAAATCCTTTTACCACAGATTTGCTAAGTGTCTCTATTTCATTAATGCTTCTTCTAGCATCGTCTGTTTTTAGTTTCCATTCCTTCAGTTAATTGCAGGATGATTGAAAGTCTATTACGTATTTATCCGCGTAAGCGGACTGTAAAGTTTCCACAACGTTTTCATACGTTGTATTATACGTAGTTGGTTTCAGCAAATTTTGCGACTAGTTCATGAGCATCTCTTTGTTCTTTATGGATGAACCGGATTAGTCTCTGAGTTTTTTCACGTTCAGTTGTGATTGAATTATCCGCTAAATGATTGTTTAACGTTGTTAAGAATGCAGAGAGTGTAGGACGAGGATCACAGTCCTCTCTTTTTCTTGGTTGACCGTTAAATAGAGGTACCTCATCAGATATGCGCTGCACCATGTACTGTGGTGTGTTTGTATTTGCGCCATTTGCATTGGTGATTTTTGCACTTGTGCCAGAACTAGTTTACTTAAACCTCTCAGATCATGTTAATAAGTTTCATAACATTCATAGAACTGATGCCAACTATGACAGTTTAGTGAGAGATCCTCCAACCATTCTACGATGCTACACAAAGAACATAGATGGAAAAGTTGTAGCTTTAGAGGGAAAAGAGTTGGAGGAGGCACAGAAGAAATTTTTTGACGCAGTAGAGGCATAGGCAACAGATCTCGAAGTTAGACGATGCCTCAGAGATGACATGGCTAAAGTGGGGGAAGTCTTGGAGAAGGCAGAAGGTTCGAAGAGGGTAAAGTGTTTATCAGAACTGGAAGATCTCAACGAAAAGTACAGACAGTGTCGTTACCCAGATCCTAGAGCATACTCTGAAGAGGTCAGAATTTGGAAAGATGGCTATTTGGATTATTTGAAAAAACAAAATTGCAAGGATCCGGAAAGAGTTCAGCGCATGGCTATGGACGTGTTTCTTGAATACGAGAAGGAGAGTGAAAATCCTATGACTTACATCCTGATAAAAAAGCCGAGCACTATAAAGGATATACTCTTGCAATTTCGTAACTCCAAAGATAAACCCTTCTCATCCAAAATAAAGTATGTCTGCCAATTCAGTTCTTTCTTGGAGTACCTACTAGTCTCAATTGACAGTCCTGCAGTGAGAGAAGAAGAAGACTATCAGGAAATGGCAGCCCGACATTTCATATATCAGCAAATTCAGAGCGAGATAAAGAAAGAACTTTCCATCTTAAACAAATTGAAGGGCAAAGACATAATTGCTAAGAATGAACGCGCCAAAAAGAAGATAGTTAGTGATGATGAGATGGAGGAACTAATGAAGAGAACAAAATCTTACCTCTCTGAAATTTCCCGACAGATGAAGAATGGCTTGCATCTATATTTCAATGCAAGAGAAGTAACCAAGATAAGAGATGCTCTAACAGCTGTGGCAACAGTACGACTTGGTAGAAGATCCTTGGAAATGACCAGAATGACATTAGAGGAGGTAAAGGATGCTACTGAGTCGGTCATTGATGAGAGCAGGTATTACACTATAAATGTGAAGGAGCAAAAAATACCCATACAGGATATGCTGCCCCTGTTGTGTACCATGAAGACGAATACGATGTTTTGCTCGTATACATAAGTGAATTGAGATCTAAATTAACATCGGATACAAATTACAAATTAGTTTCCAGCGAATTGCAAAACTAACTCCAAAATGGACCAATCGCTCGGATTATCAGCGGCCTATAAAATTCTACAAAAATTCGGAACAGCGTCAGGCAAAAAGATAAGTTCAAGAATAATAAGAGGATCAATAGTATCAAATAGTAGGGAACAAAACTTTTCAGATGAGCACCTGAACCACCTAGCTAAATCCATGAACCATTCCAGATCTACAGCGGACCACTATTATGACTACAGTTCCATAAACAATTTAGTTTCCCATGTGTTAAGTAAGCACAGCCAGGACGCAACCGCTTCAACATCGGGACTATCATCTTCAACTCCTAACAAAACAAAGTCTTCAATATTTAGTCCAAATGTTAGTGTTATTGGATCTTTGAACGATTCCGGATCTATGGAATTACAAGAGACTCCAGAGAAGAGGAAATATGAAGACTATGAAAGAGAGAATGCGGAAGTTAATGTAAATTAATGTTTTTTTAGTATTTTTCTTATACAGGGTGTCCCAGAAGTAACTGACCCTTTTAATTTTCTAATTAAACAAAAACTAAGGAGGCCAGGTTGTTAAAATAGGTTTCAAATCAAAGAAAAACATTTTCATGGTTTATTAAGACTATTTTTTGAAAACAATATCTTTTAGATGATGACCACTGACGCTTCGACAACTTTGCGCTCTTTTCACTGTGTTTTGCATGACCATCCTCAGCGTATCAGGCGAAATTCGAACAATTTGATGAGTAATGTTGTCCTTGAGTTCCTGCAAATTTGATGGATTTGTCACGTAGACTTTTGACTTAAGGTATCCCCACAGAAAAAAGTCAGCTGGAGTCAAATCTGGGGAACGAGGAGGCACTCTCCTCGTGTCACTGTGTGGTGTGGAATAACTGCCTCCACGGTGTTTGGTCCTTACTTCTT
>CANNZV010000523.1:0-60096 GCA_947561585.1 Caprella mutica
AAGTTGTTATCTGTGTAAAGTGATCTTTGAAAAGTTGTTATCTGTGTAAAGTGATCTTTGAAAAGTTGTTATCTGTGTAAAGTGATCTTTGAAAAGTTGTTATCTGTGTAAAGTGATCTTTGAAAAGTTGTTATCTGTGTAAAGTGATCTTTGAAAAGTTGTTATCTGTGTAAAGTTATCTTTGAAAAGTTGTTATCTGTGTAAAGTTATCTTTGAAAAGTTGTTATCTGTGTAAAGTTATCTTTGAAAAGTTGTTATCTGTGTAAAGTTATCTTTGAAAAATTCTCCATTGATTTTTTTCAACATTTTGTTTCAAACCTCGTCTTTATTCGATTAAAATATTCATTTCAGATTCACACCATGGCTTCAACAGGACAAATTTGAAGAGATGGATTATTGTTCTATATATTATATTTTAGTTTGTGATTAAATTTGAGGTTGGTTTTCTATATTCAATAACATCGAAAATATTTCAAGGAAGACTGTGTTAGAGTTCTGGTGAGTTCCATTAATTGTTATTCAAAATAAATTTTAGGACTGTTCTAGTGTTTTTGTAAGTAATTCAATTATTTGTTGTTTTATTTTTAGTTTACCTTAAAATTCTACCTGCCAGAGTGCAATTAATCGTACTTTTAATTTGCGTTCCTTATATAAATGTGTTTGGCCGATTCTGTACTTGGACAATATTCTCTTTGAAATATGCATTATATTCTTATATTTTTCATATGTTAAATGTTTATAGATAGTTAAATGTTTTTAATAAAAAATAAAATGCTTCTAATAATCATTTGCTAATTATAAAAGACTATCATTTTAATGAAAAGAATATGCTTTAATTAAAATAGGCTCAAGATTATATTTTTAAGCTAACCCTAATTATTAACATTTTTATCATTTTTCTTACCGCTACTTGCAAGTAACGTTGTAACTTTCCTGCATAATTATATCCACTTTTGATACAGAAAGTAAAATGAAGAGAATAAATTATGAATAAAAACTATTATATCCACTTTTGATACATAAACTAAGCTATTTCACTGATGGTGTAGGTGACTTTGTTCATGGAGCCACTTACCTATCTGACTGCTTTTTCCAGTCCCTTGTATTTATTTCTCTTTTGATGTTCGGTATGTGGCCTTTGGTTCCGAAATAGACAAATCTTGAACAAAAAAGTTGTAGAGTTCTGTTAGAATTCAAGAAAATGATGAAAATTAAGTAAATAATAGTAAATTTCTGAATGATTTACCGGCTGAAATAATTAAAAGGGTAAATTTTTGCTCAAAATACCAATTCAATGTCAATTATTCATTAAAAAATGTTATTTTTTTTGTATTTATTTATTTAGGGACTTCAATGAAAGTTACTATGTATTTAATTGATTGAACTTGCTAAAAAGCTAAATAAGCTAAATAATTATTATTATATATATAAATTTTTACGTGTCCGAAAAAATGGAGCCGTGTTGAAACATATATATATATATATATATGATACTCATTATGATGTAATTGCTTTCTCATTAATGTTGGTCACTCCCAGTTGCTTTACGCACCTTCTTATGTCATTTGAATTGAAAGCTGTTTAGCAATTGGGAGGACAAAATAATGGGCGGTATTCTAAGTTTTCTTCAGATTTTCCCGAAGAAATGAAGACCAGTCGCCTTCGCAACATCAACAGTTGCTCTGGCCACTAGTATATTTATTATCTTGCTACTCCTATAAAATTATGGAGTGAACCGGCGAGAGGGAGGGGCAGTTAATAGCTTGAAGGATGCCTGGACCATCATTTATGGGTCACGGATTGGAGGTCAAGTGAGACGGGAGGAGGGATGGGCGGAGCCACTATGCTCACAGCCGGATTGGTGCCACCTCACTGCCATTATTAAGCAGTGTCTCTGTTCATATGATTGTAAGTGGTACTGATAGTGAATATGAAATCATTTGTAGTCATTGGCATAGGGAGTGTCCAACCTAATTTAGGACAATTTAGTCAAGTGTATACTCAAATGAGTTTTCATTAATATTTATATTTTAATTCAGTTTATTTTCTATTAAAATCAGTTTGTTGCTGTCTTACTAATTGGACGTTCTTTCCTTTTAGTTTTCGCATGTGCTGGTTCTTCTTACTGTTCACTCCTGTCTAGTCGACTTACCCTCCTATTGTCCTGTTTGAGCCTAATCAATACTGAATAATGGATAACTAAATTATTCCATAACTGTATATAATTTATCCGAATTTTTTGAATAAATAATTATATCTTTATTTTCAAATTGTCCTTCGAATATTTAGTTTCAACCGTTTTTCTTGATAAGCCGTACGCTAACTCGGAACTTACTCTAAAATGGGACATGTTGAATATCTGAACCAATCGCTTCTAATAACCTCATCTGTAACGAATACTGTTGATTTTTATAGTAGTTACCGTGAAATAATCACATCAAAAAATTGTCTCCATTTTACATGTTTACGAACGGTAATAACATTAAGATAATTATTACCACTTTTGTAAAAGCGGGGCCTGGCTGTATCACATCCTTGAAAGCTCTTATACATGTTCCCAATTAATAATTATATATATTTCATCAAGGACATTGACAATTCCATCATTAAATTATATAAAAATATATGTTTCAATATAGATAAAAAAGAAGATCGCAATAGGTCTATTTCGCGGGCATCTCAAATGGCCTCGATAATACCCTCATAATATACCTATAGAGGGTGTCCTTTTAAATCAGTGTGATGGTAGACATCATAGTGGGAAGTGCAAGAGGTGTGTGACGCTCCTGCTGCTACGATGTGAAGTGTAACTGTACAGTGAGGAAAAACAATACGAAACTATAATTACTTCATATGTTTTATTTTTGGCGAAGTTGTATTTATTGAATATATAAGTTGTGGTTAGTTCCGAGTTATCGAACGGTACTTCATATAAAAAAAACTGTATAATTTAACATTTTAACTAGCAAGTTAAATTTTATAGATTTTACTTATATGATCGAAAAAGAGAAACCGTTCGATAACTCGAAACTTACCCTACAGTGATTATTCGTATCGCTACATAATGTTGCATTAATATAAAATTTTGGTGACTTTAACGCTTCTGATAGAGTTATCTCAAAGAAATATTTTATTTACGCGACGGTTTTGGAGCATTGAAAACGCCCCAAAAACGGTCGTGTGACCAGGGCCCTAAACACAAAAATGAACATAATGTTAATTTCAATTTGTTAAAAAAATTTATTATTGGCATATTGTATGGTATTTTGAATTATTTTTTATATCATTTGCATATTTTTTATTCTTCAAGTTATAAATAAATAAATGCCAAATTTAAGTGACTTCACATTATCCGGTTTCTGGTAAATAATAAATAAAACAACTTTATCAATTTATTATCGTTTTTTTTTTTTTTCTTTTGTTTAAAAAGACAATATTTTTCCATTATACACTAAGTTTTTATATACAGAAAACACTAATTCTCATAATAAATATGTTTGTTATATTATTTCTTAATTCATTCAATATATTTATATACAAACAAGAATTAAATTTTTCATTATATTATATACGACTCTAATTAAATCGATTTAAAATAATATAATAATTATTATTATGTACAATTTACATTTTATATATTTTTTGTACATTATTTTCTGTAAAGGGAATTTTTTTTAAATTATATTTTCATTACAAACTGTTCACTGTCAGTTACAAACTGTTCACTGTCAGTTACAAACTGTTCACTGTCAGTTACAAACTGTTCACTGTCAGTTACAAACTGTTCACTGTCAGTTACAAACTGTTCGCTGTCAGTTACAAACTGTTCACTGTCAGTTACAAACTGTTCACTGTCAGTTACAAACTGTTCACTGTCAGTTGCAAACTGTTCACTGTCAGTTGCAAACTGTTCACTGTCAGTTACAAACTGTTCACTGTCAGTTGCAAACTGTTCACTGTCAGTTACAAACTGTTCACTGTCAGTTGCAAACTGTTCACTGTCAGTTACAAACTGTTCACTGTCAGTTACAAACTGTTCACTGTCAGTTACAAACTGTTCACTGTCAGTTACAAACTGTTCACTGTCAGTTACAAACTGTTCACTGTCAGTTGCAAACTGTTCACTGTCAGTTACAAACTGTTCACTGTCAGTTACAAACTGTTCACTGTCAGTTACAAACTGTTCACTGTCAGTTACAAACTGTTCACTGTCAGTTACAAACTGTTCACTGTCAGTTACAAACTGTTCACTGTCAGTTACAAACTGTTCACTGTCAGTTACAAACTGTTCACTGTCAGTTACAAACTGTTCACTGTCAGTTACAAACTGTTCACTGTCAGTTACAAACTGTGCACTGTCAGTTGCAAACTGTTCACTGTCAGTTGCAAACTGTTCACTGTCAGTTACAAACTGTTCACTGTCAGTTACAAACTGTTCACTGTCAGTTACAAACTGTTCACTGTCAGTTACAAACGGAAAAATTAAACTCGAAAATATAATTAAATTGAACTTTCACAGTTAGAAGTTTCTTTAAAATAGTTTATTTCAGTCTATCGTCTCATAGAAGTTTTAATAATTGGTTTTAAACATAGAGATAGTTTAAAAATTCTATCTGACGGATCAACATTTCCGATCTTACAGGTAATAATAATTATTAAATATTTTTATCTTACACTATCGAAAATGTGGAACTGTTCGATAACTTGGAACTCACCGTTTGTTTATAGATAAATAAACTGTTTTTATACCATATGCATATCAAAAACTAATTACTAAAATAAATTTAGCCAAACTTCATTATTATTCAAGGTAAACAAATAACTGGTTGTGTTTGTAATATGTTCATCGTATAATTGCACTGGGATGTTCAATGTTCACTGGGATGTTCAATGTTCACTGGGATGTTCAGTGTTCACTGGGATGTTCAATGTTCACTGGGATGTTCAATGTTCACTGGGATGTTCAATGTTCACTGGGATGTTCAATGTTCACTTGGATGTTCAATGTTCACTTGGATGTTCAATGTTCACTGGGATGTTCAATGTTCACTGGGATGTTCAATGTTCACTTTGATGTTCAATGTTCACTGGGATGTTCAATGTTCACTGGGATGTTCAATGTTCACTGGGATGTTCAGTGTTCACTGGGATGTTCAATGTTCACTTTGATGTTCAATGTTCACTGGGATGTTCAATGTTCACTGGGATGTTCAATGTTCACTGGGATGTTCAATGTTCACTGGGATGTTCAATGTTTACTTGGATGTTCAATGTTCACTGGGATGTTCAATGTTCACTTGGATGTTCAATGTTCACTGGGATGTTCAGTGTTCACTGGGATGTTCCATGTTCACTGGGATGTTCAATGTTCACTGGGATGTTCAATGTTCACTGGGATGTTCAATGTTCACTGGGATGTTCAATGTTCACTTGGATGTTCAATGTTCACTTGGATGTTCAATGTTCACTGGGATGTTCAATGTTCACTTTGATGTTCAATGTTCACTGGGATGTTCAGTGTTCACTGGGATGTTCAGTGTTCACTGGGATGTTCAATGTTCACTTTGATGTTCAATGTTCACTGGGATGTTCAATGTTCACTGGGATGTTCAATGTTCACTGGGATGTTCAATGTTCACTGGGATGTTCAATGTTCACTTGGATGTTCAATGTTCACTGGGATGTTCAGTGTTCACTGGGATGTTCAATGTTCACTGGGATGTTCAATGTTCACTGGGATGTTCAATGTTCACTGGGATGTTCAATGTTCACTGGGATGTTCAGTGTTCACTGGGATGTTCAATGTTCACTTTGATGTTCAATGTTCACTGGGATGTTCAATGTTCACTTGGATGTTCAATGTTCACTGGGATGTTCAATGTTCACTTTGATGTTCAATGTTCACTGGGATGTTCAATGTTCACTGGGATGTTCAATGTTCACTGGGATGTTCAGTGTTCACTGGGATGTTCAGTGTTCACTGGGATGTTCAGTGTTCACTGGGATGTTCAGTGTTCACTGGGATGTTCCATGTTCACTGGGATGTTCAGTGTTCACTGGGATGTTCAATGTTCACTGCGATGTTCAGTGTTCACTTGGATGTTCAGTGTTCACTTGGATGTTCAATGTTCACTTTGATGTTCAATGTTCACTGGGATGTTCAGTGTTCACTGGGATGTTCAATGTTCACTGGGATGTTCAGTGTTCACTGGGTTGTTCAATGACTTGCGTAATTTTCTAAGAAGAGTCTATGAAATTTTTCCCACAAGGACGTTTTTCAGACGTAGATAACAAAGTAAGTGAAAAAAAAACTTGATTTTAACTTTCGATAGCACCCGTATAATCTTCTGTGTTACATTATACCAATTTTAATAGTGATATATGGATATAAAGCAAAGGAGTAAGGGAAAATACCTACAAAATATTACCTTGGGCTTATTTTATTTGAAGTATTGGTTACTTCATAACTCAGGGACACTGATAGTTTTCTATGATTGAAATCTTGGAGAAAACTATGGTCTTTGAGGGATAACTAGCACAAAATTCATGACGTATATAGTTTTCTATAATTACAACATAGAAAATACTTCATAACTCAGGTGCTTCATAACGAAAAACTTCATAACTCAGAAGTTTTTAAGTATTTTATTTATTTGCAGACGCAGTTGTACTTCTAATCTTCATAAATTGCTTCAGTTTTAAATACCAGAACAATTAATTATATAATTTCAATTTAGAACCAAGGCTATATATTTTAATTCCATATTACTATTTATGTTATATTACTATATATTATATATAATAATTCCTTTGCATAAAATGTACATAAAATGTGTATCATATTTCCTGCTGTTTCCAAAAGTTTAATAATGCTAATTTTTGTTTTAATAATAAATTGCTTCTTGCTGTTCTCTACTGCTTGACGCTACATTTTTTACCGCACTGATATCACGTCAGTTCCTAGAGCGCTTTACGGACAAATTTGGCAAACTCTTTTTTACCCAGCTTACGTACTTACGGTATATTGTATATATTATATATATGTATATATTATTTATATGTATATATTGAAATCATGAGCTTTACAGTGAAATTCAATAAACTAAAAAAAGATGTTCTTAGGAAATTTGGTTTAATTAAGACATTATTGTAATAATCAAGTATTTAAGTATATAGTAATTATATAAGATTTAGTAAGGGATGATTATATAGTTAATGAAGTTATTCAAGTATATAGTAATTATGTTGTTTATAGTAATATACAACTTCAAGTTATTGAAGTGTATATATAGTAAAATTTAACTGATAACCACATTCATTATCAGTAATATGGTAGTAATATTAATTTCCATCCATGAGTAAAAATTAATGCTTGTTTGGCCTTTACTAATTACTACAATAATCTATCGGCTAATTACTAAAATAATCAGGACTATACCGTTAGAAGAAACTGCTGCTCCATTTTAGCCCCAAGGTCACCTGGTAGGTTGCAATTACCAAACACCTGAAAATGATACGATAACGGTGGAGAAAATTGAACACTGAGGGAAAAAGATCCATAAACTAAATAGCCTGCAGCAGCTGAAATGCACGTGGCTTCTTAACTGAAATGCACGTGGCTGCCTAACTGAAATGCACGTGGCTGCCTAACTGAAATGCACGTGGCTGTCTAACTGAAATGCACGTGGCTGCCTAACTGAAATGCACGTGGATGCTCAACTGAAATGCACGTGGCTGTCTAACTGAAATGCACGTGGCTGTCTAACTGAAATGCACGTGGCTGTCTAACTGAAATGCACGTGGCTGCCTAACTGAAATGCACGTGGATGCTTTACTGAAATGCACGTGGCTGCTCAACTGAAATGCACGTGGCTGTCTAACTGAAATGCACGTGGCTGTCTAACTGAAATGCACGTGGCTATCTAACTGAAATGCACGTGGATGCTTTACTGAAATGCACGTGGCTGCTCAACTGAAATGCACGTGGCTGTCTAACTGAAATGCACGTGGCTGTCTAACTGAAATGCACGTGGCTGTCTAACTGAAATGCACGTGGCTGTCTAACTGAAATGCACGTGGCTGTCTAACTGAAATAGCTGAAATGCACGTGGCTGTCTAACTGAAATGCACGTGACTGTCTAACTGAAATGCACGTGGCTGTCTAACTGAAATGCACGTGGCCTAACTGTTCTTTAATTATATAATGACGTAGAACTGCACCCTTGTCTGTCTGCTTGGAAATATAGCTGATAATGATTTAATAATTGTATGCACTGATCTTGAATTAGTCAATTGGGGCCTTCAATATAAGTTACTATGTTTTACATGTGTTTGCGTGTACGGGAGTTAATAATATACCCAGTCTTGAATTTAGACACGGCATACAGTCAATTATTCTCCATTACGGTAAACACTGATTGTATTTACCAAAATTTAAGATGAAAGGTTTCTTTTGTCGGGTATGTCCGACGAAAGATAGTCATTTAAATTGTTAAATTACGATTGGATTTTCGCATCATTTTGCAATTTTATTTCATCGATTATATTTTCTTGAATGGGTATCAATTTATTTACATACATTTTAGGTGATGATATTATATATATGCATAGAATAATTTAACTGTTTTGAATAGATTGAACATGTGTAAAAAAATTGAGTCACTGTGATGATGTACTATCAGAGAAAAGAATCACTGTGATTATGTACTATCAGATAAAAGAGTCACTGTGATGATGTACTATCAGAGAAAAGAGTCACTGTGATGATGTACTATCAGAGAAAAGAGTCACTGTGATGATGTACTATCAGAGAAAAGAGTCACTGTGATGATGTACTATCAGAGAAAAGAGTCACTGTGAAGATGTACTATCAGAGAAAAGAGTCACTGTGATGATGTACTATCAGAGAAAAGAGTCACTGTGATGATGTACTATCAGAGAAAAGAGTCACTGTGATGATGTACTATCAGAGAAAAGAGTCACTGTGATTATGTACTATCAGAGAAAAGAGTCACTGTGATGATGTACTATCAGAGAAAAGAGTCACTGTGATGATGTCCTCTCAGAGAAAAGAGTCACTGTGATGATGTACTATCAGAGAAAAGAGTCACTGTGATGATGTACTATCAGAGAAAAGAGTCACTGTGATGATGTACTATCAGAGAAAAGAGTCACTGTGATGATGTGCTATCAGATAAAAGAGTCACTGTGATGATGTACTATCAGAGAAAAGAGTCACTGTGATGGTGTACTATCAGAGAAAAGAGTCACTGTGATTATGTACTATCAGAGTAAAGAGTCACTGTGATGATGTACTATCAGAGAAAAGAGTCACTGTGATGATGTACTATCAGAGTAAAGAGTCACTGTGATGATGTACTATCAGAGTAAAGAGTCACTGTGATTATGTACTATCAGATAAAAGAGTCACTGTGATGATGTACTATCAGAGAAAAGAGTCACTGTGATGATGTACTATCAGAGAAAAGAGTCATTGTGATGATGTACTATCAGAGAAAAGAGTCACTGTGATGATGTACTATCAGAGAAAAGAGTCACTGTGATGGTGTACTATCAGAGAAAAGAGTCACTGTGATTATGTACTATCAGATAAAAGAGTCACTGTGATGATGTACTATCAGAGAAAAGAGTCACTGTGATGATGTACTATCAGAGAAAAGAGTCATTGTGATGATGTACTATCAGAGAAAAGAGTCACTGTGATGATGTACTATCAGAGAAAAGAGTCACTGTGATGATGTACTATCAGAGAAAAGAGTCACTGTGATGATGTGCTATCAGATAAAAGAGTCACTGTGATGATGTACTATCAGAGAAAAGAGTCACTGTGATGGTGTACTATCAGAGAAAAGAGTCACTGTGATTATGTACTATCAGATAAAAGAGTCACTGTGATGATGTACTATCAGAGAAAGAGTCACTGTGATGATGTACTATCAGAGAAAAGAGTCATTGTGATGATGTACTATCAGAGAAAAGAGTCACTGTGATGATGTACTATCAGAGAAAAGAGTCACTGTGATGGTGTACTATCAGAGAAAAGAGTCACTGTGATTATGTACTATCAGATAAAAGAGTCACTGTGATGATGTACTATCAGAGAAAAGAGTCACTGTGATGATGTGCTATCAGAGAAAAGAGTCACTGTGATTATGTACTATCAGATAAAAGAGTCACTGTGATGATGTACTATCAGAGAAAGGAGTCACTGTGATGGTGTACTATCAGAGAAAAGAGTCACTGTGATTATGTACTATCAGATAAAAGAGTCACTGTGATGATGTACTATCAGAGAAAAGAGTCACTGTGATGATGTACTATCAGAGAAAAGAGTCACTGTGATGATGTACTATCAGAGAAAAGAGTCACTGTGATGATGTACTATCAGAGAAAAGAGTCACTGTGATGATGTACTATCAGAGAAAAGAGTCACTGTGATGATGTACTATCAGAGTAAAGAGTCACTGTGATGATGTACTGTCAGAGAAAAGAGTCACTGTGATTATGTACTATCAGAGTAAAGAGTCACTGTGATGATGTACTGTCAGAGAAAAGAGTCACTGTGATTATGTACTATCAGAGAAAAGAGTCACTGTGATGATGTACTATCAGAGAAAAGAGTCACTGTGATGATGTACTATCAGAGAAAAGAGTCACTGTGATGATGTACTATCAGAGAAAAGAGTCATTGTGATGATGTACTAATCAGAGAAAAGAGTCACTGTGATGATGTACTATCAGAGAAAAGAGTCATTGTGATGATGTACTATCAGAGAAAAGAGTCACTGTGATGATGTACTATCAGAGTAAAGAGTCACTGTGATGATGTACTATCAGAGTAAAGAGTCACTGTGATGATGTACTGTCAGAGAAAAGAGTCACTGTGATGATGTACTATCAGAGAAAAGAGTCACTGTGATGATGTACTATCAGAGTAAAGAGTCACTGTGATGATGTACTATCAGAGAAAAGAGTCACTGTGATGATGTACTATCAGAGAAAAGAGTCACTGTGATGATGTACTATCAGAGAAAAGAGTCACTGTGATGATGTACTATCAGAGTAAAGAGTCACTGTGATGATGTACTATCAGAGTAAAGAGTCACTGTGATGATGTACTATCAGAGTAAAGAGTCACTGTGATGATGTACTATCAGAGAAAAGAGTCACTGTGATGATGTACTATCAGAGAAAAGAGTCACTGTAATGATGTACTGCATTATGCTAATTTAACAAATCTCAGTTTTCTATTTTTCTATTATTTTCAAATCTTACAAATTTATCGTCGTGTACCCAGACCAATTTTTAATTCCTATAAGCAATACAATTGGTTAAGTATGTTTCAATAATATAGTTTTAGATTCTACTGTTTACCAAATAATATTCCATCACGTTAGTACTATTCAAACTTTCGAGTTTAGTGTTCGAAATCATTATATTCAAATGATTTTCAACCAGTTAGATTAATGAAAATGACTCTGGCGTTATGACAATATGCTTTTAAATCATTGATCCCGAATACATTTTTGACGGAGAGAATTAAAGAGAATTGAATTTGATACCATTTCGTTTCGTCTATAAATTCTTGGCATCTATGATTTTTGTAGCATATTTTCACAACCCCAATATTAATAACAAGTGTTTGATAGTGTGTACGGGCTTAAGAAACCTATTGCAGTTTTTTTATACTATCATATATTTCAGAGGATTAAATTTATATTTATGAACTCTTTCACTCGTTAGGAAGCAATTACGTAGATTTTCATATAATATATTTGAGCACGTGCTCACAGACTGACCTGCAAATGTGCCACATCTGTCCTCCCAGTACTATGCTAATGTGCCACATCTGTCATCTTTAGGAACCTTGGGTGCCAATTTGATGAAATCCTCTCAAATTTGACTCTCACTTCAATTATTGGACAAATAATAACAAAATGATACTGAATTTAATTTATTCACCGCTGAGAAATTATGTGGACAATCTTTATTGTTATAAGGATGTTATAAGGTTCAGCTTCTTCCTCATTAGGGCTAGTATAGGTAGGTAGGTACCTAGGTATAAAAAACTGAATATAGTAAGTTCGGTGCCTAGCTGTCATATTTGCGCTTCTCTTCCTACCTAAACAATGCCATAGAACTATAAAAATAATTTATTTTAATAGCATGGAATTTTAATAGCTGTTTTACTCTTTGACTGGAAGAAGAAGTTTACATACAGAGTTCCTAGGTACCTATTGTCTATATTGTTTATTTTAAAATTTAACAACTGCGAGAGATATAAATAACGTTTAGCTATTAATTACGATCTGAAACTTAGTTAGTTCTTATCTAAATTTAAATGTAATTACTATGATTACATTTTATACGGAATTTTCTGATATAACAAATAAATTACTCTTTATTATTACTTTTGTAATAATATAAATGAATATTGTACTGCATGTGTTTAGTATTTATATTGATTTAATAATGAACCCCTTGCATTTTTATTATTATATTGTAATATATTCGATATGTAAGAATGAACTACTATATTTTTAAATCATCCTATTAATAAATGAAGTTACATACAGTTATGATGGTAGTTATATTACATTATATGACGTCACAGAGGAAAATCTTATCTTATACGGAAAACTCAATAAAGAATAATTGAATTTCCTATTATAAAATTAAGAGCGATTTTATGAAACTATTGTTAATTATTGATAATATGCATGTGCATAGGTTGGATTATAAATTTATGACGTAAAGATTTTTTTTTTATGGCGACAATAATCATAATTAATTGGCGTAACCTTTCACATAACTCTGTTGGTATAGTTAACTGCTATGGTTACTATTCATTAGTCCGACGCCCCATTAGTCCGATACTTTTGTAATTTATTACTGATTTAACATAAAATATATTTATATCGGGGGGCATGCCGCCCCCCTCCCCTTCCTCCCAACCCCCCCTGCCAGGTCATTAAACAATCATGAAGTGTGCAGTACAACAAACTAGCGGATACAACAAACTACATTAAATGATGTAATAAAGTGATGGATTGCATCATAAATTGCTATTAGAAATAAAGTAAAATAACAGAGTTAGAGAACAAATTCAACGAATCAAGCAGTTAGAAAACAAATTCAACAAATCAAGCAGTTAGAGAACAAATTCTAAAAATCAAGCAGCTTGAGAACAAATTCATCAAATGAAGCAGTTGAAAACAAATTCAACAAATCAAACCATTATAAAGTACAAATCAAGCCGTTATAAAGAACAAATCAAGCAGTTAGAGAACAAATTCAACAAATCATTGAAATCAAGCAGCTTTAACTAGAACAAATTCAACAAATCAAGCAGTTGGAGAACAAATTCAGTATTTAGGTACTCGTGTACCTAAATATGTTCACACGTTCCCCTCATGATATTTAACAAACGGTACTTTGATATCAAGGTACCTATAGCAATTTAATTAGTCAAGAAAGTACTAACATATGCATGATTGTATGTCAGAAGACCTATAAATAATCACCTTCCTATAAAATTGTACGAAAACCCTATTTTCTCAATTCAATACCGTTAGACTAACTATTTTCCAATATGTTTGATTTACATAAAGTTGAATGGTTTTAAAATAAAGACTAGAGAAAATTTGTTCACTATAGAAGGTACTTCCCTAATTAGGAGGTACTTCCCTAATCACTAGGCAGAATTTCTTTATAGAGGATTTCTACTATAACATGACTGCGTGAATGTACCTCAATCTCCCGATCCACTTTTTATTCACGTATGTATCAATACGATGTTTCAAAACAATGCATCGCTAATACTGGAAAATCCAGTTTATCCTATTTACTCTCAAGGAAGTGGATTTAATTGTTAGTTAACATTTTCCTCATTAGTTACTTCGTTAAGTCTTTTTGTATTAGATGAACTCAAACAAAGAAAATTAAACAGAACGCAAGGAGAGCAAACAAAAAATTGAACACGATATCCTACTCGGAATTGAAGGAACTGGACATTGTGAAATGAGAAGTTTTAGGTACAGTCAAAAAAAGTGTATTTGTTATCAGTATCTAACTTAACTAATTGTGGTGTTTGTAGATATTTAAAATTGGTATAGGAAATAAAAAATTAGAAAACTGTGATTTGTGAAATTAGTGACTCTTTTCTCTGATAGTACATCATCACAGTGACTCTTTTCTCTGATAGTACATCATCACCGTGACTCTTTTCTCTGATAGTACATCATCACAGTGACTCTTTTCTCTGGTAGTACATCATCACAGTGACTCTTTTCTCTGATAGTACATCATCACAGTGACTCTTTTCTCTGATAGTACATCATCACAGTGACTCTTTTCTCTGATAGTACATCATCACCGTGACTCTTTTCTCTAATAGTACATCATCACAGTGACTCTTTTCTCTGATAGTACACCATCACAGTGACTCTTTTCTCTGATAGTACATCATCACAGTGACTCTTTTCTCTGATAGTACATCATCACAGTGCCTCTTTTCTCTGACAGTACATCATCACAGTAACTCTTTTCTCTGACAGTACATCATCACAGTGACTCTTTTCTCTGACAGTACATCATCACAGTGCCTCTTTTCTCTGACAGTACATCATCACAGTGACTCTTTTCTCTGACAGTACATCATCACAGTGACTCTTTTCTCTGATAGTACATCATCACAGTGACTCTTTTCTCTGACAGTACACCAAATAATAGGTATTATTTCATTGTTTCGTGAGGTGGGAATGAATTGTTACAGCTCACCTATGACCCAGTAGCTAGTTAAAGGTGAATACCTAGGTATCTCTCACAAGCCTCTCTTACGCTATTCAAAAAATGCATTGGGTGTATGCGGAATGAATAATCTCAAGATATTGAGAATGTTCGTGGTGAACTCGCGTGAATGGCCACCTTGACATCAAAAGGGAATCTAGTGTAGCTATATACTGTGTTTGTTTGAAGGCTTCTAAACTATTACATGACCCGCCTATTTGATATTTGTGGTGGACTAATAGAAAATTAATTACCTCGTTTAAGTTTCATTTTCTTTTCTATGGACAATCTGTCCATTATACATTATTCTTTTTTATAGCGTGATTGAAGGATTATTCTGAAATAAGATTAAGATTTGAACTTTTATAATATACATTTTTAACTTATTATATATTACCTAGTCTTTCTATTATTTTGAAAATGCATTTCTTTTTATAATTCTTATTTGTTTCATGAAACCATAAATATATGTATGCTTGCTTTGAAATTTTCTCAAAATAACTGAAAATGGAAATAGATTAAGTTTTGCGATGCACTTTAATAACCCGTATTCTAATCACCATCTTCCTGCAGTGAAAAGCATTCTCGTCTTTTTTCAATGTCACTGCTAGCTAGGAAGAAGATGCTTAAGGTCACTGCTCATGGCGACACACAGTGATACTTACTCGCAGAGTTACGTTCACTGTGGAGACGATCAGTTATTCTATAAGTTAGGTATACTGTAACTGTAGAGATGATCAGTTATTCTTGTAAGTTAAGTATACTGTAACTGTAGAGATGATCAGTTATTCTATAAGTTAGGTATACTGTAACTGTAGAGATGATCAGTTATTCTTGTAAGTTAAGTATACTGTAACTGTAGAGATGATCAGTTATTCTATAAGTTAGGTATACTGTAACTGTAGAGATGATCAGTTATTCTATAAGTTAGGTATACTGTAACTGTAGAGACGATCAGTTATTCTATAAGTTAGGTATACTGTAACTGTAGAGACGATCAGTTATTCTGTAAGTTAGGTATACTGTCACTGTACTGGTGATCTGTAATTTTGATTATGTATTTTCTCACGACTCCAATTATTATTTTAAAAAAACTCGTTATTACACTTTATGTCTAAAACTTTAGCTATGTGATTATTGCACGCCATCAACTTAGGTAAAATAGTTCCCATACTTTACATAAGTAGAAGTCACAAAATGTCAGAGATCATAAAAGATTTTGTCTTCTAATCAATATTATGCTTAGTATAAATTTTTTCCAAATTGAGTTTTATGGAATTGACATATTGAAAGTATTCGTTCAAACTTGTTCATTTTATTTGATTTTATTTTCACTCGTCCACTTCTATTCAACAATATTTACAATTACATAACCAATCGTTGAAAGTATGAACAAAGAATTAATCATAATTTGTTCTATTTGCTTTCGGATTGAAATAATACCTAACTATAATCGAAACTCCAATTTTCAGATTTTGTAAGTAGCATCTAAATATTTATTTACAAAATGAAAGGTGCAGGATCCTCTTGGAAGTTCTTGAAGTTATTTTCCATTGAAGCATGGAATAAGAACATGTTACTCGTTGTCTTTTCATTCTTTATTCTAATTCATATCAACAGTGCTTTAATAGAGAACAGTTGTTCGGATGAAACGATCAAAGTGTTCGACAACAGCATAGACGACTCCAAACTGGTAGAAGAGTTGGTAGATGTTTCCAGGGCTAAATCTGAACTACCTTCCGATATGAACGCTTTACTCCAGCCGTACGATGCCACGCCCTTTTGGTACAACCTTGTCCACTCCATCGCCATGGCCTCTGGAATAAACCCTGAGACCCAGCAAGCCATGCATCAACTAGCCACCACCTCCTTCTCCAGCAGTTCTCTCAACAGCTCCATCAGGAAGGTCCTCACATACCTAAAATGTGGGGAGAACAAGACAGCTGAGGATATCATTGAACTATCAGATATAGCTTTGAATGTTGCGGATGAATCAAAGGATAAGAAGGATGAAGGACCCGTAGAATGGACACCCATTGGTAACTCTTTAGCTGCTGACTGGGATCGGGAGATGGAAGTTGATGAAAATTATTTACAAGGTGAGTTAAATGATATATTATTAGTTAAATTAGAATGCCATACAGGGTGGCCTTAAGTTTTCATACATAGGAAAAATAAAGTTATATTGGACAAACATATTGGACAAATCATATGTGCTCCATTAGATTTCCATTGATTAGGATACACATACTAATAAGTATTTTGTGTAAGATACGTATTAATATGTTTATTCTAATCAATGGTAATTATATCGAGCACATTAGATAAATAAAAATGCTTATCCAATGTAACTTTTATTTTCCTATGTATGTAAACTAACCATAATATGTTATGATAACGGACATGCTACTTCACAAAATATGAAAAAGCGAATCTACTATAAAAAATTACTTCACTTCATCAAGTTTAAGTAGAATCGTGAGAAAAAGATACCTAACTACACAAATTTCTATCAATTGTTTTATCGACACAATAAAATTATATGATTTAAATTAGTACAATCTTTACTTGTCTGCTTTATAAAAACTGAATTATACCATCATAATAAGCGCACTGAATATACGTAGAAATGAATATTGTATTATTTACATATTAGAGCTATTTTAAACAATTATTTACTTTAACATTCTTCGCGACGCATGAATGTTATTTCCTTGAATATTTCACATTCCCATTTGCTGCTCCCTAAGAATCACATTCTGAGTAACAAGAACGTTGCGTGAAGTTCAATATTTCAAATTAATGAAACATTGAATAATAATGTACAATGAAATACACAATAAATCATACAATGTTGCCTGGACTTAATTGACCCTAATCTTAATAACGCTGCATGCATTTCCTTATTATTAATACTGCATTTTGCAACAGAAATAATGCATTGAATATCTTTTCCTGGAACATTTTAACTGTGCGTGATTCAAGTATTTTAATTTGTTCATTTCACTTGACTATGGTAACTTTTATTATAATTTAAAAGATTATTATTGTCAGGTTTGTGACAATATGCGTTTAAAATCATAGATCCTGAAAATGCTATAGACGAATTGAATTAAAGACTATAGAATTGTTCTACACCAGCGGTGTATAGTATTCGATGCCATTTCATTTCGTTTCATCTGTGATATTCTTAAGATCCATGATTTTAAATGCATATTGTCACAACCCTATTTATTATATAACACAGTTAATATAATACTCTATTTGGTATCACTCCTTTTTACTTCAAATAGGTAAATGTGGAATATATAAATATATAACTAATTCAACATTCGATTTTGAAAAATAAATGAATAATAATTATTTCTAAAGGTCTCATTGTACTGACTATTTATTTAATTAACTAAAATAATTATAATGATGATGATCTTATATTAAATACAATATCTTGCTTAATCTTAATCCATATAATGCTTTAAATTTTTTATAACAACTTTATTTCACTTTACACCTAAAAAAAAACTTTTTTTTGCGACAATAAAGGTGGAGATAGTCTAAACAATCACAAAAAATACACTAGTGATAACGTTACTGATAATGATGGAACAAGAAAAAGAGTTTGACGATACACACTTGAAATGTTATTTAAATTATGTGCTATGAAAACATAGCAGTCTATAATTAAAAGCATAATAATAAAAATATTGAATATTAACTGTTTTAACGTATCTAGTACTAGATTGAATTTTTCCCCTCCTGAAATCCATGTTTTAGAAGAAAAAAACACTGAGCAGCTAAATAATTTAGCTGCTCAGAGCGGAAATTTCGTCCTGTTCCATGCTTAGCATGTTAAAATAACATAATTACATGGCTACTGCAGATGCAATAGAAGGAATGGGTTAAATTAAATGGGTTGTCCTACTCTGTCCTTTTGATGATGGTTGTCCTATTTAATCCTTTTGATGGTGGTAGTCCTACTCTGTCCTTTTGATGATGGTAGTCCTACTCTGTCCTTTTGATGATGGTTGTCCTATTTTGTCCTTTTGATGATGGTAGTCCTACTCTGTTCTTTTGATGATGATTGTCCTATTTTGTCCTTTTGATGATGGTAGTCCTACTCTGTCCTTTTGATGATGGTTGTCCTATTTTGTCCTTTTGATGATGGTAGTCCTACTCTGTTCTTTTGATGATGGTTGTCCTATTTTGTCCTTTTGATGATGGTAGTCCTACACTGTCCTTTTGATGATGGTTGTCCTATTTTGTCCTTTTGATGATGGTAGTCCTACTCTGTCCTTTTGATGATTGTTGTTCTATTTTGTCCTTTTGATGATGGTTGTCCACTTTCTCCTTTTGATGATGGTAGTCCTACTCTGTCCTTTTGATGATGGTTGTCCACTTTCTCCTTTTGATGATGGTTGTCCACTTTCTCCTTTTGATGATGGTAGTCCTACTCTGTCCTTTTGATGATGGTTGTCCTATTTTGTCCTTTTGATGGTGGTAGTCCTATACTCTGTCCTTTTGATGATGGTAGTCCTACTCTGTCCTTTTGATGATGGTAGTCCTACTCTGTCCTTTTGATGATGGTAGTCCTACTCTGTCCTTTTGATGATGGTTGTCCACTCTCTCCTATTGGTTTTCTTAATATCTTCTTGTTTCAGGTATTGGCGCCAGACTACGCAGAGCTCTTAGGGATGATGGAAGTCGCATAATGGCGGATTTTCACCAGCCATTTTTTATGTCAGAAGCCGGACCTTCTTCTCTTGTAACAAGAGGTAAATGAACTTTTTTTTATTCACTTGCAACTGACCTGAAAATTATCATAACACATTCATGTCTATATGTCTAATATATAGTAAAACCTGAGTTATGAATCACTTGAGTAATAAAGGAACTGAATTATGAAATGTACTCGAGTAATGAAGTATTTTCTATGTATAAATTATAGAAAATGATATGCGTCTAGAATTTCGTCATAGTTATCCCTCAATGACCATAGTTTTCTAAGATTAAAATCATAGAAAACTATCTGTTGTACCCGAGATATGAAGTGACTCTGCATGAGTTATGAAGGAACCAATACTTCATAACTCAGGACTTTCACTGTGTAATATTTTCTCGTTTCTTTCTCCCCAGATCCTGCTCTAATCTCCGTTAGTGGGTGCCCCTCAGGTCACATCAAAGACCTGACTGGTTCCTGCAGGCAGATATTCCAGTACACTGTCAATTTCGGCGGTGGAAGTAATAGTCTTGATGGTGAATCGGCAATACCCAAATCACTGTTCGGTATGAACCTAACTGATAACTAGAGCTGTGACAATATGCTTTAAAAATCATAGATCTCTAAAATATTACAGACAGAGTGAATTAAACAGGATTGAATCGTACTATAATAGCAGTATATAGTATTCGACACCATTTACTTTCGTCTATGATATTCTTGAGAATTATGATTTTAAAAGCATATTATCACAGTCCTACTGATAACCTTCAAAACATTGAATATGTGCTGATATATATAATTCTACAATTAAATATTTACCTAAAAGAACCGAATTTATTTTGTTTACATATTAACAACAGAAATTTGACTATAGATCAGTAGATTATACTGTGAACGTGATGTAATAAACTTTAGTTTCTCATAACCTGTTTCAATTTTTGATGTATATTTATAAGATTATATTTTGTTTCAGGTGGTAATGTTAGAAGACCTCCATGGTTCCTAGGACGTCCTTCCACCAAGACACCAGCAGGAACTCTGCGAGACATCGCCAGAGATAGTTCCTTGTTCAGACACTCCGTTATGAGAGGGTTAGTGAAGTGAATTATACGTATAACTGAAATACGTTTTTTTTTCAAAGTTTACAAGCATCTTCAGCTACAGTAGAGCTCCTCTATAGTGAATGAGTTAGGTTGTAGCCGGTACTATGGACATGTTTTCTTTTGTCTGCCATAAAATAGCCTTTAGTTTTCTGAACTAGATGGCAATTCATCGAAGTTTAAAGAAAGTTTATTCACTATTCAGGTTACATCCTAACAAAACATAATAGAGTAGTTCATTTTGAAGGAGTTCCACTGTATTATGAAAGAATGCATACCACCATACTCTGATTCTCCTTGAGTAACCTAAATTGCATAGAATAATTCAGTCACATTTCAGCTGATAGGTACTGTTCAGAAAAATGCTTAATGAAATTACACTCTCTTTCTTTTGGTCTGATTCTTCACTTTTGACAGGTACGTTCCGCCATTCAGTTTCGGCCGAAGAAGAAGACCCATTCAACGAACTGAAGCGGAGAAAGGACGGAAAACTCCCGAACCCATGGAGATTATGTCCCCCATGCCACATATAATCATCATGGAGGCCCCGACAGTACCCGATATCGCTACTCCAGCACCCTCCAGATCAGAGGATTCAAATAACGATAATTCCCAAAAAGGAGGAAGCAGTTCAGAGAATACTGATTCCAACTCAGGAAACAATAATGATAACAATCAAAACTCCAGCAATAATGATGATGATGATTAAAGAAATGATTTTGGATTCTTTTAAGACTTATTTCGGAAACAACCATTTTGCAATCAAGTTCATTTCAATTCAAGTTCATACTAGTTAATTAATTCAAAGAAAATACAATTATTTATGCTATTTGCTCTGAATTCAATTCTATTTTTTAAGATAAATATAACATAATATCGTGTATAAATATACATAGATCTTGTAGATATAAATAATAAGTGTATCATTACCGATCATTATCATCATTTCATTTTATCTCTGAAAAATCATTCATCTAAAGATATTAATTCATATACAAGTATAATTTATCACTCTCTTTAAACTAGTAGTTGCATTAATATTTTCTAAATAGTACTATTTGATAAAACAATTCATGATATTCATTATTCTCATACATCATCAACTGTCTACCTGTAAATATATCTCTGTAAATATATATTTTCAATAAAGTAATTAAATGTTTTAAAGTACGGTTATTAACTGAAAGCATTTTTTGAAACAAATATCATAAATAGATATTCGTCTTTGATAAACGGTTGCTGAAATTCTTAGCTTTTGAGAATCATCAGAAGAATAGAATCACCTGTAGAATCGGCAACACCAAAATTCTATATACAGGAGTGAAATCTTGGGGTGACCATTCTATAAAAGGCCGTACTGCTGGAATTAAATCTATTTAGTATAAAAATAAATCTTTATAGTATAAAGTAGGATAATTGAAGTCAGTAACAACAAATTGAATTATGTACTCAGTACTTTGTAATGAACCAATTGCCTTTTTACTGGCGCAAATGACTAATCACAAGTAGAAGATAGAAAACAAAAATAAACAACTCTAAAAATGTAGGCGGAGAATAGATCTGCCGGCTGGATTGGACGAATGGACAACGTTCACTTTGAACGTAGAGATCTCGACCAATGTGGATCCAGGAAGAAAAGGTACAGCTGTAGATCGGTAAAGAAAGATTAGCAGCTTTTACCGGAATCGAATCAACGGCCACAATAATAAAATCCATGAACTCATTAAGTTATGGATTATATTGACTCCTCGTCAAATTTGAAATATAATTAGTTTGGGTTCTTCCACTCACACAACATCAATTAAATAGTGTACTTACACAATATTGGATGTTGACAGGCGTCAGCTTTAGTTCTCCAATTCTCCAAGCCGCATGAGCTTCACGTGTAACGGGTTAGGATATTCCTAAGTTTTCCCATGCTCAGCAAGGCACCTCACTCCATCATACAGTACAGGCTTCTCCATGACCTGACGGCAACTCTCGTGGGAGATTCTCACTCTCTCATGTTCACAATGTATCTAGCAGTGTTCACAAGGCGAGTGATAAAAGCAACTGTCGTCTCAAAACGTCCAACCTGCGTTGGACGTCGTATCTCAATACGAAGAATTAGGGGCAGGGCAACTCATACTGTTAATCACGCCATCGGTAGTAACACTATTAACATGAGTGGCCCATTCACAAAAAGTTAAATTTCAATAATATTAATGAGCAACAAATATGAATTATTATAAAACGGTTTTTATTAATGAACTAAGTTTAATATAGAATAATTATTCTACATTTAGTTATATTTAAATTATTATTACATTATAGAATTCAATATATTATTTCTAAGAGGTATATAGTTACAAGAGATAGCAATAAATTCAAATTTACCAAATCTTATGACGAAATTGACCTTCAAAATGTTGAATAAATTTTTTCAAGAAGTAATCATTCTTCTTGCAAAATGATACATATAATTAATATAATATTATACGAATTTTTATCCTGTGGGTGCCGATTGTACAGGTGTGACATCTTTAGGTGCCGATTCAACAGGTGAATTACATTAGGTATACTTATACGAAAGCACCTGCGTAGGGGAAAGTCCCCATTTATCGGCCACTTAAGAGGTTTCCTTCAAAACTATTATTATTGTTTAACTCTCCTCTCTACTAATGCATATACGACAGAACCAAATAAAAGATGAAATTCAAATCTTTTAAATCATATAAAGTACTATGCAATTACTTTAGTATAAATTAATCTACATTGAATCAAATATTATATCTGAAAAACTCCAAATATCGACATGTTGAAACCAAATATCGTCACATGTTATTACCCATTTATCGTCATGTGTCGATACATGGGTGATATCGTCCACAGAATAAAATTTTCATTGAACAGCTTGCAGGATGGGGGAAAATCAGATAGAATGGGGAAAATTAGGTAGAATGTGGAAAATCAGGTAGAATGGAGGAAAATCAGGTAGAATGGGGAAAATTAGGTAGAATGTGGAATATCAGGTAGAATGGAGGAAATTCAGGTAGAATGGGGAAAATTAGGTTGAATGTGGAAAATCAGATAGAATGGGGAAAATTAGGTAGCATGTGGAAAATCAGGTAGAATGGGGGAAAATCAGGTAGAATGGGGGATAATTAGATAGAATTGGGGAAAATCAGGTGGAATTGAGAAAATTAGGTAGAGTGGGGGAAATTAGGTAGAATGGGGGAAAATCAGGTAGAATGGGGGATAATTAGATAGAATTGGGGAAAATCAGGTGGAATTGAGAAAATTAGGTAGAGTGGGGGAAATTAGGTAGAATGGGGGAAAATCAGGATGGAATGGGGAAAAATCAGGTAGAATGAGGGAAAAATTGTCTTAGTAGGGGGGAAATGATGCCAGAATGGAGAAATTATTGATTGCAGCTAGTAGGGGGTTTAACGTCTGCTTCGGAACGAAAGGCCATATATCGCTGATGTCAAATAAAATTGAATGCAAGGGACTCGAAGAAGCAGTCAGAAAGAAAAGTGGCTTCATGAACAAAGTCACCTACCACCGTCAGTGACAAAGCTCATGGATGTAGGAAAGCTACTCAGTGAATGCAGTCCCTTACCAAGGAATGTGACGAAAATGGTCACTCTGGGCCCTGAACTGTTGTAATTTGGATCATGAAATATTTTTCCCATTTTATCCAAGTAAATCTTTTGTAACGCTACTTACAGTTTTATAGGGTAGCGCTGGGTTTATGTTCTTCAACTACGAGGGCTTAGTTTTTGTGTTAGGTAGACTCGTTGGTTTCATTTACTATCACCTCTTCATCTTCCTCTTCGATCCGTGAGTACAATCACCGGATATACCGTATACGTATACTTCTTCGTCACATTTTTGTTACGTGACTACATTCACGGAGTAGCTTTACTGCATCCATGAGCAAGACACCGACAGGTGGTATTTGACTTTGCTCATGAATCTCATCTTAATAAATTTATATTTTGAAGTCAGTGAATTGGCATCCGATTCTGCAGCAGACGTTAAAACCCCTACATAAGTAATTAATCAAAGCGACAATATTTTTAATTTTCTTCTCATTAAATTATCTTGAGTATAACAATAGTTTTTCGTACTATTGGGTCACACAGAGTATTAAAAACTTCAAAAAGAATGAAAAATATATAGTAAACTTTATTTTAAGCGGTTTATTTAACATATTCAAAGTTTTCCCGGACACTGGAAATGGCATTTAAGATAATATGATGGATTTACAATAATTAATTTATGATATGAATAATTTCAGCTGAAATCAATTTATTTTGAGAGGAAAAAGATTTAGAAAACCACAATCGTATCGAAATTTTGATAGATCACGTTGTTTGTTTTTCCAAATAAATGAAGTTCACAAAATAATGAAAATATATATCATCGTAAACTGTGTGAATAAAAATTAACCGAATCTCAGAGAAATGTAAACACTAAACTATCTACTAAATGATTTTAAGATAAATATCAGCTTTATATTAATTATTAAAATCACACGCAGATGTGCAAACATTCTTTGGATAACGTGTACGGCAATACAACAACATGATATGACGTCTAAAACTTGTGAAATTTTGTACGTTTTATCAAATTAGATGACACTTTTTCTAATTAAATCAAATTTTATTTCTTTACTAATCATTATTTAGATGAACAAGGTATATTGAATAGTATAATCAACTATTCTGTTTCTATTATATATGTATAGGTTCCCCCCTCTAATTACTCCCCCCCCCCCTGCTTACCACCCTAATTAAGTTCTAGTAGGTCGATAAATGGGTAAAAGCTATTTAAACATAGAAAATTGTATAAATATTGAGAATTAATATATTTACTAACCATGAAACTGTTTAAAAACAACTATTGCGAAATTGATCAAAATACCATTTATCGTCACCCCATGACGATAAATGGAAAATCCTCTTTATTGATACCCAAATATCGACACATCCATTCATTTTAAATATTGATGACTAAATTAATTTCTGATTATATATTTAAGAAATGCAATTAAACGTAAGTAAAACTGCATGAACGTTATTTTGAAAAAAAATTATTAAAAGCGTAAAATCGCGCATAACAAATTCTCTATACCTAATCAATTTCGGTAGGTTTGTCCTGAATGTACCGTATCGTCATACATCTCATCAGTTAAACTGACACTCTGATTGTAATTTTAAATGAAATTACTTACAATTTTGTAACAATAACAAAAATATATGGAGACATCGATTTGTAAAATACCTAAACCATAGAAATGTTTCTAAGTCTTGTTATGGACGAAAATAACTGAAACGTGACGATAATTGGAGAGGGACGATACAAGGAGCCCTTACCCTACCTGCGGTAATTTACAGTTTAAAATAAAATAAATGATTAGCTTACTGTTGCAAGAGTATTATACTTTAGAATATGACTCAGTACTTTTAGTTGGTCAGTTGTCATGAGATTATAAATCGTGCCAAGTCCTACTGCCGCCAGTAACTGCCGTGAATTGCGAAAAAATTATGTTCTTTTTCATTTATACATTAATTTCAGAATTATATTTACAATAACTCGATATATGCTAATTGATGATTGAGCTGTAATTTAATCAAATATAATTTAAAGGAAATACTATCACATTTTTTTTTTTTTTTAATCATAGGTTTCTACGATTCAAAAATAGTTCTAAATGATAAAAAACCTCTTTTTGCATCTGTGCTAGATTTGAAATATGAATGAAATACTATTCATTTCATAGGTAAAACAACGGATCGAAATCTCGATTTTAAATATTATGATTGTTTTTTAACAACAGAATACGGAAAGCATTCGGCATAGAAGAAAAATAAAACACGCCTATGTGGGATTTCTTAAATTTGCGGTGGGATTTTATCAGTATTCAATGGGATAATTCTATGCTTGTCTTATTACACGTTTGACTAATTTTATTTTTATATAGGCTATATAATGTTAATTAATTGACCACCTGTTTAGTTTAGGTACATAAAATTTGTCGAAAATTCATGTTCGTTAGATTATACATAGTTAACTTACATAACCTCCATTAAACTATTTTCCTGTAACTTATTTAACTTGAAGATTCAAGGCAAACTCTAAGTTGTCTCAAACTAAGTCTACCTCTAAACTTCTTAGTTCTAGTTACCTACAGGCTACAAGTAGGCGTTGCAACCTTCCAAGTTGCAACTTAACTAGGTAAAAAGGCATTAGAATCATACCTAGCCTACTTTTTTACTTTATAGAAAATTGATTAAACTTTTTTGAGCTTTTTCAACAATTCTGAATTCATATACTTAGGGACTAGGGTCACGCAGTGACGCAGGTAAATTGCGGCCTTTTAATTTTTAATTACGGCCCTCTTAATAGAGTCTCTAAAACATTCTTAACCTAAATTACATTTAAATGTTGCATATACCTAGGTACCAAAATAAGCGCAGTGCATGCTAGGTATAATTTATCACTTGATGTTTTTAACGTGTGTAACGCCAGTAACGGTGTGTTATGAATAATGAAGCTATGATGTTTCTGTTGTTAGAGGCCTGAGGCCCTGAGTTAATTACTTAAATAGTTAGTGTGCCTCAATTTACCTGCTTGACTTGACCCTAGAAAGTATCATGTGTATTGTGTATGGCACACTCAGTCACTCACACTGCCCACTGGCCAAGTAATAAAGCATGTCCAAACTCGCCATTTTAATGGCGAGTTTGTGACAGTCCAGACTGGAAAACATAAATTCCAACAGAGTTACTCCTAACTTTATGCATTCCCATCAGTGATGTTTATCATCACAACAAGCCCAATTGTGAAGCTTAAATGACTTATTTACAATAGTTTTCACTGCGGAGTTGTAACTTATAAAATAATTCACTGATTTCTGCATTTTTTAGGGTTAAAATGAGTAATTTTTGTTCATTCTAAATTCCTAACAGAGTTACTAGTCAATATGAAATGAGTTATTATTCCACTCTGGGTGACAGTTATTTTGAGTCCTTCAATTGCAAATGGCGAGTTTTATCTATTTTTCTCCTATGCTACAATGTTATTTTGGAGAGAATTTATGAAAATTTGATCATTTTGGAGAGAATTTGTTGAATTTTGGAGAGAGCTGGAGAGACAAATGGAGAGTTTATGAGACCTACTATTTTACTTGGCCCACTGGCAGTCTCCAGTCTGAGTCTGGCACTGCAGTCTGCATAATTTATAAACTGCAGACTTGCGAAGTGTGTGAACAGCCAGTCTGCAAAAGTTAGGAAGTTTATCTGGATAATACTTAATAGTAGGCTAATTAGTATTAGGAAGTAGGTATAAGGGTTTATAAATAAATTACACCCAGTCTGCAGAAAATGGGACATTTTTAACATTTTCTGTGCGAACAATCCTTAATTTCCTCCTATAGGCTATAATTACTTGTAATTTACTGAGAACAGAAGCCAAAATAGAGGATTTCTTGGAAAACACTTTACCAGTTCCTGCTGTCTGGAATTACACTACCTACAGTGAAAAGATTCCAGTCTGTATTTCGTGGTAAATTCCACCGACATGTTGGTGGAATTTTTCCTCTTGAAAATAATATTCTGGCAAAGTCGGTGGATTTTTAGCTATTTATTCTTATGTTAACATTAATTTTCGATTGAAAAATGTCAGTCTGAAGAATAGGGGACATTTTTAACATTTTCTGTGCAAACAAACCTTAATTTCCTTCTATATTTACATTCATTTTAATGTGAACAAAATGCAAAAATAGAAGATTTCTTGGAGAACAGTTTACCAGTTCCTGCAGACCGTTATCTTTAGTTGCTCCACAATTTTTACTGGAAAGTTTCAGTTATAAATTTATGAATTTATGTTATACCTTGCATAACTTATTTGAAAAAAAGTTTCTTCTTTTAGTTAGTTTTTACCTTTAGTAAAATAGTGTGGATCTCCTCTCCTGTCTCCAATGAACAAAATTTCTCTCATAATTATTATAAATTCTTTTTGCTTGGGATAAAATTTGTTCTTTCTTGTTATGTGTACTTGAATGACTCTAAAATATCACAAATTCTCCAGATAAATGGCAAGTAATGCCATGCTATATTATCACTTATCAGGATTAATTTTGTAATTTGTTTCAGTGTAAAGCAATGGATACTAGAATAATATCATATCTGTTGTTGATTTTATGTTCAATATCTTTGGCTGTGGACAGAAATAATTTCAAAACATGTCAGCAGAGCAGCTTTTGCAGGTAATTATTATTTCAATTTTTAATAAATAATACTATTATTATTTTAATGAACATTTTAAATATCCATTATTAGGTATTTCATTTTTATTACTATTATTATTTTAATGAACATTTTAAATTTCCATTATTATTTCATTTTTATTACTATTATTATTTTAATGAACATTTTAAATTTCCATTATTATTTCAATTAATTATTATTTTAATTATTCAATTATTATTTCAATTATTAGTAAATATTTCAATGAATTTATACAGTTAGCGTTTTCTCCATCTAATCAATAAGATTAATATTACTGTATACTTCCTAATAAAAACATTCTTCAATTTACCAATTATTTTAACATTCTCCCTCTTTGCATCTAGGCGTCAGAGGGCTGTTCCTCCACACAATAGTCCTTACACGGCCCTCCTAAACACTCTCTCCCACACTGCTGAAAATGGAGTGCTGGTTGACGTGCGTAATGATCAGAACAATGTGATGTTCACACTGCAGCTGATACCTCTAAAGGACTCCATCCTGAGGGTGGTGATGGATGAGAAGAACCCTCTCCATCAGAGGTTCAAGGAACCTTTTGCTGTGTTGGAGAATAATCTCAAAATAGAAAGGTAGGTTTTCTCTGACACTAATTATCCCAACTGTAGAATTGTTTTAAATACTACCAATGAATTGTACTTAAATTGATCTATCAAATAAATGCTATATTTCTCTACCATGTTGGGTAAGTTACGAATTATCGGTCGGTTTCACATCTTTGGTCATATAAGAAAAAATAATATAATTATAATTATTCCTTTTTTATTGGTATCCATGATATCTACCTGCAGGTATCATGAATACCAATTAAAATTAATTATATGACTGAAGAAGTGAAATCGACCAGCAATTCATAACTTAAGTTAAGATCAACTTCTTTACTTACAATTGTTTTCTTGTTCAGTTTCACAGTTAGTGAGAAGAGTGCCTCATCGGCTGTGCTTACTTTTGGAGACCTGAAGGTGCAGATACAGGCAAAGCCTCTCCGTGTGGACATCTCCAGAGGCAGTGAGGTTATAGTATCCCTCAATGCAAGGGGTCTGCTGAAGTACGAACAGTATCGCACTAAACCCGAGCAGTGAGTGATTGATTGTCTTCCTATTTCAAATTCTCAGATAGCTACATGAGATCATAAATTGTTGTTTGGTATTTGGTATATCTAGTGAATATATCTATCCAGTCTTAAAATGGTCTTAGTCGAATTACTATTTTAAAGTAATTTCATTGACTTTCAAATAGTTTTGGGACTGATGAAGTACGAGCAGTATCTCTCTAAAGTCGGCCTGTGAGTGTTCGTCTTGCTATATCAAATCCAGACTGCAGAAACTGGTAAACTGTTCTCCAAGAAATCCTCTATTTTTATTTCTGTTCTCGTTAAAATACATTTCTGTGTAGACTGTCTTCAATTATCATATTTGTTAGATTACTATTATTAGGTAGGTATTTTCATTGTTTAACTACCAAGAAATAATTATTAACTGGGGTAAGTTAAAAACTATCGGTCAGTTGCACATGTTTGGGCATAGAAAATTCTATATAGCTAATAATTATCAGAATGTATGGATATCAATAAAAATTAAATAATAATTAGTATAGTTTTTTGTATATGTCTAACTGACTAATAATTCGTCTCTTACCCTAACCTGCATTTCTACCTGTTTTTTTATTGCTTGATTTTAATTATCCTATTTCCCCCCAGTGCCGCCCCTCCTCCAGAGGAGACTGCTGAAGAGGAGCAAGCAGCTGCTGAACAACAAGTAGAAGAGGCACCTCAGGTACGTCAGTTGTGCTTCAGAAAAATCTTAGCTAGCTTACCTTATGAAATTTTCTTATTTGTCATTAACATTCATTGTGTAGTTCGCATTAAAGTAACTACTGTTTTAGCGTTGAAACTAGCCTCTCTATCTATGATTAACAGAGTGTTAGAAATTTAAAAAAACATTCCTAGCATTTAATTATTTTCTTTTGAGGAAAGACTCTCAGATTATTTGCTTGTGAGTATCTGCTTTGTTACTATTTTTCTCTAGAGAATTCATTGAAAAAGCCTGTTATACAATCACAATATACATGATTGTAATTGATTTGATTTATAAATGTTATTAGTTCACAAGTTTTACCCATATACATGAAGATAATGACACTGGAGTACCTATATGTGGGACACAGTTTCTAATATCTTGCTAACTATTCTAATCTGCTGACCCACTAATTCATTTTTCATTTCTAGGGCTGTGAGTCTGTGACAATATGCTTTTAAAATCATAAATCTTAAGAATATCAGACGGAATGTTGGTATCGAATACTATACAGTATGGGCCACAAAAATGTTTCCGCTTATTCAAATACTTATAAATCGGTAGCCAATGGACAAAAAAACTGTATCTTGGTCTCTTTTTCTCCACCTCTAACTGTGCTATTAACAGGTTAAAAACATTTTTAAACTGATGGACATAGTTTAAGAACAGGTAAGCAAAGAGTGAGGGTGATTATTTTGGTCGTTGCGTGAAGGTTATTTTTGAGCTAACTCTGTGATTTTACTTACTAAAAGGCAGTGAATAAAAAGAAAAGAAGTTATAATAGTAGACATTTTAATACAGGGTGCTTACACTTCTTCCTTGAAAACTATTTGGAAATTGAATAATTTCAGTGACATTTTGATCTCATTGAAGTTTTCACTCTGAATATTCGTTCTTCGCTTGTTCATTGCATGGTAAAGGCTCGCTTCACACTTGCATTTTTAACAGAGCGGAAAAAAGCTCTTCTTAAAACGTGTTCACACATGCGTTTTTTTAATGATGAAGTAAAAATTTAATGTTTTTTTTGCATCAGCGATAAAAAAATGCAAGTGTAAAAAGAGCTTTTTCCGCGGTATTAAAAATGCAAGTGTGTAGCGTTCCTTAACCATGCATGAACAAGTGAAGAGCGAATATTCAGAGTGAAAACTTCAATGAGATCAAAATGTCACTGAAGTTGTTCTATTTCCAAATAGTTTCCTAGGAAGAAGTGTAAGCACCCTGTATTATAATGTCTACTACTATAATTTTTTTCCTTTTATTCACTGCCTTTTAGTAAATAAAATCACAGAGTTAGCTCTAAGAATAACCTTCGCACAACGACCAAATTAATCATCCTCACTCTTTGCTTACCTGTTCTTAAACTATGTTCATCAGTTGAAAAATGTTTTTACTTATTAATAGCACAGTTAGAGGCAGAGAAAAAAAAGACCAAGTTACAGTTTTTTCGTCCATTGACTAACAATTTAGTATTTCACGTTTTATTTGAAAAAGCGGAAACATTTTTGTGCCCATACTGTATACCGCTGGTGTAGAACCATTCAATACTGTGAAATTCTGTCAGTATATAATATTTTCGGAATCTATGATTTTAAAAGCATATTGTCACAACCCTAATTATTATCGATAAACAGTAAACTGAGACTAATGGACTATTATAATTATATATTAAGCAACACTTTAGTCAAAAACAACAGGAAGACTTGATTCAAGATTAATAATAAATAGGCTTGTGACAATATGCATTTATAATCATAGATCTTAAGAACATCATAGACGAAACTTAATGAAATGTTATCAAATACTATATAGCTACAGCCAGTTAAAAACGATTCAATAGTCTTTAAATTTCTCCGTCTATTATATTTTCAGGATCTATGATTTTAAATGCATATTGTCACAACCCTAGTGATAAAATACTTTCTATGATAATAGGGATCTGTGATTTTAAAAGCACAAAGTCTTTACTTATATTTTTCCTTTTTAGGACGAAGTGCAGGAGACAGAGGAAGATCAGGATGGTCTCTGGGAGGAGTCCTTCAAAGGTCACACTGACTCCAAACCCAAGGGCCCCTCCTCCATTGGAATGGACATCTCTTTCCTCAACTCAAAGCACGTGTACGGCATTCCTGAGCATGCTGACGACTTCTCTCTGAAAGATACAGAGTAAGTTGAAAAATATATTTATCCGCACACGTTTGCTCAACTTTAACATTGCTGATGTGCCACATCTACAGATTGCTGTCCCAAAATAAGGACACCTTTCATGTGCGGGTTAACACTACAACTACCAAGCATTTAATGTGACTGCTTTTTACTTTTCAAACATTTGTATCCCATAAATTATTATTGGTTGATATTTGAATTTTTTTATTTTTAATATAAGGAGACACAGTCTAGCTATGACTCTATGCTATGGTAGTTCTAGTGTTAAATGTTAATATTCTATTTAGGGTAAATTACGAATTATCGGTCACTTTTACATCTTCGGTCATATAAGGAAAAACAATATTATAATTGCTATTTAATTTTTATTTTTATTGGTATAGCTACATGATACTTGCAGGTATCATGGATACCAATAAAAATTAAATAATTTATAATATTATTTTTTCTTATATGACCAAAGATGTGAAATGATCATCAGTTTCAAAATCTGAAGATTGATCTATTGACACAATATTAACCAAGTTTCACAGTTATGCAATTATGTCTCGGTCTGGTACCTAGCTACTTGTTTTACAGTTTGATAGTAGGGTCAGTTATGAATTATCGGTCGGTTTCACATTTTCGGTCATATAAGAAAAAATGATATAATAATTATTACTTTACTTGGTATCCATGAAACCAATCATGCAGGCATCATGGATACCAATAAGAATAAATTTTCAATTATATAGCTTTTTCAAATATGACCGAACATGTGAAACCGACTGACAATTCGTAACTTACCCTACTTATTTTTCAATTATCTAGTAGCTTTTGGGTTTCCAGGAAGTCTGGTATCCAGGGCTGTTAGACTAAGACTCCTTTATTTTGAATTTTACAGACTCCAGTATTCAGAATTTGTCTTACTCCAATAACAGTTTTATTTTATGATTCATTTGAGTGTTTAGAGCAGTCATTAGTTCTTATGAAGACATATAACATAGTGAACAACAAAAAAATTTATCTACATTTTTTAAAATCAATTAGGTACTCTAGCCCATCTGGTAACTAGGTACTTGTTTTTTTCAGTCTGTATTTGTTTTTTCAGTCTGGTACTTGTTTTTTCTGTCTGGTACTTGTTTTTTTCAGTCTGGTATTTGTTTTTTTCAGTCTGGTACTTGTTTTTTCAGTCTGGTACTTGTTTTTTCTGTCTGGTATTTGTTTTTTTTCTGTCTGGTATTTGTTTTTTTCTGTCTGGTATTTGTTTTTTTCAGTCTGGTATTTGTTTTTTTCAGTCTGGTACTTGTTTTTTCAGTCTGGTACTTGTTTTTTCAGTCTGGTACTTGTTTTTTCAGTCTGGTACTTGTTTTTTCAGTCTGGTACTTGTTTTTTCAGTCTGGTACTTGTTTTTTCAGTCTGGTACTTGTTTTTTCAGTCTGGTACTTGTTTTTTCAGTCTGGTAGCTACTTGTTTTTTCAGTCTGGTAGCTACTTGTTTTTTCAGTCTGGTAGCTACTTGTTTTTTCAGTCTGGTAGCTACCTGTTTTTTCAGTCTGGTAGCTACCTGTTTCTCACTGTATATCTTTTCCCCTCAGATCTGGAGATCCTTACCGTCTGTACAACCTGGATGTGTTTGAATACGAGATAGGCAACCCCATGGCCCTCTATGCCAGCATACCTGTGATGATATCACACAGTCTGCACGGAACAGCCGGTGTCTTTTGGCACAATGCTGCTGAGACTTGGGTCGATGTCAAGGTTGGTAATGGCTTTCTATAGTTAGCTATTGTATACGTAACTTCATATAATATTAGCTAGGGTAAGTTACAAATAATCAGCCGGCTTCACATCTTTGGCCATAGCTACCTTAGAAAAACTATACTTTAGTTATTTATTATTTTATTTTAACATATTATCATCAAATTATGTAATGGCGATGGTATGACAAAATTTACTAGCTACAGCACTTGTCATATTATTGTGATCACTTCTGGGGTTTGAGAATTGACACTAGACTTTTAAATTTTAATAGGAATATAGAAACTTACAATTTGGTTAGATGGTACAAACTGTTTTCTGAGAGGGTTGGTTACCGATGGGAAGTAGCTAAGCAATTATAGAAATTCAAAACACTTAGAAGACATGTTATATCAGAGTTTTGTGTAGAAATTTTTAAATAGTTATATACTTATTTGAATTATAGTTCATAACACTGTGTTCAAATTATTCCTTTGAAATTATGACTAATACAGTTTTTTTTTGCAGCATCTACCTGCTACAAACATTGCCTCCTCCATCTCCTCTCTGTTCTCCTCCTCTGACAACCCTGACAAAGCCCTCCAAGTCTCCACACACTGGATGTCGGAGAGTGGTGTGCTAGATCTGTTTGTGATGGTGGGGCCAAAGCCCATGGACGTGTTCCGTCAGTATGGCACAATAACCGGAACCACCAACCTCCCTCCACTGTTTTCTGTTGCGTACCATCAGTGCAGATGGAACTACAACGACCAAGAGGACGTTCTAAATGTCAACGCCAACTTTGATAAGTACGACATCCCCATGGATGTAATGTGGCTCGATATCGAGCACACAGATGGTAAAAGGTACTTCACCTGGGATGCACACAAGTTCCCTGATTCTGTAGACATGACTAACCAGCTGGTGGCGAAAGGACGTAAACTGGTGACTATCATTGACCCGCACATCAAAAGAGACTCCAACTACTTCTTCTACAAAGAGAATCACGACTTGGACCATTTCATCAAGACCAAGGATGGCAATGAATTTGACGGGTGGTGCTGGCCTGGTTCTTCCTCCTACTTGGACATGACTAACTCCAATGCGAGAAAACACTACATTGAAATGTTCCAGCTGGATAGGTACAAAGGGTCTACCTTGGACACCTTCACTTGGAATGACATGAATGAACCCTCAGTGTTTAATGGGCCTGAAATAACCATGCAGAAGGATTGCATTCACCCCGGCCTATCGGTTGAACACAGAGAGGTTCACAATTTAGTTGGTATGCTCTTCCACGCATCAACATACGAAGGACATCTCCTTCGTAGCAACAACCACCTCAGACCCTTCATTCTAACCAGGGCTGCTTTTGCCGGGTCCCAGAGATCGGCCGCCATCTGGACTGGTGACAACACTGCCGAGTGGTCCCACCTCAAGGCCAGTGTCCCAATGGTCCTGTCCCTGTCAGTCACTGGCCTGACCCACTCTGGGGCAGATATTGGGGGTTTCTTTGGCAACCCTGCTCCTGCCCTTCTCAGTAGATGGTACCAGGCGGGTGCCTACCTTCCCTTCATGAGGGCCCATGCCCATCTGGACACCAAGAGGAGAGAACCCTGGCTATTTGACAAGCAGACTATGGGAATCATACGCAGAGCTATCAGGGACAGGTAAGCTGAAAAGAATTAAATAACTGAAAAGCCTATTAGAATATATCAAATTCGAATTATTGGATGAACCAAATATGGGTTAGTATTGAATTAGCTATAGATCAGTTCCACGTCCTTGGTCATTATGAAAAATGATTTAACTAGCTAATGATAACTATTTCATTTTAGTTGTATCCATGTTTCCTGCAAGTATCAGTGATACCAATTAAAATAACAATTATTAAATAGTCTTTTCTTTTATGACCAAAGATGTGACGCTGATTGCTAATTCGTAGCTTACCCTATGTATCTTCTCATTGCAACTGTTCTATTTGATATAAGTTTCTACCATATCCCTCACTAAAACATTCTCCCCAGGTACCGTCTGTTGCCCCTCTGGTACACTCTCTTCTATGAGAACGAGAGGACTGGTGCCCCGCCCATGCGCCCCATGTGGGTGGAGTTCCCCCAGGATGAGACTACCTTCAGTCTGGAGACTGAGTACATGGTGGGAGATAGTCTCCTGGTTGCTCCTGTTGTGGAGGCTGGTGCTACATCTGTCAGTGTGTACTTCCCTCACGGACTCTGGTGAGTGGCTACCAGTTCTATTTACCTGACAGAAAACCTTTACTTTTTTTCTGATAGATCAGCTATCAGAACCTGATCTTAATCCAGTTAGTAAGTGTCTATTAGGCCCCCTTCATACTTGTGTTTCTCAATGCCGCCTTTAAAAAAATGCTATGGCAAAATGTTTAGCTGCAATTGATTTTAATGAAGCCCTTCACACTTGCGTTTTTTTTTTTCATCAGCATTTTTTCTAACGCAAGTGTGAAGGGCTCCGTTAAAATCAACTTTTTGCCATGAGCCTTTTTTTAAAAGGCTGTGTTGAGAAATGCAAGTGTGAAGGGGGCCTTATATGACCAAAAGGAAACTTGCCCTACTAAGAGGCAAGGCCAAAACCATTCAACTGCTCCTAAACTTCAGGCTCTAGTCTTTCAACTTCTCATTTGTTGTTTTCGTTCTCAGGTACGACACACACGACAACTCTGTGTTCTCTGGCCCTAGTACTGAGAACGTATCTGCCCCTCCTGAGAAGATACCTGTGTATCAGCAAGGAGGCAGCATAGTACCGCGTAAAGAACGGGTATGTATGGGTACAACTTTAGGTCATCCTGGAATCTAATGCATAATATGTCATACTTGAAAGACACAACCTCTCGAAAGACCCACAAAGAACGTCTAAATAACTCGTATATAACTTTTTCATTTCAAAACTTAATTCAATAAAATTGACAGCAATGAATGCAAATATGTATTAGGTACCAAATATTGAATTAAAATTTTCCAAGCTAGTGAACCTTATTTGTATCCCCGTACGAATAACATAGGAATATTTCACTGATAAGCTGAGTTGTACCGCGCTGCCTTTACTTTACCGGTTTATTGCATATCCTCCCTCCAAACTTTTTGTTTTTGTTAAGATTTTATAAATAATCATGTTCAAAATTCGTCTTTTTGTTGAGATCCTAAAGAAATAACAATTAGACTTCCTTGTGACACCATACTTCTTTTCACAGGTACGCCGAGCCTCTGCCTTGATGCGTGATGACCCGTACACTCTAGTGGTGGCCCTGAGCAGAGAAGGCACTGCCAAGGGAACTCTCTACATAGATGATGAGCACACCTTTGACTACAGGCAGAAGCAGTCATACCTATACCTCTATTACACCTTCAGCAGCAACAATCTAACTGCTAAGGTAACTGACGGGGGAATTGAATGTAGCTACATCAGGTAGAGAGAATGTACTGGGGATGGAAAAGCGATTGATTTAGGTTGCTACTACAACATTATTAACAGAGTCGAAGTCCAGTTCTAACCTAGGGTATGATTGTTGGCGCTCATTTCATCTGTAACTTCATCAGTAACAACTTTCTCGATTTACTTGGTTTCAGTTTCAAAAGGAAGACCATTCCCATGTCTTCATTTCGCCTTTGCTGTATTTAAAATTTGAGTTCGCAATTTTCTTTAAAAAATAAACTTCAGGTCTAGCTCTGAGTAGGAATAATTTCAAGTAAAATATATTCACGTCTAAGCTTTCCCTGGGTGTGTGTACCCAAGGGTTTCAACAGTAAATATAACTAAAAGTGTATTTAAATCACAATTTTTGTACTAAAGTATATTCTTCATTTGTTCAGGTAATAGAACCATCACCAGACAAGAGGTACAGCACCGGGTCTTGGCTGGAGAGGATCGTGATAGTGGGTCTGAAGAAGCAGCCCACTAAGATCACTATGGTGACTAAGAGCAAGGGGTCCGTGAGTCTGGAGGGGTCCTTCAGCAAGGCAGAGGGACGCACATCTAGCAGACTGATAGTGCGCAAGCCTGATATTAATATGGGGGAGGAGTTTACCATCAGTCTACAGTGAAGAAAATATAATTAGGACTTAATAGTTTCAACTGAAGATTAACTTTATTTAGATGAAGAATATCCTTATTAAATGTAGAAGAACTTTACGGATCTTCTATTCTTCTGCAATGAAGTTATAACATCTTCTATTCTTCTGCAATGAAGTTATAGCATCTTCTATTCTTCTGCAATGAAGTTACAGCATCTTCTATTCTTCTGTAATGAAGTTATAGCATCTTCTATTCTTCTAGACCATTAGAATAGCTGCTCAATTTGAGAATTGTTTGATTCTGGTTCTAATAATAATGGTGGTACTGAATTTGTGTTATTTTATTAGTGTAATAAATCTGTTGAAGGTATTAATTAATTTCTGTGTGATATTTGTGACAGAAAATGAATATTTGATGGTAAATATTTGTCCTTGAGAACTTCTGTGTGACGCAATAGGGAGATTATTTTAAATGTTTGGATTTTAATTGGATTTGTCGTATTTATATTTTATGTTCAAATAGTAAGGAAATGTTGTGCTATTTAAGGCATTAATTTCGTATTCCTTTATTTTTGTTATTTAGATTAGCTACTTAAAAAAAGTCTGGCGACGTAATTATAATTTGGATATACAGTGGTGACTCTTGGATGTTCTATTTAGTACAGTTGCACATATTTGATGTTAGATTATTTAGTAGATTTAAGAAATTCTTATTGTCAAATTCCAAATTTTTCATTTATTTATATCTCTGATATTACAGATGTAGGTAACTAGTAGATGAAATTGTATCTAGGGTTGTGACAATATGCTCTTAAAATTATAGATCTTAAGAATATCATAGACGAAATGAAATGGTATCGAATACTATATACCGCTGGTGTAGAACCATTCAATGCGTCTATACTATTTTCAGGATCTATGATTTTAAAAACATATTGTCACAACCCTAATTATAACTAATGAATGTCCTCACTTGATGTTTTGTTTTGCACTCCAAGACATGAGAGTAAAATAAAAAGATTTACTCTTCACTATTTTAAATCAGATTCTTTGGAAACTTATTTAATTTAGATTGGGATAAGTTCCGAATTATCGGTCAGTTCCACATCTTCGGACATATAAGAAAAATTAAAAAAAAAAAAACATATAATTATTATTTCACTAGGGTAGGTTGAGTGACAACAACCAACTCAGGTTGGTTGTTGTCACTCAACTTATCCTAGTTAAATAATAATTATTATACTGTTTTTTCTTATGACCGAAGATGTAGAACTGACCGATAATTCGGAACTTACCCTTGGGCTGTACCGATACTATCAGAGGTTACTCGTCAAATCGGGAATTATGTATGTATCGGCATCGGAATATCTGATTATTTTGGTATCTGTACAGGCCTAATTAAGAAGACTTAAATTCTTTCTCTATACTCTGTTCAAACGATTACTTAAAGCTACATTATGCATCAGGTGAAATGTGAAAAGATTACTCCAGCCTTTAGTTTTAATTAATAGTTAAGTCTCAAACTATTGTGAGAGTTTTTCCTAGTTTCAAAAGCTGACTTATTTAGTAGTTATTCCACTACTGCAGAGTGTTGAATGTATTTTTCTTTTTCAAATAAAGTTTGTAACGTTGTGTTTAGAATTTTTTTGGCCTTTATTGGTACTTGCATATGACATATATTCATCCAATTGTAAATATTGTGGCTGAGGGTCAATAGTAATATTCATTCCTGATGGAAAAGATTTAAACTCAACGATGAAGGTTTTATCAGGTTTCAAGCTTTCGAATAGAAAGATTTCTATTCATCATCAGGAGAAAGGTGGAAAACTTTGACCTGACAATGAATTTTATGACCAATGGTTGTATGTTGGATACCGTCTTTCTATTTCAGCTATCTATCTTTTTGTTTATTATTATTAATTAATCAAAAATCGAAATATGAAACCAAAATTTGATACTACCTATAGCTACTGTTGACTACATTCATTCTCTACAAAAATTCTACTTTCTTTATATTTGTAACAAGCTATAGAGGAGCGATAAAAAATGGTCAACCTCTATAACTATATGTCTAGTTTTTTTTGTTCAATTATTCTGTACCTTATTATTATTATCATTATTAAATTTTATTATATATATATTTTTGTTATTATTACTATAATATCTATTTGTGTCCTCTATTCCATGTGTACACATAGGACCAAGAGGACACATAGGATTGGGAGGACACATATAAACAACAAGACACATAGGATCAATGGGACACACATAAGAATAAGTAATGCACACGAGTAGAGAACACACATGGAATAGAGGACACAAATAGATATTATAGTAATAATAACAAAAATATATATATATAATAAAATTTAATAATGATAATAATAATAAGGTACAGAATAATTGAACAAAAAAAACTAGACATATAGTTATAGAGGTTGACCATTTTTTATCGCTCCTCTATAGCTTGTTATAAATATAAAGAAAGTAGAATTTTTGTAGAGAATGAATGTAGTCAATAGTAGCTATAGGTAGTATCAAATTTTGGTTTCATATTTCGATTTTTAATAGATTAATTAATAATAAACAAAAAGATAGAAAGCTGAAATAGAAAGACGGTATCCAACATACAACCATTGGTCATAAAATTCATTGTCAGGTCGAAGTTTTCCACCTTTCTCCTGATGATGAATAGAAATCTTTCTATTCGAAAGCTTGAAACCTGATAAAACCTTCAACGTTGAGTTTAAATAACCTCATAATAAAATGTTCATTCCATAAATTTTTTATAGGTTTGTTAAATAAAAGCAATTTACAAAGAATATCTATTCAAATCAAAAGTTAGCTGTCATCAAAAAACAAAAACACATTTACGAATTAATACACGACCAACCTACTACACACAAATTAGTAAGATTTACTAATCTCAAACGCAAGAGTTAAACAAATAGCAGAAAACAGAAACAAAGAATGAAGTATTTAAAAAGGTAGGAACTGAGATAGGAAAGTAGAAGCATAAGTAAAAATAAACTAAATAGCTACAGGAAAGGTTCTTAAATTAAAGGATAGGTTTATCACGCCATTACGTACTATCAGTTAATATAATTCTTTACTATTACCCTCTGTTATCAAATAGTAATATAATAGGAGTTACAATAACAATGCTCCATGGAAACTACACTAAACTGTACAAATTCTCAGCATGAATACAATATGGTGGTGGCAACATGTGAAGCTGAAACACAATAAAAAGTTACATAATTCGAACGGTTATAAATAGAAGTTCAAGAAAGTGGACTGGAAAAGTATGAATATCTCATTCACCTTTAATAGTTTTCTTTAAGATTTAAAGAAATTTTTTTAAGGAGGGACCCAACTATTTCTTTCAGATAAACCGTCCCTCTACACTTGTAATATTTGATAATTAGTTTATATCAACTGTTATTTGCATTGATTAATCATTTAATATTAACTAAAATAGAGGTTATAAAGCATGAAGGTGCAGTAAAACTCCTCTTTAGTGTATGAAGAGTCTTGAGTAAGGGAGTAGCCTGTATAGTGAACAAATTTTCTTCAGTCTACCATGAATGGTCGGCAGTTTTTTTTCTTAAATGGCCATTTTCTGGCAGACTGAAGAGAATTTGTTCACTATACGTTGTAGTTAGCTACTTCCTTACTCAGGACACTAAATTCACTATAGGAATGTCTACTGTACAACAAATATGTCACACCAAACTGCAACCCATGTCAATGTGTCTGTTATTTGAAGAGCTTTTATTTTCGTCTGATATTCGGAGATCTTCAACTGTTCCTGTCCTGGTATTCGAAGATCTTCAATTGTATCATTTCCCCATCAGAGTAGCTACTTTAAATGTTCTACTCCGCCACACCTAACTGCGTGAAATTATTGCGATAGGCACTGACAAGGGATTGCAATAATTGCATGGTGACATCTGGAAACAGTTGTCAGCTTGAAAAAACTTCAATAGAAGAAAAAGGTACAGAGACCAGTAAACATCTCGATTGCCTGATGTTCATAATTTCATTTTGTACGAGTTCTTTAAAGCAGACAACCGTTTTCAGATGTCACAGTGCAATCCGTAGGCAGTGTCAATGGTAATTGCTTGCATTTGAGGAGTGGAGAAACTGGAAAACCTGTGCATTTTGAGGACTTGACAACAAAAATGCAGTTTCCTAATGTTACAACCTAGATACATATTGAGTAGCATAAAATTCATAACTAGGGTTGTGACAATATGCATTTAAAATCATAGATCTTAAGAATATCATAGAAAAAAAGAAATGGTATCGAATACTACAAACCTATGGTGTAGAACGATTCAATAGTGTTTAATTCTTTCCGTCTATAATATTATCAGGATCTATGATTTTGAAAGCATATTGTCACAACCTCAATTATTATCAATATAGAGAAGACTGTTGAGAACTCGAGATTGACGGACTATTATATATTAAGCAACACTATTTACGTAAAAAGGACATCACGACATGAAGAAATTACATCAATATTAGTGATAAAATACTAGCTATGATAACAACAGACTTAATGTGGTTATTATTAGTACATTAACAAGGGATTATTTGAAGTTGTTTTCTAAGCACCATTTAAGCCTAAGGCAAATCCTAACATTTAGGCTCATCATAAAATATCTAAGTCATTGTCAGTTATACCATCCAGGAGATCTACATCTAAACTATGAAGGGAGGAGAAGTCGTCCAGCGAGTAGTCAAGGGAAAGCAGGCGAGTAGGGGATAGGACTAGTGGGGTCACGTCCCCCCCAGGGGTGCTGTCCATAGGAGATGTAGCAGGGGGTTCGATAATCAAAGGCGTTAGGATTTGGTTAGGGAACATTTGGGGTTCAGGTGATTCGTTTTGTTCAGGGATGCTGTTTATATTGAGCAAATCGTTGAGATCGAATAGCAAGTCGTTACTGTTGTTACCGAACGATTGGTCGTAAATGTTCATATCGATAACACCTGGTGCCAACAAAGTCGCTGATACGCTACTGTTAGAAATACTCGACCTGCTCTCTGTGTGTGAATAGTCTTCAGTGTCTGTACTGGCATAATCGGTGACATAGTTTGAACTCCGGGGTAGAAAATCAGTCGAAGAGTCAGAGTCGATGTTGAAGTCTGTCTCCCTTCTATTTGTCCGCACCCAATTCAAGTCCTTGTTTCTGTTAGCTGCATTGGATTGGTTACCCGGTTTCTTCCTCACGTGTTTCGGGTCAAAGGAATTGGCAGAAGGATTGACATGCGGCGCAACATTCCAAGGTACTCCATCGCTACTCATTCCGGAATCAGAGTTGGAGAATTTGAAGGTGAACTCTTTATTTGCAAAGAAATTATCATTTTCTGATAGTACTTCATTCAAAGATTCTTGTATTATATTAGATGATGCTAAATTAATTAATTGCTTTGGATCACTTCCTTTCTGGCCAACATTCGGAGAGAATATACAATTTTCACTGTTAGTTTTGTTAGTTTCTTTAACTTGGAAGACACTAGTGCTGGTCAGTCCCAAATCAGGTTTTTTATTCTTCCTAATATCCGTGTGGTCAGCAAAATTGTAACCTTCCGAGTTGTTTCCTTGACGTTCTTTAGTCCCAACTCCTAATCCGTGCCATGTTCTTTTTCGTCCTTCTCTCGATGAATTGAGCAGTTCTACCTCAACCCTCACGTCCTGACTAGGGTTAAGAGGGTTGTAGTGAACTTCACTGGTGGTGGCTTGGGGTGAAACATCCGAAATATCACTTGCTTCAACATACTGAAAAAAAGAGCAATAATATTAAGAGAAATAATTGATTATAATATTCATATCACTCTTTAATAGTGAGATTAAGTTATATTTTTTTATTTATATTCGGTAAATTGAATTACTATTATTTAGACAGTTGTATAGCTGGTTGATATATTGTGTATATATGTAAATGGTAGCTAGTAACTGACTATATTTATTGGATAGTAATTAACTGTATTTAAAGCTAGTAACTGACTATATTTAAAGGATAGTAACTGACTATACAGGGTGACCCACAAAAAAATGTAGCTACCCAACTGAGAATTAATATAAATATCGAATTTATAAGTAGTTGAAAAATGAGTTGAAATAAATTTTAAAATTAGATTTGCTTAAGATTGTACGTGTACTATATTGATATTAATTCAAACTTGGGTACACTTTTTTGTGGGTCACCCTGTATAGTATATTACTATATGTAAAGTCTAGTAGCTAAAGACTATATTTACAAGGTATTAACCAAATATCAGGTAGTAGCTGGTAACTGTTACCTGTTGTCGCTGAGTCGTTTGCCCTTCCTCAGGCAGCTTCTCTATCCACTGCGTGTCGAAGCTACTCCTCTTCATCTTGCTCATCTCCTCCTTTAGTTGCAGGTGGAGTAGCTCTTCAGATGACTCCAACATCTCCAGAGTCATCAGCAGATTCACTCGCAGTCGCTCTTTGACTGTTAAAAAACACAAACATTTTAGAGAGATAGAAACACCTTAGGGTTCGTACACACTACAAGCGGAGCGCCATTAATATCGTGTTTGTTAGGAGCTGCGCTCTGCTCGCAGTGTGAACAGCTAAGCGTCTCTGCATACGAATACCAAACAACATTAATGGTGCACTGCTAGTGTATTTGTGCCATTGGAGAGATACAAACATCCTAAGAGTAGGGTACACACTCCCAGTGAAGACTGGTACCTGGTATAATTTACTTGAAATATTCCAAGTTCCAACATCTAGATCACTAAAAGTCAATTTTGAAGAAAACTAACTAATCAAATATCGAAAATCTACACAGACATTATAAATCATACCTTATTTTCCATTTAAAACTAAAATCAAGTGAATCGGTGAAGTACTGATGAAGTTATTGGTAGAATGAACACCAACAATCATACCCTAGGTATAGAGCTGCACTTTCTCTCAGTTTAACAATGTTCAAAATCAAGGATGAGCACAAATTCAAAAAGGATGCAAAGGTATTTTTCAGATTCTCCACCAAAAATAATATTTAGTAGCCTTTAATAGCTTCTGATATCAATTAGACATTCAACTAAGTGAATGAGCAAACTTTGATACAAAGTGTATTATTATACATTTATTATTTACTACCTAACATTTCTAGCTATAATGGTTCCTATATTGCTAACTGTTGCAGCATTCTGAATTAGCAAAAAAAATTCATTTGGAAGTAAGTAAGTGGTTTAAGTATTTTTCTCACGAGCTCAGAGGCTTATGAAATCAGTGGGTCACCCAGGCTATAGCTAGCTTGCTAATTAGATATGTTACGGTGAAGAGCTTAAGAGTAGCTATATAAAGCCTGCTAATTGTGAACATGGTTGAGTAATTTAAGAGTCAGTAGATAGGGTTAGTCAATTCAGTACAGTACTTAAAACCAGTCCCGTCTTGGGATGGTCGCCCCCCTTCCAGTATTTGCATTCTCTACTGTAAGTTTGTAACCATTTAAATAAGACTCTATTGGTTGTGTAATTATAAGTAATGAATAAATACACAACCTTTTGCAAAGTTGGTTTAGCGTTATCATTCCACCCGTCAATAAAAATTAACCAATCCAGAATAATCCTTAAGACAGGAACAACTGTGTCCTAATTGCTGTAGCTAATCAAATAAATAAATCAACGAGCAATTTAAAAAAATAACTAATAAATTTAGAGCTTCATCTCTCCATCACTCACCATTTATTACTTTGTGTATCTTCTCACTCACCATTTATTACTTTGTGTATCTTCTCACTCACCATTTATTACTTTGTGTATCTTCTCACTCACCATTTATTATTTTGTGTATCTTCTCACTCACCATTTATTACTTTGTGTATCTTCTCACTCACCATTTATTACTTTGTGTATCTTCTCACTCACCATTTATTTGTTTGCGTATCTTCTCACTCTCCATTTATTACTTTGCGTATCTTCTCACTCACCATTTATTTGTTTGCGTATCTTCTCACTCACCATTTATTACTTTCCATATCTTCTCACTCACCATTTATTTGTTTGCGTATCTTCTCACTCACCATTTATTACTTTCCATATCTTCTCACTCACCATTTTATCTTCTCACTCACCATTTATTTGTTTGCGTATCTTCTCACTCACCATTTATTTGTTTGCGTATCTTCTCAGTCACCATTTATTACTTTCCATATCTTCTCACTCACCATTTTATCTTCTCACTCACCATTTATTTGTTTGCGTATCTTCTCACTCACCATTTATTACTTTCCATATCTTCTCACTCACCATTTTATCTTCTCACTCACCATTTATTTGTTTGCGTATCTTCTCACTCACCATTTATTTGTTTGCGTATCTTCCCACTCACCATTTATTTGTTTGCGTATCTTCTCACTCACCATTTATTACTTTGCGTATCTTCTCACTCACCATTTATTTGTTTGCGTATCTTCCCACTCACCATTTATTTGTTAGCGTATCTTCCCACTCACCATTTATTTGTTTGCGTATCTTCCCACTCACCATTTATTTGTTTGCGTATCTTCTCACTCACCATTTATTACTTTGCGTATCTTCTCACTCACCATTTATTTGTTTGCGTATCTTCCCACTCACCATTTATTTGTTTGCGTATCTTCTCACTCACCATTTATTACTTTGCGTATCTTCTCACTCACCATTTATTTGTTTGCGTATCTTCCCACTCACCATTTATTTGTTTGCGTATCTTCCCACTCACCATTTATTTGTTTGCGTATCTTCTCACTCTCCATTTATTACTTTGCGTATCTTCTCACTCACCATTTATTACTTTGCGTATCTTCTCACTCACCATTTATTTGTTTGCGTATCTTCTCAGTCACCATTTATTTGTTTGCGTATCTTCCCACTCACCATTTATTTGTTTGCGTATCTTCTCACTCACCATTTAATTGTTTGCGTATCTTCTCACTCACCATTTATTTGTTTGCGTATCTTCTCACTCACCATTTATTTGTTTGCGTATCTTCTCCACGTTTGTGGCAGAGTCCTCGTCTTCGCCTCCATCCTCCATGTCTCCCTCATTTCCTTCCTCCACAATAGCAACACCAGACACATCAGCTCCTGAAGAAGATAAAGACTCTTACAGTTGCTACAACACTTACAGGCTAGAATGTATTGTATAGCATATACGGTAAAGGATCTATCATGTTGTAGCAACTCTTATAGTTGCTAGCTACAACATGCACAGACTAGAATAGAATGTATATATTAGTGACTAAACCATATTTCATTATAAGGGAAGTTACGAATTATCTGTCAGTATCACATCTTTGGTCATATAAGAAACAACTATATAATAATTAAAAGAAAAGTTAAATAATAATTATTATGTAGATCGTTTTTAACTTACCCTAGTTCTAAACTAGGATCTAATCTTACATGTTAATAATATCTAATTCTACAATTACTAATTTACGTGGTAACTAATTTTTAGAAATCTAACCTCCATATCTGTGATTCCTCTCCCTCCTCTCCTTCTTCAGCCCTCCTTCAGGTAGCAGGTCCTCATCCTCTGAAGCTGAGGTGGCAGGCACTGAGGTGTTGGGGGAGGAGAAGGAGGGGGGCAGGGGTGAGGAGCAGGGGGAGGTGGTGGAAGAGGAGAGAGGAGGGTAGCAACCTCTGGAGGAGTCCTCGTAGTCTGTAGTGTAGTCTGTGTTATAGTCAGTGTTGTAGTCGGTAGCAGTGTCAGAGGCTGTGTCCGTCACTGTGCGAGGTGGCAGAGCCTGAACAAAAAACAATATTATTATTGATGATATCTTCATTGAAATAAAATAATTTAAAGAAGAATTATATTAAAAATTAAAAAAACCTAATCTGTTTTGATTCACCAAATTTCATACACAAAAATTGTTACCATTTTTAATTTTTCTTTTTGTAATAGAAAAATATCAATTAAAAAAATGTATTCACGGAAATGTAGATAAAACATTTTCAGATAAAATAGTGACCGTTAATATTGAAAAGGGGTAAAATTCAAATTAACGAATCCTAACACCTTGCTAGATGGAAAATATAAAATAGTCATTATTTATGTTTTGTTAATTATGGCTAATTAAAAAACATGTACAAAAATAACATTAAGAACATAACTTATTGTTTGATTTATGGCAGTTAGCTAACCTTAGTGCATAATAGCAAGGGTTTTCTACATTAAAATAAATTGCAACTGGCAAATTTCCAGTTAATCACCCATTAGCTACAGACTTTTTATCAAAACTACAATAGTAGTATTTCCAACTCACTCTGTTATGATTCCTGCCATGCAGATGCATTCTCTTGTTGTGCAGAGAACTGAAGAACTTGTCACACTTGCTGCAGTACAGTTCTTCTGGGTACTCATCTTCTGGTCCATCTGTGTAGTCTGAAGAATCTTCTGGATTGCCACCAATTAGAGCATTTCTCAGTCTCTTCTTTTTAGAGACAGAGCGTAGGTAAATCCTCTGCCTGTACTGATGCATCTCACTCTTGTACCTTTTCTTGTCTTGCTCTGACATGAGCACATATGGCACCTTTTCTTCCTTGCTGAGGTTGGTCCATTCTCTACCTATTAACTTGGTGACATCTCCAGGGCCGTGACAGTTATCAGGTTTGTTGTGTCTGAAGTGATTTCGCCGCTCTGTGATGTAGAACACATAGGCGGTCATGGGAGCTTTGGGAGCCTTGATGCCACCTGTAACCTCTGGCTTCCGTTTGCGGCCTTTAGGCCAGCCGCCCCTTCTTTTAAGGACAGGAAACTTAGGTTGCAGGACACTGCCGCTACTGACGGGAAAGACGCTGGACACATCAGAAGAGACTCGGGGGAGAGGTGTTGAAGGCAGTTGGAAGGTGCTGGTGAAGACTCCTTCATTGGAACCTATTGAGCTTTTAGAGCAGACTGGTTCACTGGTGTTGCTTGGGAGAAGAGTGGTGCGCCTGAAAGAACTCTCTGAAGCGCTTTCAGTGGAAGACTCCACTTGTTCATCAAGAGAGCTGCCCATGCCACTCGTTTCACCATCAGTAGTAACGTCACTGACAACACCAGGTCTCCTAACAGCTCTTCTAGTGGAGGTGGTTATCTCCCTTTTGGCACCTCTGTAGCTTCTAGGCTGAGAAGCAGGCCATCTGGTGGTGGGACTGCGGAATTCTTCCACCTCAGTCTCCTCATCTTCGAGAGATGACGTCTTGACAAGACGGTGAACTGAATGGCCAAATGTATTTTTAACCATTTTCTTCTGAGAGCCAATTGCAGTAACAATTGGTGTTGAAGATTTAGCTGATGCACTTTGCTGAGTGGTTTCTATTTGATTCTTTGGTAATTTGACAAGATAAGTTGGTACCTTATTGATATTAATACTTCTAGGAGTAGGAGGTAATTTTAAGTTGGCACTTTGAAGGATGAACTGAGGTTTGACCATAGTTGAGACCATTTGCTGCCCCTGATTATGTTCTAGGTTAGATTTTGGAGATATTCTGGAAGTACCTGCGCTAATATTAGATACACTAGGTGGGTGTTTAGTAGCAGGAGAGATCATATTGGTAGACATTACTTTAATGGGTTTCATCAGCAGGCTAGAATTTATAATAGGATTAACTTTTGATTGTCTGTTCAATGGAGAATCTACATATGAACAAGGTTTGGTTTTTTCATCTCTTCTTGACAATATTTGTATTTTCCTTATTCGGTTTGAGGCAACAGGCACTTGACTTGAAGACTTTACTGCATCAATAGATATCTGCTTCACAACGGAGTACCTTACTCCAGAACTGCAAGAAGAAGGACGTTGACAAGCAGAACTTTGATGAACTGTTTCAGACTTGTCATCTGATTTCATCTTTGGAGTCAGTGGAACAGTTGGTAGACATGGAAGAGTAGACTGTACATCATCTACACACCAACGTGAGAAAGAAGACATCTGAAAAGAAAAAACGAATTAATTAACAAATTCAAAAGCTACAATTTCTTTGAACATATTTTAATGAAGCAAGCTGACAAAATTTCAAAGGAAAATAGACAGTCTAATAACCAACTTCAAATAAAAACTTTAATGGCACAAGGATTCTAAGATAATATTTCAAATAAGTAATTTTAAGAAACAGAACTTACTTTGAGGTGAAACTTCAACTTCTACATTGAACAAACTCAAGGATTTCTAACAAATTTCCTAAAAACAATCTTCCTTTAGGAAACTGGAAAGAAATAAGAGTATTTAGTATTATACTTATTTTATACCTAATATAGCTAATATATTAAATAATTCTTTCAAAATGAATTTGAAACAATAATTTTATCTAGTTAACCCCTCTATAGACAAATCTGTGCACAAATTTAAAAAAAAATTGAGATTTCTGAAGAAGATCTTTAATTAATTGAGAGAAAAAATATCCATCTAACTCCAAGATTTTGGAGACTACTTTCTAACCACTCTGCATGATGTGTCTCTGGCCTCGCTGCCTGCAGAGATTTTAATTTGAGTTACTCTCCAACTCTCAGCAGCAGATTCAGAATCTCCCGAGTCCCGCAGCTAAATTAATGGTTACATAAGAATCAATTCAAAATCTCCCGCAGCTAAATTAATGGTAACATAGGAATGAATTCAAGATCTCCGGCAGAGATATAAAATTTCTAAATTGGGCTCAGATTTGTATCAGAGTCTTCGAAAAATGTTCTTGCCAGGTCATCAAACAATCATGATGTGTATAGTACAACAAACCCACTCTGGAAAATACCTTAGGCTAACAGAAAAAATTTATCAGACTGCACTCACTGCAGGAAATGGTAAACTGTTCTCCAAGAAATCCTCTATTTTGGCTTCTGTTCCCAGTAAAATACATGTAAATATAGGAGGAAATTAAGGATTGTTCGCACAGAAAATGTTAAAAAGTCCCATATTCTGCAGACTGGGGACTCAATTTTAGAAGCTAAATGCAGCAGATTATACAGTTCCCAATAAATTATTACTGTATTCTAAGATTTATTAAACTCCAACAGAGTGATTAATCCATCAGAAAAGACCACTTTTTCCAGAGTGGGGACAAACTAGTGGATACAGTGAACTACATTAACAGTTTCATGGCACCAAGATTTAGTGTCACAAAAATCTAAAAGGTGGAAAAGCCTTGTATTTTCTACAAGCTTAATGTTATTCCTAGTTTCCTACCGAAAACTTAATTTCACTGCCGCTATATCTCGTAAACAAAGCATTTCCATAACAAATGGTATTCAAGAAAAAAGTCTTAAAATTGCTCCTTTTACCTTTAATAAATGTCAAAATATCAAAAATTAGAGGCATAAATTTACCCCATTTAGAGATTTTCTCATCAAACAGTTCAAACTGGTGAATTGCCAGCCACACTATGAAACAATAAACATGGCTAGCCTAATTTGAAACACTTTGCAGTGACTGCACTTTTGCAGGCCAGGCTGGCAGCTGAAGCGTGAAGGTATTAGACTATTAGTGACACTGTGACAGTATCATGGGTTATGGAATCCAACTAAAATAAAAATAAATTAATTATTAGTAGGTAGCTACCTAGCTACCAAGATCATTATTTCATACATGATCAAAGATATGGAACTGACAGATGCTTACCTACTTATTCTAGTCTCTAGGTATAGGCCAGTCTGCAAAGCATGCACAATCAGTCTCCTTATATTTAATCTTTATGGCAATTTGTCTCCAAAGATTTTCAAATTTTTTTAAATACTCTCCAATAATTAGCTACATGTAAACATAGGAATTAATTAGGAAATTGTCGCTGGATAATTCAGGAGACTAATATCAAGGCTTCAATAGTCGCCGGATAAACTTCACAACTTAATGCATCTTTTGCAGACTGGGGTATAGGTATCAAAATTTATGCTGATACGTATCTAAAAGCTGAGCGGCGCACACCAGTACGGCGCACCACTGTACATTCTATTAGATAGGTAATTTGAATACAGATTAATGATAAATGGAGTGAATTTGATAGGTAATTGTCGTATCAAATTTATGTCTGACGCCTGACGGCCAGTCTGTATTTGGTGCACAAAATCCCACTGACTTTCTCAAAAAGCTGAAAAAATCCACCACAAATTTCCAGTATTTATGCTGATCCACCAACATTTTCCCAATTTATCCACCAAAAATTAATGGCAACATAGGAATAAATATCTAAAAATCCACCGACTTTGCCAGAATATTATATTCAAAGGTGAAAAAAATTCAAAAAATTCCAACATGTCTGTGGAATTTACCACGAAATACAGACTGGCCTGACAGTACCTGAATCCAATGTTTATACTACACAGTTTAATTATTTGATTGAGATGTTTAATTTGGAATAGAAAATAAAATTAATCATAGAAAACGGTAATTGTAATTTTAAGGGGTAACTATTGTTGTAAACTTTCAGTCTGAGGTGTAAATAAAAACTTATCAGTTATTTGTTTGGTAGATGTATCGGGGAGCGTGCCCCAGTCTGAAAAGTACAGCAGGATTTGTGGATTAATCCTGCGCCCAAGTCCTATTTAATTCCTATGTTCCCATGTTATTTGCTGCGCCCAAATCACAATTTCTGCAAAAAATCCTGGGTCTGAGGCCAGTCTGCAGAATGTGTCTCTTCTCCTGCAGAGATTTTAATTTGAGAGACAGTTACTCTCTGACTCTCAGCATCAGATTCAGAATCTCCCGCAGCTAAATTAATGGTAACATAGGAATTAATTCAAAATCCCCCGCAGCAAAATTAATTGTAACATAGGAATTAATTCATGATCTCCCACAGAGATCTCAAAAGTCTAAATTTCAATCAAAAACTCCTGCAGAGAGTCTTGGAAAAATGTTCCATATTCTGCAGACTGGGTCTGAGGTGACCTTCTTTTCAGACTGGATCGTGCCGCCCCCCGAACCCACCTGGCCACTGGCCAGGTCATTAAACAATCATGAAGTGTGCATAACAACAAACTAGCGGATACAACAAAGTTGAACAAACTACCTAACAGTTTTTCACATAGAGGTCATTAATAGAAAGAACAGTGATGCGCCGTAATGTGGTGCGCCGCTCAGCTTTTAGATACTATTGTTTATGCTTAAAGATAAAGTCAACAAACATTGAAGGAAATATTTTTATATAGAGAAGAAAAGGCAGCTTAGGGCTTAGGCCAGTCCATAAGTATCTAAAAGCTGAGCGGCGCACCACATTACGGCGCACTACAATACGGCGCACCACTGTACTTTCTATTAATGACCTCAATGTGAAAAACTGTTATGTAGTTTGTTGTATCCGCTAGTTTGTTTTTCATGTATCGGCACGCCCCCCGATACATCTACCTAACGGCTAACTGATAAGTTTTTATTTACATCTCAGACTGAAAGTTTACAATAGTTACCCCATAAAATTACAATTACAGTTTTCTATGATGAATTTTATTTTTTATTCCAAATTAAACATCTCTATCAAATAATTAAACTGTGTAATATAAACTTTGGATTCAGGTACCGTCAGGTGTCAGACATAAATTTGATACGACAATTACCTATCAAATTCACTCCATTTGTCATTAATCTGTATTCAAATTACCTATCTAATAGAATGTACAGTGGTGCGCCGTAATCTGGTGCGCCGTACTGGTGTGCGCCGCTCAGCTTTTAGAGGCACTAACTAAAATGCGGAAAAAAAACGTGAGCGTGACGTGAGCGTGCACGCTCACGTCACTTAGTATTGACTAAAACACGGAAAATGGAATTTGCGTGCACGCCCACGCAACTAAGTTGACTAAAACATGGAAAAGTGGAATTTCATGGAATTTCTTGGCGTGCACGCTCACGCAACTGTCTAAAACGCGGAAAAAATGAAATTATTGGCGTGCACGCTCACGCAACTGTCTAAAATGCGGAAAAAAAGAATTGGCGTGCACGCTCACGCAACGGTCAAAAATATTTTTGACTCAAATATTTTTGGCTCAAATATTTTTGACTCAAATATTTTTGGCTCAAATATTTTTGGCTCAAATATTTTTGACTCAAATATTTTTGACTCAAATATTTTTGACTCAAATATTTTTGACTCAAATATTTTTGACTCAAATATTTTTGACTCAAATATTTTTGACTCAAATATTTTTGACTCAAATATTTTTGACTCAAATATTTTTGACTCAAATATTTTTGACTCAAATATTTTTGACTCAAATATTTTTGACTCAAATATTTTTGACTCAAATATTTTTGACTCAAATATTTTTGACTCAAATATTTTTGACTCAAATATTTTTGACTCAAATATTTTTGACTCAAATATTTTTGACTCAAATATTTTTGACTCAAATATTTTTGACTCAAATATTTTTGACTCAAATATTTTTGACTCAAATATTTTTGACTCAAATATTTTTGACTCAAATATTTTTGACTCAAATATTTTTGACTCAAATATTTTTGACTCAAATATTTTTGACTCAAATATTTTTGACTCAAATATTTTTGACTCAAATATTTTTGACTCAAATATTTTTGACTCAAATATTTTTGACTCAAATATTTTTGACTCAAATATTTTTGACTCAAATATTTTTGACTCAAATATTTTTGACTCAAATATTTTTGACTCAAATATTTTTGACTCAAATATTTTTGACTCAAATATTTTTGACTCAAATATTTTTGACTCAAATATTTTTGACTCAAATATTTTTGACTCAAATATTTTTGACTCAAATATTTTTGACTCAAATATTTTTGACTCAAATATTTTTGACTCAAATATTTTTGACTCAAATATTTTTGACTCAAATATTTTTGACTCAAATATTTTTGACTCAAATATTTTTGACTCAAATATTTTTGACTCAAATATTTTTGACTCAAATATTTTTGACTCAAATATTTTTGACTCAAATATTTTCGACTCAAATATTTTCGACTCAAATATTTTCGACTCAAATATTTTTGACTCAAATATTTTTGACTCAAATATTTTTGACTCAAATATTTTTGACTCAAATATTTTTGACTCAAATATTTTTGACTCAAATATTTTTGACTCAAATATTTTTGACTCAAATATTTTTGACTCAAATATTTTTGACTCAAATATTTTTGACTCAAATATTTTTGACTCAAATATTTTTGACTCAAATATTTTTGACTCAAATATTTTTGACTCAAATATTTTTGACTCAAATATTTTTGACTCAAATATTTTTGACTCAAATATTTTTGACTCAAATATTTTTGACTCAAATATTTTTGACTCAAATATTTTTGACTCAAATATTTTTGACTCAAATATTTTTGACTCAAATATATTTGTCTCAAATATATTTGTCTCAAATATATTTGGCACAAATATATTTGGCACAAATATTTTTGGCACAAATATTTTTGGCACAAATATTTTTGGCACAAATATTTTTGGCACAAATATTTTTAACTCAAATATTTTGAATCAAATATATTCTTTAAAGATATATATTTTTAATTAATATTATTTTTTTCTTTTACTATTGATAACCCATTATTTTTATGGGAAGTACACTATAGTTAGTGAAATTGAAATATAAATATAAATTAGCGTGACGATATATTAATTTTATAATATAATTTTGAACGGAATTATGTGATGCATGAAAGGAACGTGCGTCACGCAACTTAATTAGCACAATGATGACAGAAAATATAAATTGGCGTGACGATATCAATTGTAGAATTTACTATTGTATGGAATTATGTGTTGGCGCGATAGAAACGTGCGGCACGCTGCTTAGTGAAAAGATAACAGAAATTATAAATTAGCGTGACGATATCAATTGTATAGTAAAATATCGGATGGAACTATGTGTTGGCGTGATAGAAACGTGCGGCACGCTGCTTAGTGAAAAGATAACAGAAATTTTAAATTAGCCTGACGATATCAATTGTATAGTAAAATATCGGATGGAACTATGTGTTGGCGTGATAGAAACGTGCGGCACGCTGCTTAGTGAAAAGATAACAGAAATTTTAAATTAGCCTGACGATATCAATTGTATAGTATAATATCGGATGGAACTATGTGTTGGCGTGATAGAAACGTGCGGCACGCTGCTTAGTGAAAAGATAACCGAAATTATAAATTAGCGTGACGATATCAATTGTATAGTAAAATATCGGATGGAACTATGTGTTGGCGTGATAGAAACGTGCGGCACGCTGCTTAGTGAAAAGATAACCGAAATTATAAATTAGCCTGACAATATCAATTGTATAGTATAATAACGGATGGAACTATGTGTTGGCGTGATAGAAACGTGCGGCACACAGCTTAGTGAAAAGATAACCGAAATTATAAATTAGCATGACGATATCAATTGTATAGTATGATAACGGATGGAACTATATGTTGGCGTGATAGAAACGTGCGGCACACAGCTTAGTGAAAAGATAACAAAAATTATAAATTAGCATGACGATATCAATTGTATAGTATAATATCGGATGGAATTATGTGTTGGCGTGATAGAAACGTGCAGCCCGCTGCTTGGTGAAAAAATAACCGAAATTATAAATTAGCGTGACGATATCAATTGTATAGTATAATATCGGATGGAATTATGTGTTGGCGTGATAGAAACGTGCAGCCCGCTGCTTAGTGAAAAAATAACCGAAATTATAAATTAGCGTGACGATATCAATTGTATAGTTTAATATCGGATGGAATTATGTGTTGGCGTGATAGAAACGTGCAGCCCGCTGCTTAGTGAAAAGATAACCGAAATTATAAATTAGCGTGACGATATCAATTGTATAGTATAATATCGGATGGAATTATGTGTTGGCGTGATAGAAACGTGCAGCCCGCTGCTTAGTAAAAAGATAACCGAAATTATAAATTAGCCTGACAATATCAATTGTATAGTATAATAACGGATGGAACTATGTGTTGGCGTGATAGAAACGTGCGGCACACAGCTTAGTGAAAAGATAACCGAAATTATAAATTAGCATGACGATATCAATTGTATAGTATGATAACGGATGGAACTATATGTTGGCGTGATAGAAACGTGCGGCACACAGCTTAGTGAAAAGATAACAAAAATTATAAATTAGCATGACGATATCAATTGTATAGTATAATATCGGATGGAATTAAGTGTTGGCGTGATAGAAACGTGCAGCCCGCTGCTTGGTGAAAAAATAACCGAAATTATAAATTAGCGTGACGATATCAATTGTATAGTATAATATCGGATGGAATTATGTGTTGGCGTGACAGAAACGTGCGGCACGCTGCTTAGTGAAAAGATAACAGAAATTTTTAAATTAGTGTGACGATATAAATTGTATAGTATAATAACGGATGGAACTATGTGTTGGCGTGATAGAAGCGTGCGGCACACAGCTTAGTGAAAAGATAACCGAAATTATAAATTAGCATGACGATATCAATTGTATAGTATGATAACGGATGGAACTATATGTTGGCGTGATAGAAACGTGCGGCACACAGCTTAGTGAAAAGATAACAAAAATTATAAATTAGCATGACGATATCAATTGTATAGTATAATATCGGATGGAATTAAGTGTTGGCGTGATAGAAACGTGCAGCCCGCTGCTTGGTGAAAAAATAACCGAAATTATAAATTAGCGTGACGATATCAATTGTATAGTATAATATCGGATGGAATTATGTGTTGGCGTGACAGAAACGTGCGGCACGCTGCTTAGTGAAAAGATAACAGAAATTATAAATTAGTGTGACGATATAAATTGTATAGTATTATATCGGATGGAATTTTGTGTTGGCGTGACAGAAACGTGCGGCACGCTGCTTAGTGAAAAGATAACAGAAATTTTAAATTAGCGTGACGATATCAATTGTATAGTAAAATATCGGATGGAACTATGTGTCGACGTGATAAAATTGTGCAGCCCGCTGCTTAGTGAAAAGATAACCGAAATTATAAATTAGCATGACGATATCAATTGTATAGTATAATATCGGATGGAACTATGTGTTGGCGTGATAGAAATGTGCGGCACACTGCTTAGTGAAAAATAACAAAAATTATAAATTAGCGTGACGATATCAATTGTATAGTATAATATCGGATGGAACTATGTGTTGGCGTGATAGAAACGTGCAGCCCGCTGCTTAGTGAAAAGATAACCGAAATTATAAATTAGCCTGACGATATCAATTGTATAGTATAACATCGGATGGAACTATGTGTTGGCGTGATAGAAACGTGCGGCACACTGCTAAGTGAAAAGATAACAAAAATTATTAATTAGCGTGACGATATCAATTGTATAGTATAATATCGGATGGAATTATGTGTTGGCGTGATAGAAACGTGCGGCACACAGCTCAGTGAAAAGATAACAAAAATTATAAATTAGTATGACGATATCAATTGTATAGTATAATATCGGATGGAACTATGTGTTGGCGTGATAGAAATGTGCGGCACACTGCTTAGTGAAAAATAACAAAAATTATAAATTAGCGTGACGATATCAATTGTATAGTATAATATCGGATGGAACTATGTGTTGGCGTGATAGAAACGTGCAGCCCGCTGCTTAGTGAAAAGATAACCGAAATTATAAATTAGCCTGACGATATCAATTGTATAGTATAACATCGGATGGAACTATGTGTTGGCGTGATAGAAACGTGCGGCACACTGCTAAGTGAAAAGATAACAAAAATTATAAATTAGCGTGACGATATCAATTGTATAGTATAATATCGGATGGAATTATGTGTTGGCGTGATAGAAACGTGCGGCACACAGCTCAGTGAAAAGATAACAAAAATTATAAATTAGTATGACGATATCAATTGTATAGTATAATATCGGATGGAATTATGTGTTGGCGTGATAGAAACGTGCAGCCTGCTGCTTAGTGAAAAGATAACCGAAATTATAAATTAGCGAGACGATATCAATTGTATAGTTTGATATCGGATGGATTATGTGTTGGCGTGATAGAAACGTGCGGCACGCAAATTTAATTTAATATTTCATAGTAACTTTGATGAATTGCTTATAGTTATATCGTTAATTAATTCAACCAAACTATCTTAAATTTTTATAACTAGTCGTAAAAATATATGGTACAGCTAGTCCTAGTTAAGTTTAGAAATTATTATTGTCAGTAGCGTAATTTTGTTCAGCACTAGGACATTTAATTTTAATCAAGCCTCAACAGATTCAATTAAATGTTTTTTTACGAAATTATTATATTAGAGTTTAAAGGTTATAAATATGAATTCAATCACTATTATTCGGCAAAAATAGAGAGAACCTACTTCTTGAATGCAGTCTCTTAGCAATGAATGTGACGAAAAGGGACACAAGCAGCTCACGGATGGAAGAGGTGATAATTAGGGCTGGGACAATATGCTCTAAAAACTATAGATCCCTAAAATGTTATAGACGGAGAGAACTAAAGAG